>CM040238.1:180470870-180511014 GCA_022545495.1 Chrysanthemum lavandulifolium
CCATCTCTTCCCCATAGTTGGAATAAGAACACTAAGCGCCATGAGTCAAGCCTTGAGTTTCTCGCCATGTAATGACATTTGTCTTTCATGATATCTTCAATCACTTAGAAGTATTAAGGTCGTCAAGTTTACTCGCTAGATGCGTGGTTCCTTCCCCTGCTGGTTTTGATACTTGGAATCGGCAACACTTTGTAAGCCCATATATTTGAAATCTTTTGAGAAGAACACTTTAAATCTTTGTGAGAATCAACTTGTGAAGAATGTGAGCAAGTCTAATTGGGGATTAAATCGACTTTTCACTCTCCCCAATTAGTGTTCTCCCTAAACCGACAATCTTTATGATGAATGCTTGAATTAAAAAGAAGTCTTTAGATCGTTAAATGCAACTCGTCTTTAGTCTTCTAACATGAAGCGGAAAATGTAGAACCAAGCTAGACTCGACCTTCTTCAAGATTGTCCAATTGGGGAATAGAAAGTCAACATCTTTAACTCACCAAATGCATTCTCGTTAACTTACAAATAGCAAATCCCATTAACTCAAATCCTCCCAATCAAACAAGAACGAAAGATGTTCATTAAAGAAATCGGCCCAGAATCGGAAGCACTTTGTCATTAATCAAATCACCCATGTGAAGATGTTAACCAGCGGCTCTTAAGAAAACTCCATGTGAAGATGACCCGATAAGAAGAAGCTCGGTTCTTACATGAGTTTGGAGCCGTTGACCATTTATTCTCAAATATAACTCAACATGTAGAATTATCATACTTTTATCCCCTCAAGAATTGCATACGGAGATGCCATTCTTGATTAAACAAGAATATCTTTAAAATGTAGTCTCTTCACACTTCTCCCCTCAAAGGTTGCAAATGATGTCGCCATCGCCATTTTAATTGAGCAAGTGGAATAGGAGAACTAGCAACGATAGTCCGGTTCACTTGATAACCGAAGTGCATGGAAAAGCATGAAGCATGTTGACGAGAATGGTCATGAATAAGAAGATTTCTCTTCTTGTAAGATAAATCGCCACCAAGCGCATGCTTTTCTTTTCTTTAGGTACGAGGCTTGAACTGTTGTGTTCAAACGTCATAATCTCTCATTTTCAAAGCATCTCTTGGCAAAACTTGTAATTAATCCCATTATCAATCAAGAGGCTCTTTGTAGTGACGGTGATGGAGAAAACCAATATGATGAATTTGACTCAAGTAAAACAACCCAAACTCGTGACTTAAACTTGCACATATGTAACAAAGAGCGGTCGAGAATTCATGCCCATTAGAATCTCTAAGTACTCTATACTCTTCAACCAACCAACCATCAAGTATTAGACGTACATCACCTCTTGAAAATCCATTAATTTAATGTGACACTGAGCACTACAACGTAACTCCTTAAAGTGATAGTTATTTTGTGGTGGTAAGAGCCCAATTCCCCCAAGTGGTAAAAGAAAAGGAAAAGTCACCCAACAATAACTAGATTTCCAAGTCTTCGTTTTTGATAATAAGCTCGAACAAGGATCTTCATCCAACCATCCCCGATACCTTCAGATACTAAGTACACTCGCCCGTGATATTTCACTTCAACCTCAAACAAACAATACTGAATTAACGTCGTTGTCACATCTTGTGGTTAAAAGCTCAAATCTAGCCTCCTTTGACGTTTTAAGTGAACTATGATAATGGTTTCATCCCGACCATGGTTTAAAGCACATAATCCCGTAAAACCATTTAATAACCAAACTACCATGAAGACACTCCAAATAATCACCTAGTTCATGAAGTACACCCTTTTATCCCTTCTTTGAAGTAGAAACCATAGCATCAGCATCAGATAAGACCCCGAAATACACTTTCCTTTCTCCAGGATGGTTCCATCATTACGGGATTTTACAATTCTATGGTTTAAACCGAGAAATAGTTTCTTTCGATGCTAATCTAAAATATTTAACTTAGATAGAAGATGATTTAATATATGAGATTAATTTTAATATCATTTCAAATATATATAATATTGCTAAGAAATTATATAATAAAATAATTTCAAAAATAATCAGAATTTAAGACATAGTCGAGGAATTATAAAATAATACCTTTTATTAAATCTTGATCAATAGAAAGAGAATTATGTGACTGGATTGAACAATAGGTACCGAGAGATACAAATTTGAAATTCTAAAGACTTTGAACATTGGGTAGTTGATAATGACCGAGGGTTTTTTCATATATTGAACTCGATAAAGAATGAGAATGAAGTCTTCTTTTATATTTGAAGTCTTTGGTATATCTTACAGAGGAAGCGGCAAATGACGGTAAAAACATGAGTTGTCTTCAATTATAATCTTCAATTATAGCATCTTGATATTCGTTCTTTTCCTTCAATTATAGATGAGCATTTTCTTTGTCTTCACTTCTTTTTCTTTTTCTTTGTCGACCACCAAACTTCTTTTTCTTTGTCGGCCACCAAACTTCTAATTATTGATTCTAATTATTATCTTCTAGAATATAAAGTAAAACTTTTACATTTTAATACAATATTTAATTTAGATCAAAATCTTCGTATGGGTCTTGAGAATCTTGGAAAACATCTTCACTTGAAGTAGGAGACCTCTTGATTTCATCAACAATCTTTTGTATTTCTTGTGGGGACGAACATTTTTGAATTCTTTTTATTGTCTCTGCATCTGTTGTATTTGAACTTGAACTTGGACTATATAGGCTAGAAGAACTTTTTGAAATACTTTCATAGTATAGAGTGACTGCTTTAATATCGGATTGTTCTTCATTGATTTTCTTCCACCATTTAACACTGAATTGTCGGTATAGCAAGGGTGGAGATGTACCTTATGCTTCTTGTTTTTTATAGGTAAAAGATAAAATCCATGGTATTTGAAATAGAGCTGAAAATTGTAACATATACTCACAAGGATGAGCACTTTGTTGACTAAAAATCTTTTATATTTGTTAAAACCTAAAAGAACACTTTTCGGAAAATTTAGTGAATACTTCCCATAAAATTAAACCACTTAATAAACCATCTTGGATATTTATTAGAAAATTCTTGAGCAAAATGAAAAACTAAGAGTGTTTATGACCTCTTAATAGAAAACTTTAAACCAGCTTCTTGATAATCATAATAGTTATAGACTGGTAATCGGAAAACATGATAAGTTTTGTGGGTAAAAGGTCTCATTACCCCAATCTTCTAGTGATAAAACTTGTTTAATTTTAACTTTGCTAAAACCAATTTGATTTGGTATCTCAAGATCGGGATTATGCTTGACTTCAATAGAATTACTGTCAATAAGGACTGCTTCATAGTATTCTCTTGTTTGATATTCAGATGTATAGAAATGAGAACCTCTGGGATATAGATAATCAATAAGAGATAGAAAATTCGATTTAATTTTTCTTCTTCGTATGGTTCTAAAATCTTAATTACTTGTTTATTAGGATTTATATGGAATACTGTGCTATCAGAAAATTTTGAAGTATTTGAAACTGATGATGGAGATCTTGGTAGAGGGAACGTATTTGATTTCTGATTTATAGGTGGTCCGGGTCTGGGTCCTAAAATGGAAGAATAAGGTGATAATGGAGTAAATCTATTAATAGATGGAAGTTCTTGAGATGGAGATGGGAGAAGGAATTTTGGTTTTGGTACAATAGCTCTTTATCCGGATTCATAGTCCCTGTAAGAATTCTCTAGATAAGAAATCGGTAAGAATTGTTTTCTCCTCGTATAAATTCGATTTCAAAATCAAAATTACTTAGAATAGCTTACCATCTAGCAAAAACTTGTTTTGAAATAATATTTTAATATCTTTTCTAAAATATATTTTGTGATTGACAATCAATTCTTAATAGAAAAGGTTTCATATATAAATCATCTTCAAATTTTTAATATTTAAAACAATACTTAAAATTTCTTTTTAACCGTAGAGTAGTTTTTACGTGTATCATTCCAAGAACCGTAAAAATATCTTACTAATTGTTCTGATTCATTATTTTTTAATTTTTGCTTTAATATACCTCCATATCCTAAATCACTAGCATCTGTTTCTACTATAAGACTAGCTTCGGGTGTGGTAAATTTAAACATGGTAAATATTTAATTTTTCTTTAATATGCTTAACAATATTAGTATGTTCTTAGTCCATGGTTTAGGATTCTTTTTCAATCTGTTATATAGAGGTTTACATATAATTCCTAAATCTTTTAAGAAATCATGAATATAATTTAGACATTCTAAAAATCTTTGTAATTGTTTTTATCTTTAATTTCATCGAAATTTATTAGAAAATTCTAAACTTCTATCTATAGGTTTTATAGTACCTTGAATTATGTCATGACCTAAAAACCTTATCTTTGTTTGAAATAAGCTTATTTTTGTAGGAGAAACTGCTAAACCATTTTCATATATTAATACATCATCAATATAGACTATAGCAAAGTTGTTTATAGGATTTATTATATCATTCATAACATTTTGAAATTCAGAAAGGGCATTTTTTAATCCGAAAGGCATAACATTCCATTCATAATGACCAAATGGTACATTAAAACCTGTTTTATATTTATCTTCTTCAAAAATTTGTATTTGCCAAAATCCTGATTTCATATCAAATTTTGAAAATATTTTTGAATCGTATAATCTTTTTAATAAATCTCTTTTATTGGGTATAGGATACCTAATCCATTCTAATACTTTATTTAATGGTTTATAGTTAATAACTAATCTTGGTACACCTCTTTCTATTTCTGCATTATTCATAACATAAAAGGCAGAACAAGACCATGGAGATTTAGATTTTCTTATTATCTTTTTATCTAATAGTTCTGAAATTTCATTTCTACAATGTTTTTCTAATTATCTTGACATATGTATAGATTTTGACTTAGTAGAAATATCTTTTCATTAAATTCTTTAATATATGGTAATCGACAATAAGTTGTTTTCTTTTCCAAAAGGCATTAGGTATAGTAGAACAAACATTATTTTTAAAATTTTCTTCTAATCTTGTTATCTTAATTTTTATATTAGTATTACATAAATGATCGATTATCCTTTTATGTTTTATTTCATCGCTTAAGTATTCTACTTGTTTATTTTTTATTTCTAATATATTTCTTTTGTAATAATATTAGTAGCAAACTCAAATATAATATCCTTTTCCTAATACTTTAGTAATTAGTCATGTTTCATTAAGCGAAAATGGGTATAATTGAGTTATAAAGGTTGTCCAAGAATAATTCGAGAAGTTAAATTTTAACTAATATAAGATGAGTTTTATAACAATAGCCTTCTTTACATATATGAACATCCGATAATTTATCATTTATTTTTAATCCGTCACCACTGGCACTAGATAATTTTTGTCTAGATTTTCAAAATATTTTATCGGTATAAGACCTTCTCCATATACAATTTAAATATGCTCCAGTCAATTAATGCTACTAAGGTTAATTTAAATTCTCCATTTACTACTATATTTAACTTTGTATACCATCTTTGAGTACTTATTGTTTTTAGGAAAATGACAAAAATAGACCGCATACCGATGCATATCACTTTATTGACAGTTTTATTTTAAATTTGAAAATAGACCGAGGCAACACCGTCATCAAGCAACTCATCGAAATTGTGACAAGTGTCCCGTATGTGTAAGATATTGTTTTTGCCAACCAAAAGCTACTGGCAACCGTATTTTTAAAAAGGATTTTGGTCATTTTACATTACATAGAACGTATACAATTGAATAGTGAAAGTACATTACATATGTATTAAAATCAATTTCCCACTCGCACAAAAACAGTCATAGTTACTGTTACTGCTCTGTTTTGCTTCTCGCATAAAAACATTGTAACTAAGTTGTTTTCACAAATGAGACCGTCTTCTTCGTCAGTCCTCTTTTCCTTGTATCGTCCGGCTATGTCACCACTATAAAGGTACATGTTGAGTACAACCCACGTTGGATTGATCAAGCTTGTTTAAAAATGTGGCCAAATATGGTACGTAAATATTTTCCTCGTTGTTTATTGTACATTATTTATTTGTAATTGGTTATATGCTTCAACAAATCGTTGTTGTTATTCGATTAATACCTTTGATTTCTTCTCTTTTATGTCTGTCTGATTCGTAATTATGTAGGGTATAATACGGTAGATGTCGTCTGTTAGGTATGTAACATAACCTGGTTCATTAAAAAATTTAGTGGCACTCTCTAGACTAATAAGGAGTGGTTTATATGCATCGTATACGCAATTGTTTACGACATTCGTATAGATTCCATCCATGGTCTGATTTAAAATGTTTTTTTTTTTACCTTTTTTAGGACTATGAAGCTAATTTAATCATTACCAATAAACTGAACTACTTTTGGTTGATAAAGCAAAAGTTAGACGCAAGACGCCGCATCTTGTTTAGGAATACCTGCTTTGGAAGATGCATTGATCTGTTGTTTTTTGAACATGAAACACACATCATAGATTATATGCTAAGGAAACAACATAAAGTCGACGATTCTCACTATGATATGCCCTTCATTTTTTACATTGAATGCCATGCTTTACATTTTGGTCGTCATGAGTTTTGTCTAATGACCGGTGCGGTTTGGATCTCAAACTTTGGGTTGTATACATCGGTTCTCTAAATTTTCATAAAGGTATTTCACGACAAGCAAGGGTATATTCTAACCAACTTAGATGTTATTGGTGTTATCGAGGATGAAGAGCGGTTTCGACAGATATCTGATGAAGACGTTGTACGTCTTTGTCTTTTGTTAGCCTTAGAGGTGATCTTTATGGGTCGTTTGTTGACATGCGAGGTGGATGATACATTGATGAGGTTATTTGATAATCTAGATGATTGGAATGCTTTTCCATGGGGTGAGCATATTTGGACTCATTTATACGACCAACTTCATAATGTATTTGATAAGCACGCGGATGACCACCTTTTAAGATTGAAGAAAGATCCAAAGCATTGTCCAACATACACACTATGCGGATTTGTGTTTGGGTTTCGTATCCGTTTTCCAACTTAACATTTTCTTGATTTGTATATAAGTTTATGTTTTATTTTCATTTTTTAATTTTTTATCCTCATAGGTGTGGATCCTTGAGTCGTTTGAAAAATCTCATGGTTGGTGGATTAAACATCCAAATGTGATACCAAGAGCACTTGCCTGGTCTAGGAAGTCCATCTTTAAAAGAAGTGATCGTTCCAACCTTTTTTCAAACGTAAGCCACTTAAACTTTGTTGTTATTTGTTTATTGTTTATAGGTAAAAAAAAGTAAAGCTACACACAAAATTAGATGTTCCATTTCCACCTATCTAAGCATACAATATCTTATCAGACTCAGATTCTTCATCAAACGCTTTTTATCTGTCTGCCTTTCTTTTCATTCTACCTTGAGGCTTGCCTTTGATGTCCAAATGAATTTCATAATCAGCAATATTCTCAATTTTCTCAGTAGTGGATGAACAATTGGATTAGTTGATTTTGTACACTGCAAATTCAGGCTATATGCTCCTCTCTACTTTTAAACTTCAATGTTGGCTCTACAATCCCTTTACCCTTTCCAATATCAGGTTCAGTAACTACACCTTTCTGCACAGTTTCACCAATCTGTAGACTCTTATCAATAGGTTTAGGTGCAGGGATAGGGTCAGATTGCTTTATGTTGACCAATTGTATGGCAACCCGATTCTCGTGCTTATTTTTGTTTTTTCTTTGGTGTTATTGTGGTGCTTATAATTGTAGCAGATGTTGCCTCTAGCTTGAAACGTCTCAATTCGATGGCTATAATAATATCTAGCTTGTTGCAAAGATGGTTACTTCAATACTATCACGGATGTGCAAGAAAACTGCACCGATTGCTGCACCACTTCCTTATCCTTTTCTTCAACTGCACCTTTAAAGAATCATCTAGTACCGCTTTACCTTCCATGCCGCTTCGAATTTGTACTCTCACTCCTCCCTGTTTGGATGCATCATCTAAACTTTTAATCATAATGCAGGTTGCCTTCTTTCCCAGTTTCTTCACTTTCCTGAATGCATGGAACCTTGGCCTTCTTAGTCTCTCCAAAACACTTACCATGTGCTTTGAACCTCCTAATTATTTCAGCGCGAGTTGTTGTCGAATTTTTAAGACCAGTGATCTTTGACTCCATACTTGTGAATATATCCGTCAATTTGAGATTAAGTTTCATATTATCCTCACCCACCTTGACATGTGTAACCTGGTCCTAGAAGTGGATCATTGGAATTGTCATCATGTAGAAAGCCATTAGTCGTCAAATCATGTTGGTGTTCCAAACTACCCTCATCTATTCGAGATGTGTCTAACATTGCATCGACCTAGCCCGAACATCCATGTCCCCAAATTAGCCGGTTGTGTAGGATTCCTCCACGTGTTGAATTGCAAAGAACTATTCACATTAGGAGTTGCCATTGGTTGGGTCGTTTTACGTTTCCACTACCCGCCTCGGCGGTGATTTGGGGAATAAATATGTTATCACCAAAAGTTACAAAACACTTCTTATAGTTTCCACAATCATCGAAACTAACTAGCATTGATTGGCGTAACTAGCGGTGTTTTCAAGCTAGCTAGCGGTGGAAATATTATTTGCAAGTGATTGCCCGAACTAGCAGCTTTATGACTTTAATTACGAATCCCTTATAAAATGTTGTCGTATGTATCTCAAAGTAATTAAGTAAACCATATATATATTTTTAACCATTCTTGAACTTTAGGATTCAACTACAATTCTTGATCCGAGACCTACTATACATGAGTTCCAATGTGCATGGTGGATAGATAGCCAAGATTTTTTCAATGACTACGCTCCCTGCATCACGGTCGGGGACCCAGCCTGACCTTGTTGATACCTACTTGTCGAGGTGGAAAAGTCACGACAGCGTGGGAAAAGCGGTTTGAAAGTAAATTCAAAACAATGCAAGAGTGGAAGTAGTTCGAGAACAAAAGCCTTAAGGATCATGTAATTTACGGTGCGAATCGCCAAGTTTTTAAACTTGAGTGTATTATTCGAGTTCTCTTTATATTCATTATAATATAAGAATAGTAGATTCACTTTTTTAACAACACCGCTGAATTTCCTAACACTTAGACCTTCGAGTTCTTGCACATGATGAACCTGGTGGTCTTGGTATTCCTTTCAACTAATCTATAGTTATTTCTCACGCCATTGTTTATTTTAGAAATTTCATGCATATTTTTTAGGACAAACTTGATTTTGAGTCACATTTTCCAAACACAAGGATCGCCTTTTCCGATTCACTTAACAACATTTATCTCAAACCGATTGACTTGCGGAATCGACGTGGGCGTTGCTCGAGTTAATATTTCTTCTTTGCATTTAGTTGTATGGCCGTTACATACAAATGTCATCGACTAGTCTGCTATTCGAGTATCTCCTTTTAGAGGAATTGAGATTCGCGTTGGCGCGAGGAAGAAAGGTTCTGATTGGAAGAAGATAAGGTGAATCTTGAGGCCAACATCTTAAAATTTGGAAGAGGCTAATAGGTTGCGGTTGGAAGAAGTCGAGATGTTGAAGTTGGAGGAGGAGAAGAAGAAAAACGACGCGTTTATGAATTCGTCACATTTTCAAAGGCTTTAAGTCGGTTACCACCCGACAAGAGGATTCTCATGGAACTGTTTCGCCACAAAACAATCGGGAGGTTAAGCGGCGTAAAATACAAAAACACGATCCTAACATGAGCGACCCAACTATTGGTGAGGAGCTTAACAGAGTGAAACCTTGGGTAGAGGTATTGTGATAGTTTTTGCGAACTTGTCAATATACTTGCTTATCAATAATGCTCGTCAAACTAATACATTGAACACATTTTCTAGGATCTAAGTAGATGGTTTCATTGTGTCGAAACTCTTTGTGCGTCGATGAGATTGAAGAATTCTCTGTCATCCCGATGACACGGTGTAAATTTCCATGGTCGATGATTATCATGTGACCGCAATTTCGGCTTCTCTTAGTTTGCTTAGACCCGCTAGAAAAGGTTGGCTAGCGAGGAGGTTAGTTATATACACATTCTTATTGATTTTCTTTTTTACCCAGATTTGATTTTCACCATTTCTTAAATTGGTATTTTATTTGCCGCAAATCGTAGCATATAGACCTATGGGTTGACTACATGTGGTACGCGTCGACCTCGAATGCTAAGCGGGCGATGGTTAGTAGTTACTTTGTTCGATTCTTCTTCAAAATGGCATGCCCGTGTTTTATGCGAGACGGGACGAGGTATCCCATGCCCGGAATGATGTTGAGCAGGTAATATATTTGCTTTTCATTTCCTCCTATTTTTATCATATCGGTCACTCAATAATCGGGTAGTTCATGATAGCAACTTAAAAATGGCATCTTTTAAAGTATGAACAAACTTGATATTTGTCACTCATCTTTTAAAGTATGAATAATCGGGTAGTTCATGAACAAACTTGATAGCAAATCATAAACTTTCCTACGTATTAACAAACTTGATACTCATAAACTTTATCCACATCTTTTGATCTATCGTGAGTTCTTCCATTGCCACTAGCCGTGGTTTATTTATATTTACAATCCAAATCATCAAGTTTCTTCTTAGGCACAAAATACCTTCTTTTGGACGGTGCTTCCAAAGTGCTATAATCTGTATGCTCCATCTCGAATCGAATACCTTCTTTTTGTATGCGGTGATCTTAGACTCCATTGTAGTACATTTATCCGTCCATTCCTTTACAAGTTTCATGCTATCCTCATGATAAACTAACTACCGTGTTTTCGTAACACTAGCAGTTTCTCCATGCAAGCTAGCAGTTGGAGCAGTTTTGCACTCAATCTTCCAACCAAGTTATTATAGTTTTTTTACACAATGTTATTATTATTTTTTTGTTATTTAATTATGTATTTATTTAATGTTTCAATTCATTGTTTTTTGTTCGTTTTTGTTGTTCGTTTTTTTTTTTTTTTTTTTTTTTTTAATTTTTTTTTACATTAAAAGGTCCGGTGAAGAAAGGCCAAAAAAATCATATTGCTCATAAACATAGTAGTTATAACTTATAAGTGTAACCCAATCACAAAAACATGATATCCACTAGCGAGGACTTAACAAAAAGAACAAGCGGTTGATTCATACACACTAGCCGTAGTAAGATTTCCAATAGCAAGACTACCTTTGTTACAAAGTTTTGAAAAACATCTTGAGACGGCGGGAGTATGCATTTAATTTACAATCCAAAACTAGTTAATTTAAAGCCTTGAATGACTAGTCGAGCCTTCAACGTAGTTCTAGAACGTCTGGCGACTTCATACTCACCCGGTGGTGGAATTCGCCATAATTGTTTGCGTCTTACGCCGCCATGAGATAATCGCTTTCCAAAAGCGAGCCCTTCATTTGTAATCGTTCGATCCCAACGGTATATTGATTACCCTAGCGGCGATTATGGTAACACAAGTCGTAGTTAACAGTTGGAGCAACATATCGGTAAGTACATAAGCGGATGAATTTCCCAAAAGCGATGGTTTCTATACAACCCAAGACCGTGCATGAAAACGTTATCCATTGTCTAAAACATCCATTAGTAAGTAACATATTGCTTACAAGTGTAAGCCATGTCAGCAGCACATACAAACACGAAAATTGTATTCTTGTATTTACCTTTGACCGGATAAATAAAAAGTCACTTTTATTAATTTCGACGTTGACCAACTATATCCTAATACACAGACCAACTTTCTTTTAGGTTTTATTCCTCTCAACGAGATCTGTTAAACACCGGTGTCTTGCCCAATTTAACATACCTCAGGAGTGGTAACATTCTATGATAGCGGCGACACGCGTGACTATGAGTCACGTGTATGGTATGTCCGTGTTAGGGAGTGCTACAGTATCTTCTTATTATAACCCACTAATATTATTACTTGTTTGTTATACTTTGTGACCATACACCATGCTTCTTATAACCAACATATATAATACAATTCTGAACAACACATACATAAATAAACTTATACAATAATTTGTTATACTTTGTGACGACGAATAAACCATGCTTGTGAGTAGTTGCCCATTATTTGTGTGTAGTTGCCCAAGAACAAATTTATTGTTGGCCAAAGTTTCTTGGGTGTTGTGTTGTAGCAGTTTGACTTTGAGTTTTGTGCACACTAGTTCCTTCAAGTACATGCAACTATGTACCACCATCATTTCCTTACATCTATTCACCATTAATAAACCGTCCTTCTTATTTGAAATCCCATTTTTTATTTACCACAACCAACAACATAGTTTCTCATAAACATTTGTTATACTTACTTGTCTATACTCTATAGTAGTAACATCAAACGAATACCACAACCAACAACAAATTATCTAAAATATGTGTACATTAACTAGAACCAACCAAAAATAAAGTACATAAATATGCTTGCTTCCGTATTTTAACAATTTATTTTCCTGATTTTAATTTACAAATTGTCCCGCACATATAATACGATATAGGAAATATATACTTAGCTAGCAAGCTTGATTACTTTAAATTTACAACTGCACATAAGGTTCATGATTTAATAGGGACACATATGATTTACTTGCCCATCGTATGTATGTGGTTGCCCAAAAACAATTAACTTGTTGGACACAACTTTCTTTGTGCCTTTTTGTGCAATAGTTAAAGTTGAAAAACTAATGGACTAGTTCCTTCAAGTACATGCCACTAGCTACCACCATCATTTCATTCGTCCTTTCCTCATTAATAAAGTTTGTCCTACTTATGTGCATCCCGATTTGGGTTTTTACAAAATATCCATTCAATATTGAAATAGCACGATAAGTGCACATAGTCGAGACTTTATGATATCAAAGTCGAGTTATATTATGGTAGTGTATTATTACATAAAATATAAATGATATGTACATATAATAATAACATCGTGTGTTAGTTCATGTAACCAAAAGTAATCAATATAAACACATTTAATGGCGTCTATTTACAAAACATACTAAATTAATAATTTTTCTAACCCAAGGGACGTAAAATTTGGTTGCATTTGGAACTAAACAAAATTCAAACCTGGTTTAGTTGCCCCAATGAAACTAGTTGCCCAAAATGGTTATCTTGTGGCGAGAATCGGTTGAGTACAAGAAGCTTCATTAATTAAACTTGGCCTAATGTGCAGCAGTAATTACTTGACATGACTCAACTATTCACCACTTGACTATCCACATTAATTCAGCTAGACTTCAATTCAAATTAATTATTCATGTCACCCCACCCCCGCTCTTTCCCCCCACCCCATTTGGGTTATATAAACGGACAACATATATCCCAATATCATACAACTTTTGTCAGGGGACACACGCTAGCCACAACACAATTTACTACAAAAGAAATGGATAACGTACTTAAAGACATGGTTAACAACGTGTTTGTGCATGACAATGAACAAGACTTCAAGTTCTTAAGTGACATGCATGCAAAGGTGATCGACCTAACTCGTCGTTCGTTTGTGAGGGCCGAGCAAATCAAGCACTTGGAGTGTGTGGTTGGGTCCAGCTTGCCGATCTTGTTTTGGAAATCGCATGCAATTCGGGACGAGGAGCTTGAGAAAAATAGGGACGATAAGGCTAATGAGTGAGACTCGGCCCAAGTTCTCAAAAATCTCCTTTACGGCAAAGCTGCGCAAAATTATTAATCCTCTACTCCTACCTTGTTATGTGGTCTCACGGCGTTACGTGATTGTCATATTTTGTGTTTTGGTATCTTCGTAAATGTCGTTGCTACGTTGATGTATTTTGTTATCCTTTAATGTATTGAAATGAAATCTATTATGAATAAAAATATTTGAAGCACATGTCAAATGTTCGAGCGTTGTTTATGAATCACCAATAAAAACATGTAATACTTTTGAACACATATATAATTTACAACATGAAACTAGATATCATATTTAATCCGGCTTGAACAAACACCTATATTTCATCAATAATTTGGTAACAAAGCGTGGTTATTTCGATTATATAATACTTACATTTTCTATAGGTCAAACTACCAGTTGTTCTAGAGCAAGCAAACGTTTTTGATAAAATGAATACATCCAAATGACTATAAGATTTCATTTAGGTTAGCAAAACGTTCCTAAGCAAGGTGGGATTTTGATGATTTTGTGTGTGGGTTTGTATATTTTATATCGATTGGCACATGGTCTATCGTTGCACGTTGATGATCCCACGGCGTCGCTAGCATATCACGAGAAGATGATTAAGTTTTTTATAAACATAGATTTTATCGTTTGTACTAACAGTTTTAAACTTATCTCCAACAACACTTTCATTGTTTTATCATGCACCATCTATTGATATATTCACTATAACATGCATACATAAACCAATAATCATATTGTACCTTGCATGCGGCAACCTTGGCTCGTGTAACATTCATTCAAAAACAATGGGAGACACGACGTAAAATTATCTACACATTTACATCTAAATTTGTTGTATGATCTGAGATAATCTTTCTTTTAAAACTCCACAACTCAAGTTCATTTATTCTTCATTTGGACGTGCATTTAATCATGACATTTGGCCGTCCATTCCAAGAAAAATTAAAAAGGCCACACATAGGTTTGTCAATTGATTTATTCCCATATCATTACACAAACACACTACACACAAAAACTTATAACAAATTAACCAAAAATTTCCTATAATTATTTCCATATTAAAATAAGCAGAACATACTTTTCATACTAGTAATAAGTACATTATTAATAGTAAAATAATAATACAACCTTTCTAATATATATCAAATCTTCATATAGATCACATTTGTACACAAGTGATAATGCCAATCTCCCAACCTCTATTTCATCAAAAATTTCGCTAAGCCTCCGGTTGCCTTATTTGATTTCAAGCCAAGGTATGCTCGCCATTACCTTCGTGATTGTCACTTGCACTTAATAGGTTTTTGTCCATACATGGTAATCTCATTTGTATACATTTTTACCTTTATTACAGGAGTACTACACGCTATGTATCTGAGAATCTTGTAGTTGAGATTCACTACGATGGTGAGTTCATTCGGTTGCCCAAATTAACTTACGCGTATGGGCGCACCCTTGTGCAAACGTTCAATAAGTCCACAAGGATGAACTTTAATCATAAGCTTGACTTTTTGGCCAACAAGTTAGAGTGTGAGATACGGGTTTTGTATTTATGTAGGCCACTATTTGCTCTTTCAACCGGTTTGACAGTTGTTGAATGCGATAATGACATTCAAAGGATGTTTCATCTTGCCGAGGAATGTGGGTTGGTCGGCTTGTACATTGCACATGCACCGATAACTTAGCATGTTTCTATTACGATAACCTAATTGTTGATCTTCTTGATGAGCCAACGAGTGATAGGATAGCAATACATGATAAACTTACGAGCTTGCTACTTAATTATCGTCGATATTCTTGCATGGGAGGAGGAAGAAAGGCGGTCACCTCCCCAAGAAGCCTTCCGTTCAAACTAGAAGTCAAGGAATTGAATGTCAAGGAAAGAATCTATTCATGGATTTTGGGTAGCCAAATTGTTGATGCGACATTGGGTTCATGATGATGCATGGTACTATGGGGTATTTATTGGGTGCAGATCATCTATGGATGTTGGGCTTCTTCTTCTTCCGTTAAGGCGAGTTCGGTCATAAGGCCTCTAGAAAAGCTTATGCAAGGAGGCACTGCTTTCAAACACCAAGATCGGGCTACGGAAGTTCAAGATGTCGAGGCAATTAAAGGCTCTAACAAGAGACCGCATGGTCGAGGAGGTGCGGGCTTAAAAGCAACTTGGTTTTTAAGGAACGGTAGGTTGGAGTGTAGGTATTTTTATGCAACATGCTCATCTTGCCGATAACGTTTAAGCGGGGTGTTAACATAACATAAAACTCAAAATAGTTTGTCTAGTTTAGCCTTTTTGTAAGGCGACGTTATGTAATTGTTAAACATTTTTTGTTTGTGCTTATGATTACCAAAAAAATGTTCAACAATTACATAAAATTAACATGCGATGTTTTGTGTAACCATCTCGCTTTGGGGTTATCGTTGTATGCACTGTTTTTGATCTCGTTCGGTGTCCGTTTACATAATATTGTGTATGAATGCTTTATAGTATGATGTATATCATGGCAACCTTGATGGGGCATCTCTGTTTTAGAATAGCAACCCTATAGCGCAACTTAATTTTTTTTTAGATAACTAAACAAAGTAGAAACTTATCATGATAAAGGGCAAGTTCATTTTATTCGGGGACTGTAGAATTATTTTTTTTTCCTTTCAATAGTCGACTTTTTTGGTGGTTGTACACGTATTCAAATATGTTTTAGGCATGTGCATGGTAACTATCTCTTCCCGATTTGGTGCTTTATCCAGCCTTGTTAGTATTTACCCACTTTCACCTCAAGAAATAAATAAATAGAAAACACTATAAAAGTTGTATTTGACATTTTGCGACTTCATTATCTGCTTTGCATGTTGTCTATCTAGTGTTTGGATTTACCCATTTTTTGCTAACTAAATACGTGCTTGCATTGGCATAACATAACAAATACATAACATAATACAATTTAGTCTACATATATTATGAAATACAACATATAACGAGAATAGGTGGTGGCTCACTTGTTCAATGACGAGCATGTCATTACCTAGGTGTATCAATTGCAGCTTGTTCAATTGCTCGGTCATTTTTAGGTGGTTCACTTGTTATTCGACTTGCAAGTGGTTGGGTTTCTTCATCACTAAGGTCACTGGGTTCTGTACAAATAGAATCATGAATTTCATCAGTTGTTAATGTAGTCTCACTTCTACCTCTGATACTCACTGAACCACCGCCTATACAAGATGCTGGAACATGTAGCCCCATCACACCATCACACCTTCACCTCTACGAGCTGAGCTTGTTTTGCCACGCTAACATGTACACCACCAAGTCTACATGCATCAACCCCACAAAGAGTATTGTTGTCGCCTAGTAAAATTCATTGGACAACAATACCATGATTTCTCGATTCGTTGCACGCCTTGCATCTAAGGTCAATCATACTTGTTTTCTCTTTCCATCCTGCACCCAATGCATACCATTTTCTCAACCGGTTTCGATGTTATAACGAAAACAATAGCATTCACGGTTTATATAAAAACATCTACTAGCATAACCATCTGTATTTTTCCTCTTCATTTATTACACTTGAATGGTGTGCCATACTAGTTGGTTGGACAATTTAATTGAAGAGTAACACACACTGTTTCTAAAATATTCAATTACCTTGTGACTAGTCAAATTAAAGGTCACCGCCAACATTGTTATAGCAGAGTAACCTTAGAAAACATGTAGTAACAACATGTTTATATTATTTGGTCTTGACACTAGCGATACTAACATGTAATAACATTTTAAGTCTTAATTCGAAACCTAAGACAACATGTAGTGAAAACACGTTTATATGATAAATTGTCTTGACAATAGCAGTTCTAACTTTAACTAGCGAGCTTTTAGTCGTTAGTGTGACAATAGTAAGATACATGAGGGACCTAGAATGACAAACACTAAAACCTTTTATACCCAGACATTAGTTTATGGTCCCAAGTCCCAACAATCAACATCCCCCATTCCTTGTTATACACTAGGTCACTTTCGTGAAGAATCCAAATAAAAATATATCGTTGTCCTTTTCGTCTATTTTAGAAACAAATCGAGGTTTGTTGTACTCTCCCGTATGTACTTTGTTACCGTATTCGTTCATATATTTATACATAATATAAATAACTGTGCACTTTTATATTTTATATTCTATTAGTAAATTTGTTATTTAATTCAAAGTTATTTAAATTGTTATTAGGGTTTATGTTTTATAGGTATGCTCATTATACCCCTTTAACTCTAGTGGTTCATTCTAATTGTTAGGGTTTATGTTTTATATGACATGTCGGAAACCAACAGTACACTTTGTTTGTTTGAAACGTTACATTCCCATATGCATATTTTAATAATGAGATTTACTTGCATTAACCAGGTAAACAGGTCCACAATGACAGCCGCTCAAACATATTTATTCTTGAAACAATGGGCGGTATTCTTCGAGAATAGATCATGAGATGCGAGCACAATTAAAGGTGATCATAATATAATTAGTTAACGAAACCATGGCTTTTATTTATTCAAATATTTTACATCCATTTGCCAAAGCCTAGACCCACATTTCTAACAAAGATCAAACTAAAATTCAAAGACAAGATACATGACTAGAAATAGAAATACCAACATAAACAAGACATCGTCACCGCCAAGACAACAATTTAACGACTCAAGACACCATGCCTTTCGGCTTCTCTATGAATGACGAAGCTCCCTGGGCTCGCTTCGCTTCTTCATTACATTGATCAATATCGTTGCGGCTTACATCGGATCTTGGTTTGCGACTTCGTTAATTAAAATACTTTCCACACAAGATTCAAATGGGTATAAAAGCTCCAACTCTCCAATAACATAATCCCTTTCAGCCACACGTGCCCTGATTTCTTGAGCCTGTAGGACCACACTTTTACACCAACCTTATGCGTAACCACCTTATCACAAGATGAACACACGTAACCAAACACACGTTATGCGTAGAAGATGAAGAAGAAAAGATGAGAAAGATGGTGACTTGATGTTGTGCGTTTTATATAATATGAAAAGAAGAACTTTTATTACTTGAAAGAAAACACACACAAAACACACTCAAGCACACACCTCAAATGACTCATTTGAGGTGTATTTATACTACAAATACAAGTTGCCCTAATGGGCTTTCCATGGGCTTGGATTGGACTTGGATTGGATGACAACTTATATAAGGCTAGCTTAACATAGCTTTTAGCCATTTAGCTTAGTCCAATCCATGAGCCCGTTGACTATTTAAGCATGATATCTAACACACGTTACAAAGTTCCTAAACGTGAATGACCATCACTTCTAATAAAAATAACATGGCTAACAATCTCCCCCTAAGGGGCGGTCATTCAAAAGATGCTCCATACAATAGGTCTTTACTCTCCTTGAGCTTGAACTTTGTGTGTAGATATGGAATAGTCTTAATTTTCGTTCCTTCATGCTTTGTGATCAGATAATGTGGTTGTCTGCCGTTGTCAACTTCGTTGGTTAGGTGTCTCCACGCCTTTCTCCACCATGCTCACACTTCTATTTGTCTTTTGGTTACCAATGATGTAGTTCTCGAGTCTTTATACTTTGTAGATTTTTTGACTTGACGAAGAATCATCTTTAACTTTGTGTTGCCTTTGATTATGATGAGAACTTTCATGTGTTGTTGGTATGAGCATGTGGAAAATCTGCACGATCTCTTCCTCCCGCAAGCATCCATAAGAAGAAAACATAAAACACGGGTTAGAAAGAATCCAACGCCACAAGTTTGAACTTGAGTGTGTTAACGGCATAGTGTGAAAACACGACTCTAATTCTCACAAAGGCCGTTCTGAACCGGAGTCCCACAAGTGAGATAACGCGATGTCTTGAAGTACACCTACTGATCGGGTGATTCGATGAGCATCACCCCACGTATAGACCGTTTGAGACACACTAAGCGTAATCCACGGGAGTTACGAAGTGACTGCTGTCGAGGCGCTTGATGTTGACCACGGCGGAGTTTCCATTCAATCACGAAGATCACAAATGTGAAACTTCTCATAAATGTTCTGGCAGATTGCTAAGACCTGCGTAGGACTCTAGAATGTATCACTTGTGTTCTTATTGTTGAACAACAAATGATGAAGTGTCAAGTGTTCCTATGAGATCTTTTGATGAATCTCGTGGCTCTAGACTCAATTAGTGCATTTTCATTTTCCTGAGCGGATACTGGGGAGAGGGTCTCCTTCTTCAATACCAACGATCTCTAAGAGAAATTCGATAGATTATATAGGGTTCCCTGTGAGAATGAAACAAATCCATTTTGAGAGGAATTGAGTGGCTAGAAGGTTTAGTGCGGTCACACTTGGGTCCATGACGTCGTGTCTTCAATACCGGCATCATCTTAGTGACAACCGATGAGAGATGAATTGAACCGGTTTACGCCCTAAGGTTGATTATGGAGGGCTATTTCTTTTCACCCTTTCATTACATTTCTTTTTAATTCTACAACCCCTTCTTTCTCCTTTCTCACATTACTCCCTTTTTCAATCATTCCTAAGGACTTCTAGTACTAACTATTGGTGATGTCCTTGGGTATATCCCTCCGGTTCTGGCGGATCATAGGACTGATTTTCCTATCCTTAGTCACCTTATAGCTCCATGACTGTCCTATTGTTGCCATAAAACCATTTTTCTTGAAAATCTCTCAAAGTGTTTATGATTGAAAACATGTTTGGAACACTGAGAGTTTTATATTTTCGAAACACTCCCCTTCACATGTGCTCATAAGTTTTGACAAAATCGCACATAGAGGTAGAGTTCGCACATTTTGAATTGATCTACTCATGATAGACAATTCCCACGAGACACTGATTCGTTGCTCGCTTAAAGAGTTCCATTGTCGGTTTTAGGTGACAACTAGCTCTAATAACTAACTTGAAGATGTAAACACTCCTAGAAAGGAGGTTAGACCCATGTAAGTTCATGTCTATCACGAGTTTCTCGAAATGGTACATTGATTACTCGTCAATTCATTGGTTACGTGAGTCGAGCTCATTTGAGATTCAAATACCGATCATTAAAACTTTTGATCACATTTAATCACGTCTCCTCCCCCTCAAAAATAGCATAATCGTGATATTTTTTATATCAACGGATTAAACAACATTTATAAAATCTTTTGGGAAGTCAGACGGATTTGATTTAAGCATGAATTAGGAACATTTTGGTTTTATACTCCCCCTTTAATAAAGCATAATCAATTAAAGGGTTTTAGAGGGAGTTACCTTGAGCACAAAATATTTTGAAAGATTTTGAAAATCTTTTTGAACAATCTTGGAAAAGGTGCTCAAGATGATGATGATTTCTCACCAGTTTTGAATGTAGTGCCTTTGGGCGTACACTAGATTTTTCTTTAAAACCACGAGTTTTGATCGAAATAATCAAAAGTCATCATTTTGGTCGGGTTTCGTCTTGAGTATCTGAAAGCCATATTTTAAGAAATTTTGAGAAGCGACATGTTTTAGAAACATTTAAAGAACTCTCGCTCAAGCATCCGTACATGCAGTATCATTGTTGAATGACATTTCTAGATACGTATAGAATATCGATTATCGAGAGACATGTCAAGAGAAGAATATTTTTAGATTTTTGATTTAATATGGTTTTTGGATTTTTGAAAATTTTATATTTTTATATTTTGCTTTTGTTAGTTTTTCAAATTTTGTATTTTGTTTTTCAAAAATATTTAGAGCGAAGCTTTTTGGAAAATCATTTTTTAAAAGATTCGAGAAGACGATCTAACTCCTCAGGGGTTAGGCTTCGCATTCCGATTCGTCGAACTAAATCGTCAAACCTTTCTTTTGGAAGGGCTTTAGTAAATAGATCGGCGAGTTGGTAATCGGTCTTCACGAAAAATAATTCAACATACCTTCTTCCACATGTTCTTTTATGAAGTGGTAGCGGACTCGATATGCTTAGTCTTTGAGTGATGAGCGAGATTGCATGATATGGCTATGGCACTTTTCGAGTCACAATACATAGGTATTTTATCGAAGTAAAGCTATAATCGTGAGTTGTGTTCTCATCCATAGAACTTGAGCACAACACGCAGATAGAGACACATACTCGGCTTGACGGTTGAAAGTGCTCGCAATCTTGTTTCTTTGAAGACCGACTTACTAACTTTTCACCCAAAATTGTGCTCCTCGGATGTACTTTTGTCGTAACTTGATCACTGCGTGATCCGCATCCGAAAAGGCAATTAGATCAAATCCGGTTCGCCGGATACCAAAGACCCTTGTGAATGGATGTCTTGGTCATTGAAGATCCTTTAACCTCTTTGAGGTGCGATTCGGTAGGCTTTGCACGAAACCGTGCTAATAAGCAAACAACAAAATGAATATCTAGTCGACTAGCGTAAGATACATGAGAGAACCAATCATGCTCCGATATTTCTTCGGATCAATACGTTTCCCAAACAAATCGGCTCCAATTTTTGGTGATGTTACCATTGGTGTAATAACTCGCAAATTTCCCTACCGATTTTCATGGCTATTTTTTTTTCTTCTTTCGTTTCGAACTTTAAACTCGACAAGTCACGGAATATTTTTCACCTCGACCTCGATAATAAAAATTTCGTAAAATAAATATATAATAAACTTTTATATTTTATTTTCTACCGGACCTCTAAGCCCAACACTACCCGATTCATCATTCTTTTTTTTTCTGGGCTCGTATACTAAACACCCAAACCCGATCCAATCCAATTCATTTTATCCTTACAAGTCCAACCCATCATGAATCTCTTTGGGCCTAGCCCAAACACTATAATAAATCTTGTATACAAAAATTTCTTGTGCAATATTTCTTTGAAATATATGTTCGACGAAACAAAACAAATCAACACAAACATATCATGCAAACCTTGGTCAAAATTTTATTATGTCACAAAAGCTACCAACACTTCTTTCATTCTTTTTACAATATATACAAATACACAAGTAGTATTGTTGGCACTTTCTTTCTTTGGTCCTATGGCAGTAACAAAACAATCAAAAGCAAAACACCAAAAATCAATTCTTGGACAAGTAATAAAAACGTGGCAAGCAAAAATATGTCAAATGTTTCTTGTTCCTAACTTTTGTGAGGAATCTCGAGACCAACAAAAATATAAACAACTCTTTGGTCATCATGTCTTGCGTGTGTATGTCAAAAGAGGAGACCAAGACACTAGTATAGCCCACCCTAACTACATCACCTTAAATTACTTTTGACCTAGAACCCTAATGCTTCCATGCCTATTCTTGACAATGACTCAACACTAAAACATGCCCCAAAGTTGGGTCACTGTCGAGCATGCTTGAACTATCCTTCTCACTTGACAAAGACAACACAAAGCGTGCTCCCCTTCTTGCTGCCATGTCATGCACACTCCAAACATCAAACAAACTCCATCTTCTTTTTTTAACCATCTCCCTCTATATAACAAACTTCTAAGACTTTTGTTGAACTCATCAACTCACACATTTCACTTTTAAAAATCTCACTCACCACCCTCTTATCACAATACCATCTCTGTCGAGCTAGAGAAGAAAAAAAAGCAAGCTTCGAGTAAGTTAATTGCATCACTAAGAGTCTTTTGGGTTTAGCTTGTTACGGGTATAAGATCGATAATATTTCGGGTGAAGGACGGGTCTTCCTTGTTTGCTTTCATACTCGCTCCTAATCTTCAACGTAACTCGTCACCACCCTTTGGGTGCCGTAAGTTCCTTATTACTCACTTTCGATTCACTTCCTCGTTTTAACTTTTATATCTCATGTACACATAAAGATACTTTCATGTTTACAAGTTGGT
Organism: Chrysanthemum lavandulifolium; assembly: GCA_022545495.1. Taxonomy (NCBI): domain Eukaryota; kingdom Viridiplantae; phylum Streptophyta; class Magnoliopsida; order Asterales; family Asteraceae; genus Chrysanthemum; species Chrysanthemum lavandulifolium. The sequence goes on from CM040238.1 coordinate 180,494,406, forward strand.
TTTTGTTGTTTGAAATCTTGTGTGACCCATTTAAAACTCGCGTAATACTCTTGTATTCTCTTGGTTCCCACTTCGACCCACATTCACATACATGATTATTTTGAGCCTTGTGTCGAAACCAAACCAACACCGAACACTATCGAGCCCAAAAGCTTAGTCGAGCTTATTAGTAATAAGCCGAAGCTCGTTTGGTTCCTTTCTCATAAACACGATCTTATTAATAATCTTAAATATAGCAAAAATGAAAGGCTTGAGTTGGCTGCAAAACTATTTTGAAAAACATCAAATACATAGAATACATGCATATAGCGAACTCAGTGTTCACTGCAAAACTATTTTGACGTTCCAGCTGAGCCCTCAAAAGATCATTTTTTGCTTTCATGTCATTGTAGGCACGCTCATACGACAGTTTGTCATACTTGCATTCCTCAGTTTTTTGATCAAGTTGTTTAAAATATGAGACATTTTCTTTTCAAGTTTTTCAAGAGCTTTTCATATTTTGAAACAATTTGGAGGTCTCGGTGAGTCTTTCATGATCTTCAACGAATATGTTTGCAAAATAATGGACATAATATCGAGTCGAACATCTTGAAGAGAGTCATTTAAATTTTCCAAAACTTTGATGTGTTCAATACTTTCATTAGCTTGCTTTACCAGGATTTATGGTCCTTGACAAAGTCATTGTTTCTTTTAAAAACGCTTGTTCAAAATGAATTACCCTTGAGTTGATGTTATTCGGTGAGGGCAATTTGAGTTTCAAAGTACTTTTATTTTCATTATCAAAACTATTAAACGGATGTTTCTAAACTTATGTCGTTTGTTCCATATGTGTTAGATGTGGAGGCAGATGCATTAGTGGTACTCATCTTAAAAAGTCCAGGTGCTAAAACTTTTGGTTTCTCGATCGCTTTTCCTTTTTCAATATTTTGTTTAGGCGAGGCGGTGGAATGCGGTTTTGACAAATCATTTTTCTCATTGACTTTTGGAGGAGGAAGAGAAACAAACATTTTTGGTTTTAAAACTGGTTTGGGAACATTTGCATTCTCCTCAGTCAATGGTTTGGTAATCTTAGTGTCCACAACCTTTCCTTTTTGACGTTCGGTGAGCCTCAAAAGATCATTTTTGCTTTCATGTCATTGTAGGCACGCTCATACGACAGCTTTTCATACTTGCATTCCTCGCTTTTTCGATCAAGTTGTTTAAAATATGAGACATTTTCTTTTCAAGTTTTTCAAGAGCTTTTCATATTTTGAAACAATTTCGAGGTCTCAGACTGGAGTCTTTCATGATCTTCAACGAATATGTTTGCAAAATAATGGACATAATATCGATGAGTCGAACATCTTGAAGAGAGTCATTTAAATTTTCCAAAACTTTGATGTGTTCAATACTTTCATTAGCTTGCTTTACGGATTTATGGTCCTTGACAAAGTCATTGTTTCTTTTAAAAACGCTTGTTCAAAATGAATTACCCTTGAGTTGATGTTATTCGGTGAGGGCAATTTGAGTTTCAAAGTACTTTTATTTTCATTATCAAAACTATTAAACGGATGTTTCTAAACTTATGTCGTTTGTTCCATATGTGTTAGATGTGGAGGCAGACGCATTAGTGGTACTCATCTTAAAAAGTCCAAGTGCTAAAACTTTTGGTTTCTCGATAACCGCTTTTCCTTTGTCAATATTTTGTTTAGGCAGGGCAGGTGGAGTGAGTGGTTTTGACAAATCATTTTTCTTATTGACTTTTGGAGGAGGAAGAGAAACAGACATTTTTGGTTTTAAAACTGGTTTGGGAACATTTGCATTCTCCTCATTCAATGGTTTGGTAATCTTAGTGTCCACAGCCTTTCCTTTTGACGTTCGGTGAGCCCTCAAAAGATCATTTTTGCTTTCATGTCATTGTAGGCACGCTCATCGACGATTTTTCATACTTGCATTCCTCGCTTTTTCGATCAAGTTGTTTAAAATATGAGACATTTTCTTTTCAAGTTTTTCAAGAGCTTTTCATATTTTGAAACAATTTTTGAGGTCTCGACTGAGTCTTTCATGATCTTCAACAGAATATGTTTGCAAAATAATGGACATAATATCGATGTCGAACATCTTGAAGAGAGTCATTTAAATTTTCCAAAACTTTGATGTGTTCAATACTTTCATTAGCTTGCTTTACTGTGGATTTATGGTCCTTGACAAAGTCAGCTGTTTCTTTTAAAAACGCTTGTTCAAAATGAATTACCCTTGAGTTGATGTTATTCAGCTGAGGGGCAATTTGAGTTTCAAAGTACTTTTTATTTTCATTATCAAAACTATTAAACCAGATGTTTCTAAACTTATGTCGTTTGTTCCATATGTGTTAGATGTGGAGGCAGACGCATTAGTGGTACTCATCTTAAAAAGTCCAGGTGCTAAAACTTTTGGTTTCTCGATAACCGCTTTTCCTTTGTCAATATTTTGTTTAGGCAGGGCAGGTGGAGTGACTGGTTTTGACAAATCATTTTTCTCATTGACTTTTGGAGGAGGAAGAGAAACAGACATTTTTGGTTTTAAAACTGGTTTGGGAACATTTGCATTCTCCTCATTCAATGGTTTGGTAATCTTAGTGTCTACAGCCTTTCCTTTTTGACGTTCCAGCTGAGCCCTCAAAAGATCATTTTTTGCTTTCATGTCATTGTAGGCACGCTCATACGACAGTTTTTCATACTTGCATTCCTCGCTTTTTCGATCAAGTTGTTTAAAATATGAGACATTTTCTTTTCAAGTTTTTCAAGAGCTTTTTCATATTTTGAAACAATTTCGAGGTCTCAGACGGAGTCTTTCATGATCTTCAACAGAATATGTTTGCAAAATAATGGACATAATATCGATGAGTCGAACATCTTCAAGAGAGAGTCATTTAAATTTTCCAAAACTTTGATGTGTTCAATACTTTCATTAGCTTGCTTTACTGTGGATTTATGGTCCTTGACAAAGTCATTGTTTCTTTTAAAACGCTTGTTCAAAATGAATTACCCTTAAGTTGATGTTATTCAGCTGAGGGGCAATTTGAGTTTCAAAGTACTTTTTATTTTCATTATCAAAACTATTAAACCAGATGTTTCTAAACTTATGTCGTTTGTTCCATATGTGTTAGATGTGGAGGCAGACGCATTAGTGGTACTCATCTTAAAAAGTCCAGGTGCTAAAACTTTTGGTTTCTCGATAACCGCTTTTCCTTTGTCAATATTTTGTTTAGGCAGGGCAGGTGGAGTGACTGCTTTTGACAAATCATTTTTCTCATTGACTTTTGGAGGAGGAAGAAACATACATTTTTGGTTTTAAAGCGGTTTGGGAACATTTGCATTCTCCTCGGTCAATGGTTTGGTAATCTTAGTGTCCACATCCTTTCCTTTTGACGCTCCATTTGAGCCCTCAAAAGATCATTTTTGCTTTCATGTCATTGTAGGCACGCTCATACGACGCTTTTTCATACTTGCATTCCTCGGTTTTCGATCAAGTTGTTTAAAATATGAGACATTTTCTTTTCAAGTTTTTCAAGAGCTTTTTCATATTTTGAAACAATTTGGAGGTCTCGGTGAGTCTTTCATGATCTTCAACAGAATATGTTTGCAAAATAATGGACATAATATCAGTAGTCAGAACATCTTCGAAGAGAGAGTCATTTAAATTTTCCAAAACTTTGATGTGTTCAATACTTTCATTAGCTTGCTTTACCAGGGATTTATGGTCCTTGACAAAGTCAGCTGTTTCTTTTAAAAACGCTTGTTCAAAATGAATTACCCTTGAGTTGATGTTATTCAGCTGAGGGGCAATTTGAGTTTCAAAGTACTTTTTATTTTCATTATCAAAACTATTAAACCAGATGTTTCTAAACTTATGTCGTTTGTTCCATATGTGTTAGATGTGGAGGCAGACGCATTAGTGGTACTCATCTTAAAAAGTCCAGGTGCTAAAACTTTTGGTTTCTCGATAACCGCTTTTCCTTTGTCAATATTTTGTTTAGGCAGGGCAGGTGGAGTGACTGGTTTTGACAAATCATTTTTCTCATTGACTTTTGGAGGAGGAAGAGAAGCAGACATTTTGGTTTTAAAGCGGTTTGGGAACATTTGCATTCTCCTCGGTCAATGGTTTGGTAATCTTAGTGTCCTGACCTTTCCTTTTTGACGTTCCGGTGAGCCCTCAAAAGATCATTTTTGCTTTCATGTCATTGTAGGCACGCTCATACGACGCTTTTTCATACTTGCATTCCTCGGTTTTTCGATCAAGTTGTTTAAAATATGAGACATTTTCTTTTCAAGTTTTTCAAGAGCTTTTTCATATTTTGAAACAATTTGGAGGTCTCGGTGGAGTCTTTCATGATCTTCAACGAATATGTTTGCAAAATAATGGACATAATATCGATGAGTCGAACATCTTGAAGAGAGAGTCATTTAAATTTTCCAAAACTTTGATGTGTTCAATACTTTCATTAGCTTGCTTTACCAGGATTTATGGTCCTTGACAAAGTCATTGTTTCTTTAAAAACGCTTGTTCAAAATGAATTACCCTTGAGTTGATGTTATTCAGCTGAGGGGCAATTTGAGTTTCAAAGTACTTTTTATTTTCATTATCAAAACTATTAAACCAGATGTTTCTAAACTTATGTCGTTTGTTCCATATGTGTTAGATGTGGAGGCGCGCATTAGTGGTACTCATCTTAAAAGTCCAGTGCTAAAACTTTTGGTTTCTCGATAACCGCTTTTCCTTTGTCAATATTTTGTTTAGGCAGGGCAGGTGGAGTGACTGGTTTTGACAAATCATTTTTCTCATTGACTTTTGGAGGAGGAAGAGAAACATACATTTTTGGTTTTAAAACTGGTTTGGGAACATTTGCATTCTCCTCAGTCAATGGTTTGGTAATCTTAGTGTCCACAGCCTTTCCTTTTTGACGTTCCAGCTGAGCCCTCAAAAGATCATTTTTTGCTTTCATGTCATTGTAGGCACGCTCATACGACAGTTTTTCATACTTGCATTCCTCAGTTTTTCGATCAAGTTGTTTAAAATATGAGACATTTTCTTTTTCAAGTTTTTCAAGAGCTTTTTCATATTTTGAAACAATTTGAGGTCTCGGACCGAGTCTTTCATGATCTTCAATGAATATGTTTGCAAAATAATGGACATAATATCGATGAGTCGAACATCTTGAAGAGAGTCATTTAAATTTTCCAAAACTTTGATGTGTTCAATACTTTCATTAGCTTGCTTTACGAGGATTTATGGTCCTTGACAAAGTCATTGTTTCTTTTAAAAACGCTTGTTCAAAATGAATTACCCTTGAGTTGATGTTATTAAATTGAGGGCAATTTGAGTTTCAAAGTACTTTTATTTTCATTATCAAAACTATTAAACCGGATGTTTCTAAACTTATGTCGTTTGTTCCATATGTGTTAGATGTGGAGCGCACGCATTAGTGGTACTCATCTTAAAAGGTCCAGTGCTAAAACTTTTGGTTTCTCGATAACCGCTTTTCCTTTGTCAATATTTTGTTTAGGCGAGGCGGTGGAGTGACCGGTTTTGACAAATCATTTTCTCATTGACTTTTAGAGGAGGAAGAAAGCAGACATTTTGGTTTTAAACCGGTTTGGGAACATTTGCATTCTCCTCGGTCAATGGTTTGGTAATCTTAGTGTCTGAGCCTTTCCTTTTGACGTCCAAATGAGCCCTCAAAAGATCATTTTTGCTTTCATGTCATTGTAGGCACGCTCATACGACGCTTTTTCATACTTGCATTCCTCGGTTTTCGATCAAGTTGTTTAAAATATGAGACATTTTCTTTTCAAGTTTTTCAAGAGCTTTTCATATTTTGAAACAATTTTGAGGTCTCGACCGAGTCTTTCATGATCTTCAACGAATATGTTTGCAAAATAATGGACATAATATCGAGTCGAACATCTTGAAGAGAGTCATTTAAATTTTCCAAAACTTTGATGTGTTCAATACTTTCATTAGCTTGCTTTACCAGGATTTATGGTCCTTGACAAAGTCATTGTTTCTTTTAAAAACGCTTGTTCAAAATGAATTACCCTTGAGTTGATGTTATTCAAATTGAGGGCAATTTGAGTTTCAAAGTACTTTTTATTTTCATTATCAAAACTAATAAACCAGATGTTTCTAAACTTATGTCGTTTGTTCCATATGTGTTAGATGTGGAGGCAGACGCATTAGTGGTACTCATCTTAAAAGGTCCAGGTGCTAAAACTTTTGGTTTCTCGATAACCGCTTTTCCTTTGTCAATATTTTGTTTAGGCAGGGCAGGTGGAGTGACTGGTTTTGACAAATCATTTTTCTCATTGACTTTTAGAGGAGGAAGAGAAACAGACATTTTTGGTTTTAAAACTGGTTTGGGAACATTTGCATTCTCCTCACCAATGGTTTGGTAATCTTAGTGTCCATGACCTTTCCTTTTGACGTTCCGGTGAGCCCTCAAAAGATCATTTTGCTTTCATGTCATTGTAGGCACGCTCATACGACGCTTTTCATACTTGCATTCCTCGCTTTTTCGATCAAGTTGTTTAAAATATGAGACATTTTCTTTTCAAGTTTTTCAAGAGCTTTTTCATATTTTGAAACAATTTGGAGGTCTCGGACCTGAGTCTTTCATGATCTTCAACGAATATGTTTGCAAAATAATGGACATAATATCGTGAGTCGAACATCTTCAAGAGAGAGTCATTTAAATTTTCCAAAACTTTGATGTGTTCAATACTTTCATTAGCTTGCTTTACCAGGATTTATGGTCCTTGACAAAGTCACTGTTTCTTTTAAAAACGCTTGTTCATAATGAATTACCCTTGAGTTGATGTTATTCGGTGAGGGCAATTTGAGTTTCAAATTACTTTTTATTTTCATTATCAAAACTATTAAACCGTATGTTTGTTGTAATATTGGTTTTAGTTTTATGATGTCTTGAAGATCCGCAATTCTAGTTTTCACATTTTCTAAAATACTTCTTGCATCACTTGTGTTAAAAGGATTGTTTGAAGACATTTGTTCAATGTTCGAAAGAGAATTTGAGACAACAACTGGTTTTGAAACTTGTTTTGAAACTGGTGTTGACTCTTTGTTTGAAACACATGGTGTGATGGAGAATTTTGACTTTTCTTTTTGATTAACAAAAGTAATTCCAGAAATTTTGTTCCATTTGTTATAATCGATAGGTTTGATTTCCGGACCTTTTTGTTTCATTTTTTCTCTACTCTCCTTAGATAGTTCTATCGTTTCAAGAGAGTCACGAACAATAATGGGTTCATGTAAAGCATTTCCATTGTTTAACACATTACGAGGTTTCGAGCTTTCTTGAGGAACGAAGAAGGGTAGATTACCAAGTGCCATTCTATGATTAGTATGAAACGCGGTTTACTTGGTTAGAAAGCATCTTGTTTGTTTGATCCGAATGACCCGTTGTAAGAAGCAAATTTTCCAAAGTTTTGATTTTTTCATTTTGTCAAGAATTTCATCAAGAAGAGAATCTTCTCGCTTTGAAAAATCAAGAATCAACCGCTTCTTCTTTTTCAAGATTAGAAAACTTTGTTTTTGTTTAGAAAGTTGGTCATTTAGATCGAAATTTCCTTGTTTAAAGATTTAATTTTCAAGTTCAAATTCACATCAAGTGTGTTATACTTGATTTGCAATTCTTTTCTCTTAAAAGCAATTTCGATAACCAATTTCTAATTATGATTCTTTGTTTTATGAAATTCAAAGGCTTTTGCGTTCTCCTTGTAACTCTCAAGCTCGCGGTCAATTTGGCATTCGCGCCTTAACTTCGCGATTGACCGCTCTAACTTTCTCGATTTCAATGCCACGCTTATTGATTAATGATTCAAAATAAGCACGAGTTTCCTCATCGCCTCAGATTTTGTGCCACGCCTCACTAAGATCCATATATGGAGTCTCGAGTTAGTATTGCTACAACTCGGATTGTCCATGTATGTATCATAAGTAGTGTCTTGGCGTCACGAATCTTTGTTCGTCATGAGTAAACACATCAAATATGACATTGTTATAGCATGGATCAATGATTGGTACCTCGACATCGCATTGGCATCATAGACGGGAGGTGCGTCAGTCGGTGTCATACTTAGTCTCCTCAAGATTTGCCATGAAGATGCAGTTTGCATTGATTTCCTCGAGGTCTTCCAAATCATCCATAATATCGAAAAAATCGTTTTCCTCATCACTCAGTTGTAACCCTGCAGCTTCCTTTTGTGCTAACATGATAGCTTTCTGAAGATATGCAAGATCCTTCTTTTTCGGCTTAGTAGGATAATTCCTTGCCATGTGACCCAATCCTTGACAGTTATAACACTTAACCTGATTACCACGATTCACATTTCCATAATTCCCAACGATCGAGTCGCAACATTCCCATTCGATTACCATCGCTCTATTCCCAACATTCTCGACCCATCCGATTTCCAACATTCGACCCAACTGACATTACCCGATACGGAACCGCTGATTACCCATGTGAAATCCAAGTAGCATATCCTCGTGGGTTCGCATAACTCCAACCATTCGTCCTGATGACCCATATTCACACCCTACCGTGCAATGTGCCTGCTGCAGTGTTTGGCGAAATCCTTTGGTTGTTGTTAGTTGTGTGGAATAGCGACCTCGAATGCTTTACCCAAGAATGCAAATGCTTGAGTCAAAGCTTGTTCTTGTTCGGTTTCGAGGATCGGTGATTCCTTGATCTTGGTATAGTGGATACTGTTGTTGTTGAATAACTTGTTGTTCTGGTGGATAGAATTGTTGTTGAGGGATAACAGCTTGTGGTTGTGGAATGTATTGCTGCAAGTTGTTGTTAGTAGCTTGTTCTCCATGTCTTGATGACCCATATTCACACCCGGCTGTGCAATTTGCCTGTTGCGAGTGTTTGATGAAATCCTTTGGTTGTTGTTAGTTGGTGTGGAATAGCGACTTCTGAATGCTTTACCCAAAAATGCAAATGCATTTAACAAAGCTTGTTCTTGTTCAATTTCAAGATCAGTGAGTCCTTGTTCCTGGTATAGTTGTTGTTCTGGTGGATAGATTTGTTGGTGAGGGATAACAGCTTGTGGTTGAGGAATGTATTGCTGCAAGTTGTTGTTAGTGGAAGATGATGAAGCTTGTTGTTGTGTATTCACTGGAGTTTGAGTCTTTGCCATGAGTGCCAATGGATCATGATTCTTTGCTAATCTTTCTTTCCGACTTCATTCACTTCATTTTGGTTTTGTTTGTAAAATCGTTGAGTTGATCAAAGTTCACTTGATGTAAGTCTTTTGTTTGGTTGACAATAGTGACATATCGTCCCCATTCTTCTAGTAGGTTGTTCAAGAACTTGATGTTGCTTACGATAGTTACGGGTGTCAACTTGTTTCGATCACTCATTCATTAAAGTGCGAGAACCTTCCATAGTAGGATTCAATGGATTCTCCACGAGTAGATGTGAACTTCTCCCAAGCGATTAGCGACTTGTTCTCCGTGTCTTGTTGACCAATTTGCTCCATGACAAAGCCGTCTAACACGCTCCCACATATCGAAGCAGTTTCACAACCGTCTCTGAAAAGAAAGATGTCTCTTGGTAAATCCAGTTGGACAATATGAATTGCCATGTCATCCGCTCGACTTGTTTCGATCCTCTTGATGTATTCGATTCCTTTTGAACACGAGCAGATGGTGGGACGGAGGTGTTGCATCGTGATCTCCGGGACTTGGACTTGTCGAGGCTTGAAGGGTCCATTCGTAATGGATTGAATCATCAATTTTCCATTAGGTTTGGTCTTGATGTAACGAAGCATACGACTTGTCCATTGAAGATAACCACCTTTTTCCAACATAGAAGGACGGTTTTCGGCACCGGCTGCATGAATGTCTTGTTGAGTTGCCATTGATGAAGGTATGATATGATAAAGTTGATGTAGGATCGATTCAACGATAAAGGAGTTGTGGTTGATGACGATTAAGCTCGGTTGTTGTAGTGAAAATTTGCTCTAAAAACTTAAAAACCTCAATAACTTCCGTTCGGAGCGTTTTTAGGACTTGAAGGTTGACCCAAATAAATTCGGTGTGTCATTCTCCTCGTTCTCACGGTCGTTTTGATAGGTAGAACGCTGAAAACGGAGTTACGGTTCAAAAGTTATAGCCGTTTGAAGTTTTGCTCAAAATCTTACTCGTAAACCTTAAGCTTATGCGTAAGCTTTGGTTTGCTTAGGCGTAAGTTTTGTCCCTTATGCGTAAGAGTTGAACCTTAGGTGTAGAAAGTGACCTTACGCGTAAAATTAATGCTTATGCGTAGAAATATTCTTACGCGTAAGATGTTACTCTTAGGCGGAAACAATATCTTACTCGTAAGTATTAATGCTTAGGCGTAAAACACAGTCTTAGGCGTAAGATAGAAATCTTATGCGTAGAAACTCACTTACGCATAAAACACAAATCGTATCTCTCTAACTTATCCAAGCTAGTGAGATTTCCCATGTCGAAGTGTTCCACAAACTTATCCAAGTGAGGGAAGCACTGAGTCACCGTTATTGCTTGAAGATTCTGAACCAAATGCTTATGCGTAAAAACTTATGCGTAAAAAGAGGGTATTGACTTTTTCTTACGCGTAAAAAGAGGGTTTTGACTTTCTGTTCTTACGCGTAAAAAATTTCCAGTGATTCAAACAATTTCTCTTGCACAAACAGCTTCCAAAACACACAAATAACACAAACGTTTTGACCTTAATCACCCAAAGTGCTTTTCTAGCTTATGCGTAGAAACGTACAACCCAATACACACGAGTTTAAAGCTGATTGAAAACGCGTAAAGCTTCGAACTTTTTTCAAAAACTAGAATCCTTAACACTCTAAATACCTTAAAACATAAGAATCTTGAAGATTTAAGTGCAAAAATTAAAGTTTTAAGCAAGATAACTTGAAGAACGAACACTACGAGTAACAACACAAAAAAACTTCAACCAAAACACTCCTAAACCATTATTAGGCGATTGATACCAATTGTAGGACCACACTTTTACACCAACCTTATGCGTAACCACCTTATCACAAGATGAACACACGTAACCAAACACACGTTATGCGTAGAAGATGAAGAAGAAAAGATGAGAAAGATGGTGACTTGATGTTATGCGTTTTATATAATATGAAAAGAAGAAATTTTATTACTTGAAAGAAAACACACACAAAACACACTCAAGCACACACCTCAAATGACTCATTTGAGGTGTATTTATACTACAAATACAAGGTGCCCTAATGGGCTTGGATTGGACTTGGATTGGATGACAACTTATATAAGGCTAGCTTAACATAGCTTTTAGCCATTTAGCTTAGTCCAATCCATGAGCCTGTTGACTATTTAAGCACGATATCTAACACACGTTACAAAGTTCCTAAACGTGAATGACCATCACTTCTAATAAAAATAACACGGCTAACAGAGCCTTCTTCATCAACTCTGCTTCATCCACCATGACAACACTCACATCCCTTCGAAAACGAACAATCATCATATCTCTAACAAAACTAGATCCTGCAACACCAGCAAGTTCTTCACAGAATGGCATAGGTGTAGTCATCCTTTTTTCATTTTTGTTTTGTATGTTTTATTTTTGTTTCCCCCTTTGATTGCTATTTGTGTGTTTTAAATAAAAGGTTTAGTTTAAGTTATAATATAATTAGTGTTGTGTCGGTGTACAAAAGCGACGCGTCCGTTGAGTTAATGACCACCCTAGCATTTTCTTTACCACAAGAAGTAGCATTAAATGACCAAGTGACCAACCTTTCACATACACGCCTTTTCATTTTCCTCCTTTTTTATTGTTACATATACTGCAGTTTACTACTATTAATATTAAAAACCAAACCACGTCAAACAAAGTACGTGTATATATATGAAACCAGGACGACAAAAAAAATATATAATAAATTACAAATAATAATAAAATAAAATAAGATAAAACTGGAAACGTAAGAATTGCCGGATTTACCTTCATTTTTTATGGACACGTATTCATATTCTATGCTTACTTACTTGCAATATGTAACTTTTTTTTTTCTTGCACTTTGCAGGTTTGATTTTTTTTTTGGCATAACAAAACAAGAAGAGGGAACTTGGCATAAATTTATTCCAAACGTTCACACATTAAAAAATAATTTGCTAGGTATGTTTTATGTTTGATTTACCCAAATGTGTTGTATTTTTATTTTTTTTACCCAAATAAATTTGTCAAGTTTTGTAACTAGTTGGCCAGTTTAAATGAATACACGTATGACTAATAAAATATGACTGAATGCAAATTATATCCACTCAATCCCAACTTTTTGCATACATCACGACTGGACTAAACAGTAGTATTGTAGTTGCCATGTGTACACTATTTAGTTGCCCAAAATACCATTTGCTAGCTATGCACTAGCAAAGTCGTCATAAAAATAGTTTAAAAATATAGAAAGATGTAAATTAAATCCAGTGAAACCCCAACCCCTTGTTGCATACATCACCACTTGACTAAAAGTACTACTATTTAAACTAGTTGCCATGAGTACACAATTTAGTTGCCCAAAGTATAGTTGCCATGAGTACTCAAATTAGGTGCCCAAAGTACCATTTGCTAGCTATGCACTAGCAAACTCGTCATAAAAAATAGGCATTTACATATATACCCTTGCAAAATTCAAAAATTACATATATATTACCTTTTGATGCATTAAAAGCATTGTACTTTATGCATCAAAAACTGGTAAAAATGATATATATGTCATTTTTGAAATTTACAAGGATATACATGAAATTATGCCTAAAAAATATTTGAAAAAAATAGGAAGATAGTATAAAAAAACAAATTGTGGGTGGGTACTTATTTGGTGTGAACCACTTGTCCATTGGAAATGTACAATTGTCATAACTAGTTTGTCGAAATTTCGTGTCTATATATGACGCTATGTAACAAAACACTTTTTGGTATCTCTATTAGTGATACTATGATAGTATTAGAAAATCAAAAATAACGATGTCTGCTGGCATGGTTTTATGTGATGAATTACCAATGTTTGGTGGCTCAAAGTTGTTAAAAGATATTACGATCGCGTACTACAGAGGTGAATTGGAAGTTGCTTTACGTGATGAAGCGGATCATAGGAGGAATCTTTGTTGAAATTAGGGGTCGTGTCAACCGTAGACAACAAATGATAGCGGAAGTGGAGCTTTTATGCGGTTCGGATTGTTGGTTGCCAACTATTAATCACCTGTTAAGGATGCAAAATGAGGATCTGGCTGAGAGTTCCAAACTTCTGTATTCTTGGTTTAGAAAACATGACCGTGTTAAAGAGATGAATGGTTTAATTGAAAATTTGGAGTCAATGGAGGTTTGATGTGCTTTGTTATAACTACATGGAAGCTTCTGCCTTTTGTTTATTAGGGGATCGTTGTTACATTTTGGAGTCACTTATCTCATCTTTGTATAGTCTGTGTATGTCATGTTAACCTATGGATGTGATCAATTTTATGTTACTAGTATATATTTGTTTGCGTAGTTATTCAAACTGTGTTCGAGATAGTAAGTCACTTTACAAAATAAAAATTTACTAATAAAGTAGTAATGAAGATGAAATTTTATTTAGTTAAAAAAGTCATAGTGTGGGTGGGTAACTTGTTTTGGGAATGCAAGCCAATGAGTGTATGAGACGATTAATAATGGTAGTCGAATTTTTGTGTCTCGATAATATAATATGATGACGTGTTGAGTTACATGCTTATTTATATGTTAGAATAATAAACCTTATAATATCATTAAAAAATTAAATAAATACAAAATTAAAAAAAAAAAAAAAAAAAAAAAAAAAAAAAAAAAGACATAATTTTATAAAGACCGTTGGGGATATAGGCGGCAAAAATTAGTAACAACTGCTACAAGTGTTAAACAAGTAAGTTTTAGTACAAATTAATTTGGATTGAATTGGGATACAAACTCGATTAAGAGTTACAACCGCCGCCGAAAGGAGGCAGTTTTGAACAAATTCTTAAGTCCGTTATTACGTAAATCCCCAACCATCGCTAACGCCGCCTAACCATCGCTAACGACGTTGTACCCACTCCTAGTGTCGCATAAACCACCGCTAGTTTCCTCAAAAAACAAATTTGTTTGTGTTTACGTAATCATTTATATTCAAATAGCAAAAGGAGAGAAAATGCATGTAAAGATTCACGCTCCTTCCCAAGTAATTTTTGTCAAATATAGTAGCATCGAGTAGGAGCCTAGGCACGTGCCTACCCACAAAACAGTTAATGAAAATTAATGATAACGCGTGCATGAATAAGAAAATTCTCGCTATAAATAAGCGAGGTAAATCAAGGGAAAGTCGGAAAAAGCAAAGGAACCATTCCTTCACCTACAAAAATATTGCCACCGCAAATCAGCAACCGAATATTTTAAGAATCAAGAAGTTGAAGATGTTATTCAAAAGATACCGATGGTACACAAGATACAAAAAGAATACATACTTGTTAGGAATTAGAAATTCCATGTATTAAAGAGTCGGTCACCTCAAGTATATGTAATCGTTAGAAATCTCGTAGTCGTAGTTCTTTTAAGTTAAGTAGTATTTAGTTAAGTAACACCGTGGAGGACGGACGGGTCTTTACCCACTGTATGCCCGATCCACGACCGATGTGTGGCGATTTATGTAAGACTATAAATACTCTCTACCTCCCAAGGTAGAGAGTTGGAGCTCATAATAATATCTTTCACTTTCTCTCACTAAGTTCCCTAAACCTCTAACTTTCTCTCTAGAATTCCACTTATACGCCCACTTTGTGTTATGGTTTGATGTGTATGTGAAAACCAATATCCAACAATTGGTATCAAGAGCCAAGGTTAGATCATATCTTACACATCTTTGGATTTCTAGTGGTTTTAGGTGGTTTTTAGTTTGAAAAGTTTAGTGGTTTGTGCATCATTTGGTTGATTTATAGTGTTAAAGTTTGGATTTTGATAGTACTTTGTGTTTAGAATCATCATAAGTGTTTAGGTTTTGATTTTGAAGGCTTGAATCATCGTGGTTGGATTTGTTTTGGATTGAAAAGTGTGTTTTGAAGTATTTCTTGGTAGCGACTGGGTCTCGGAGTAAGTTTCTTGGCAGCGAGTTGCGCTTCGGTTGGTAGCGATTTAGGCGTAGCGACTTGTCGTCATTGTTAGTGGATTCCCACTACGAGTAGCGACTTGGTTTATGTTAGCGACTTGGTGTTAGCGAGTTGGTACCTAGCGAGTTGCTATTTAGCGACTTGTCAATTTAGCGATTTGGTGCTTAGCTTAATTGTCACAAAATTTTGCTAGCGACTTGGTTGGTAGCGAGTTGTTATATAGCGACTTGTAACTATAGCGACTTAGCACTTAGCGACTTGGTGCTAAGAGACTTGGTTCAAGTGACTTAGCGACTTGGTTGATTTTTACGAATAAGAGGTTTGACCAAAGTTGACTTTTTACGTCAAAACTTCAAACGGCCATAACTTTTGATCCAGAATCTGCGTTTTCAAAATACCACAAAACGACCGAACAAACGAATATTATGAGGTTTCACGACGATGTCGTGAAATGAATTTTCGAGGCCCAAATCCCTCCGAAAGGAAGTTATTGAGCTTTTAAGTTTTTAGACCTAAAATTCTCCGTAAAACGTGCAACAACCAACCCAAATCTCAACCAATCAACATTTCACCTTTCCTACGAACAATCTAAAGTCCTATCACACAATCGTCTTTCATTGTATCATTCCATCGGTCATCTTAACACCCTCATCGGGTCATTGCTTAACGGTTTCGCCTTGATTTTAGTAAAATCCGCGAAGATTCTATTTCTCGGTTTAAATCATAGACGTGTAAAATCCCGTGCATCCTTCCACATCATGCCTTACTCATCGACCAAAGGATTTCGAAGTGCTTAAAGCGTATGATGTTGTGGACAACAATGATAATGTATGCTACATCGAACGATTAAAGATGATTGAATTAAGCAATGAGGATGTGAGATCTCCGTGTTCGTAATCTAATGAGAGAATTGCACCACCAAGCTACGAATGCCATGCAAATGAAATGCTGACATTGAGCCCTATCGACTACTTCATCCGCACCTCATTCGGTTGTTATCCATAGTCGGGGATCGAACATGTAGTGCTCTTTTCCGCCGTGACTTACCTACATTGACAAGAAGCTTCTTTGTTGAACTTAGAGCATTTAAAGTCGCAACTTACCAATGAAGAAGTTCAAAGGATGGTTCCGGTCAGCCTCTTCAAGTAATCTACAAACAATTTCACCATTCATCGTGGGGAATATTCAGCAGATTACGATCAACACTTGACCGGAATTTCCTTCAAAAACATCTTGGAATGGAAATTAGAATTCATTGAGACATTTATCCAACTCATGGATAATGTGAAAAGTACATTGAGGAAACCGCACAAAAGGATGAAAAGTGAATGAGTGTCGTGCGGTTGAGAGATTGTTGTGATAAGTTAGGTAATGTATCTGTGGAAGAATCGGGTGTTCTTGAATGCGTAATGTTAGAGAAAACAAATAATGATGAGTCGACAATGCTAAAATA
>CM040238.1:180511114-180826609 GCA_022545495.1 Chrysanthemum lavandulifolium
ATTGAAAAGGAAAAGCGATCGAGAAACCAAAAGTTTTAGCACTGGACTTTTTAAGATGAGTACCACTAATGCATCTCGCTCCACATCTAACACATATGGAACAAACGACATAAGTTTAGAAACATCCGTTTAATAGTTTTGATAATGAAAATAAAAGTACTTTGAAACTCAATTGCCCTCAAATGAATAACATCAACTCAAGGGTAATTCATTTTGAACAAGCGTGCTTTAAAAGAAACATTGACTTTGTCAAGGACCATAAATCCTGGTAGCAAGCTAATGAAAGTATTGAACACATCAAAGTTTTGGAAAATTTAAATGACTCTCTTTCAAGATGTTCGACCACGATATTATGTCCATTATTTTGCAAACATATTCGTTGAAGATCATGAAAGACTCAAACTGAGACCAAATTGTTTCAAAATATGAAAAGCTCTTGAAAAACTTGAAAAGAAAATGTCTCATATTTTAAACAACTTGATCAAAAACTGAGGAATGCAAGTATGACAAGTCGTATAATGGCGTGCCTACAATGACATGAAAGCAAAAATGATCTTTTGAGGGCTCAAATTGAACGTCAAAATAGTTTTGCAAAGGAACACCGAGTTCGCTATATGCATGTATTCTATGTATTTGATGTTTTTCAAAATAGTTTTGCACCAACTCAAGCCTTTCATTTTTGCTATATTTAAGATTATTAATAAGATCGTGTTTATGAGAAAGGAACCAACGAGCTTCGCTGTATTACTAATAAGCTCGACTAAGCTTTTGGGCTCGATAGTGTTCGTGTTGGTTTGGTTTCACACAAGGCTCAAAATAATCATGTATGTGAATGTGGGTCGAAGTGGAACCAAGAGAATACAAGAGTATTACGCGAGTTTTAAATGGGTCACACAAGATTTCAAACAACAAAACCAACTTGTAAACATGAAAGTATCTTTATGTGTACATGAGATATAAAAGTTAAACGAGGAAGTGAATCGAAGTGAGTAATAAGGAACTTACTGCACCCAAAGGTGGTGACGAGTTACGTTGAAGATTAGGAGCAGTATGAAAGCAAACAAGGAAGACCCGTCCTTCACCGAAATATTATCGATCTTATACCCGTAACAAGCTAAACCCAAAAGACTCTTAGTGATGCAATTAACTTACTCAAGCTTGCTTTTTTTCTTCTCTAGCTCCTACGAGATGGTATTGTGATAAGAGGGTGGTGAGTGAGATTTTAAAAGTGAAATGTGTGAGTTGATGAGTTCAACAAAAGTCTTAGAAGTTTGTTATATAGAGGAGATGGTTAAAAAAGAAGATGGAGTTTGTTTGATGTTTGGAGTGCTGCATGACATGGCGTGAAGGAGAAGCACGCTTTGTGTTGTCTTTGTCAAGTGAGAAGGATAGTTCAAGCATGCTCGATGTGGACCCAACTTTGGGGCATGTTTTAGTGTTGAGTCATTGTCAAGAATAGGCATGGAAGCATTAGTGGTTCTAGGTCAAAAGTAATTTAAGGTGATGTAGTTAGGGTGGGCTATACTAGTGTCTTGGTCTCCTCTTTTGACATACACACGCAAGACATGATGACCAAAGAGTTGTTTATATTTTTGTTGGGTCTCGAGATTCCTCACAAAAAGTTAGGAACAAGAAACATTTGACATATTTTTGCTTGCCACGTTTTTATTACTTGTCCAAGAATTGATTTTTGGTGTTTTGCTTTTGATTGTTTTGTTACTGCCATAGGACCAAAGAAAGAAAGTGCCAACAATACTACTTGTGTATTTGTATATATTGTAAAAAGAATGAAAGAAGTGTTGGTAGCTTTTGTGACATAATAAAATTTTGACCAAGGTTTGCATGATATGTTTGTGTTGATTTGTTTTGTTTATTTCGAACATATATTTCAAAGAAATATTGCACAAGAAATTTTGTATACAAGATTTATTATAGTGTTTGGGCTAGGCCCAAAGAGATTCATGATGGGTTGGACTTGTAAGGATAAAATGAATTGGATTGGATCGGGTTTGGGTGTTTAGTATACGAGCCCGAAAAAAAAGAATGATGAATCGGGTAGTGTTGGGCTTAGAGGTCCGGTAGAAAATAAAATATAAAGTTTATTATATATTTATTTTACTAAATTTTATTATCGAGGTCGAGGTGAAAATATTCCGTGACTTGTCGAGTTTAAAGTTCGAACGAAGAAGAAAAAAATAGCCATGAAAATCGGTAGGAAATTTGTAGTTATTACACCAATGGTAACATCACCAAAATTGGAGCCGATTTGTTTGGGAAACGATTGATCCGAAGAAAATATCGGAGCATGATTGGTTCTCTCATGTATCTTACGCTAGTCGACTAGATATTCATTTTGTTGTTTGCTTATTAGCACGGTTTCGGCAAAGCTCATCGAATCGCACCTCAAAGAGGTTAAAGGATCTTCAAGACCAAGACATCCATTCACAAGGGTCTTTGGTATCCAAGGCGAACGGATTTGATCTGTATCGTTTTTCGGATGCGGATCACGCAGTGATCAAGTTACGCAAAAAGTACATCCGAGGAGCACAATTTTTGGGTGAAAAGTTAGTAAGTCGGTCTTCAAAGAAACAAGATTGCAAAGCACTTTCAACCTAAGCCGAGTATGTGTCTCTATCTGTTGTGCTCAAGTTCTATGGATGAGAACACAACTCACGGATTATAGCTTTACTTCGATAAAATACCTATGTATTGTGACTCGAAAGTGCCATAGCCATATCATGCAACTCTGCTCATCACTCAAAGACTAAGCATATCGAGTCCGCTACCACTTCATAAAAGAACATGTGGAAGAAGGTACTGTTGAATTATTTTTCGTGAAGACCGATTACCAACTCGCCGATCTATTTACTAAAGCCCTTCCAAAAGAAAGGTTTGACGATTTAGTTCGACGAATCGAAATCGTGCCTAACCCACGAGGAGTTAGATCGTCTTCCGAATCTTTTAAAAATGATTTTCCAAAAGCTTCGCTCTAAATATTTTTGAAAACAAAATACAAAAATTTGAAAAACTAACAAAAGCAAAATATAAAAATATAAAATTTTCAAAAATCCAAAACCATATTAAATCAAAAATCTAAAAATATTCTTCTCTTGACATGTCTCGTATAATCGATATTCTATACGTGATCTAGAAATGTCATTCAACAATGATACGGGCATGTACAGATGCTTGAGCGAGAGTTCTTTAAATGTTTCTAAAACATGTCGTTTCTCAAAAATTTCTTAAAATATGGCTTTCGTATACTTCAGTACGAAACCCGTACCAAAATGATGACTTTTGATTATTTCAGATCAAAACTCGTGGTTTTAAAGAAAAAATCTAGTGTACGCTTCAGTGCACTACATTCAAAACTGGTGAGAAATCATCATCATCTTGAGCACCTTTTCCAAGATTGTTCAAAAAGATTTTCAAAATCTTTCAAAATATTTTGTGCTCAAGGTAACTCCTCTAAAACCCTTTAATTGATTATGCTTTATTAAAGGGGAGTATAAAACCAAAATGTTCCTAATTCATGCTTAAATCAAATCCGTCTGACTTCCCAAAAGATTTTATAAATGTTGTTTAATCCGTTGATATAAAAAATATCACGATTATGCTATTTTTGAGGGGGAGGAGACGTGATTAAAATGTGATCAAAAAGTTTTAATGATCGGTATTTGAATCTCAAATGAGCTCGACTCAGTCAGAACCAATGAATTGACGAGTAATCAATGTACCATTTCGAGAAACTCGTGATAGACATGAACTTACATGGGTCTAACCTCCTTTCTAGGAGTGTTTACATCTTCAAGTTAGTTATTAGAGCTAGTTGTCACCTAAAACCGACAATGGAACTCTTTAAGCGAACAGCGAATCATGTCTCGTGGGGAATTGTCTATCATGAGTAGATCAATTCAAAATGTGCGAACTCTACCCTCTATGTGCGATTTTGTCAAAACTTATGAGCACATGTGAAGGGGAGTGTTTACGAAAATATAAAACTCTCGAGTGTTCCAAACATGTTTTCAATCATAAACACTTTGAGAGATTTTCAAGAAAATGGTTTTATGGCAACAATAGGACAGATCATGGAGCTATAAGGTGACTAAGGATAGGAAAATCATCCTATGATCCGCCGAACCGGAGGATATACCCAAGGACATCACCAATAGTTAGTACTAGAAGTCCTTAGGAATGATTGAAAAAGGGAGTAATGTGAGAAAGGAGAAAGAAGGGTTGTAGAATTAAAAGAAATGTAATGAAAGGGTGAAAAGAAATAGCCCTCCATAATCAACCTTAGGGCGAAACCGGGTTCAATTCATCTCGCCATCGGTTGTCACTAAGATGACGCCGGTATTGAAGACACGACGTCATGGACCCAATGGACGACCGCACTAAACCTTCTAGCCACTCAATTCCTCAAAATGGATTTGTTTCATTCTCAGGAACCCTATATAATCTATCGAATTTCTCTTAGAGATCGTTGGTATTGAAGAAGGAGACCCTCTCCCAGAGATCCGCTCGGAAAATGAAAATGCACTAATTGAGTCTAGAGCCACGAGATTCATCAAAAGATCTCATAGGAACACTTGACACTTCATCATTTGTTGTTCAACAATAAGAACACAAGTGATACATTCTAGAGTCCCACGCAGTCTTAGCAATCTGCGAAGCTTGTTTATGAGAAGTTTCACATTTGTGATCTTGATGATTGAATGGAAACTCCGCCGAGGTCAACATCAAGCAGCCAGCGACGGATAAGTCACTGTAACTCCCGTGGATTACGCTTAGTGTGTCTCAAACGGTCTACAGTCGTGGGGTGATGCTCATCGAATCACCTGATCTGTAGGTGTACTTCAGTACATCGCGTTATCTCACTTGTGGGACTCCAGTTCAGGAACGGCCTTTGTGAGAATTAGAGTCGTGTTTTCACACTATGCTGTTAACACACTCGAAGTTCAAACTTGTAAGCGTTGGATTCTTTCTAACCCGTGTTTTATGTTTTCTTCTTATGGATGCTTGCGGGAGGAAGAGATCGTGCAGATTTTCCACATGCTCATACCAACAACACATGAAAGTTCTCATCATAATCAAAGGCAACACAAAGTTAAAGATGATTCTTCGTCAAGTCAAAAAATCTACAAAGTATAAAGACTAGAACTACATCATTGGTAACCAAAAGACAAATAGAAGTGTGAGCATGGTGGAGAAAGGCGTGGAGACACCTAACCAACGAAGTTGACAACGCGGAACAACCACATTATCGATCACAAAGCATGAAGGAGCGAAAATTAAGACTATTCCATATCTACACACAAAGTTCAAGCTCAAGGAGAGTAAAGACCTATTGTATGGAGCATCTTTTGAATGACCGCCGCAGGGGAGATTGTTAGCCATGTTATTTTTATTAAGTGATGGTCATTCACGTTTAGGAACTTTGTAACGCTGTGTTAGATATCATGCTTAAATAGTCAACGGGCTCATGGATTGGACTAAGCTAAATGGCTAAAAGCTATGTTAAGCTAGCCTTATATAAGTTGTCATCCAATCCAAGTCCAATCCAAGCCCATGGAAAGCCCATTAGGGCAACTTGTATTTAGTATAAATACACCTCAAATGAGTCATTTGAGGTGTGTTAACTGAGTGTGTTTTGTGTGTGTTTTCTTTCAAGTAATAAAAGTTCTTCTTTTCATATTATATAAACGCGCAACATCAAGTCACCATCTTTCTCATCTTTTCTTCTTCATCTTCTACGCATAACGTGTGTTTGGTTACGTGTGTTCATCTTGTGATAAGGTGGTTACGCATAAGGTTGGTGTAAAAGTGTGGTCCTACTGTGCTCAAGAAATCGGGGCACGTGTGGTGAAAGGGATTATGTTATTGGAGAGTTGGAGCTTTTATACCCATTTGAATCTTGTGTGGAAAGTATTTCGAATTAACGACGCCGCAAACGAAGATCGGCGAAGCCGCAACGATATTGATCAATGTAATGAAGAAGCGAGCCCAGGAGCTTCGTCATTCATAGAGAAGTCGAAAGGCATGGTGTCTTGAGTCGTTAAATTGTTGTCTTGGCGGTGACGATGTCTTGTTTATGTTGGTATTTCTATTTCTAGTCATGTATCTTGTCTTTGAATTTTAGTTTATTCTTTGTTGTGAAATGTGGGTCTAGGCTTTGGCAAATGGATGTAAAATATTTGAATAAATAAAAGCCATGGTTTACGTTAACTAATTATATTATGATCACCTTTAATTGTGCTGCATCTCATGATCTATTCGAAAGAATACCGCCTCATTGTTTCAAGAATAAATATGTTTGAGCGGTCATCATTGTGGACTGTTTACCGGTTAATGCAAGTAAATCTCATTATTAAAATATGCATATGGGAATGTAACGTTTCAAACAAACAAAGTGTCTTGTTGGTTTCGACATGTCATATAAAACATAAACCCTAACAATTAGAATGAACCACTAGAGTTAAAGGGGTATAATGAGCATACCTATAAAACATAAACCCTAATAACAATTTAAATAACTTTGAATTAAATAACAAATTTACTAATAGAATATAAAATATAAAAGTGCACGATTATTTATATTATGTATAAATATATGAACGAATACGGTAACAAAGTACATACGGAGAGTACAACAAACCTCGATTTGTTTCTAAAATAGACGAAAAGGACAACGATATATTTTATTTGGATTCTTCACGAAAGTGACCTAGTGTATAACAAGGAATGTGGGGATGTTGATTGTTGGGACTTGGGACCATAAACTAATGTGCGGGTATAAAAGGTTTTAGTGTTTGTCATTCTAGGTCCCTCATGTATCTTACGGCTCACACTAACGACTAAAAGCGCTAGTTAAAGTTAGAAGCGCTATTCGTCAAGACAATTTATCATATAAACGTGTTTTCACTACATGTTGTCTTAGGTTTGAATTAAGACTTAAAAATGTTATTACATGTTAGTCTTGCTAGTCTTGAAGACCAAATAATATAAACATGTTGTTACTACATGTTTTCTAAGGTTACTCTGCTATAACAATGTTGGCGGTGACCTTTAATTTGACTAGTCACAAGGTAATTGAATATTTTAGAAACGATGTGTTACTCTTCAATTAAATTGTCCAACCAACTAGTATGGCACACCATTCAAGTGTAATAAATGAAGAGGAAAAATACGATGGTTATGCTAGTAGATGTTTTATATAAACCGTGAATGCTATTGTTTTCGTTATAACATCGAAACCGGTTGAGAAAATGGTATGCATTGGGTGCGGGATGGAAAGAAAACAAGTATGATTGACCTTAGATGCAAGGCGGCAACGAATCGAGAAATCATGTGGTATTGTTGTCCAATGAATTTTACTAAGCGACAACAATACTCTTTGTGGGGTTGATGCATGTAGACTTGGTGGTGTACATGTTAGCGGGGCAAAAACAACTGCAGTTCGTAGAGGTGAAGGTGTGATGGTGTGATGGGGCTACATGTTCCGGCATCTTGTATAGGCGGTGGTTCGGTGAGTATCAGTGGTAGAGGTGAGACTACATTAACAAGCGATGAAATTCATGATTCTATTTGTACGAACCCGGTGACCTTAGTGATGAAGAAACCCAACCACTTGCAAGTCGAATAACAAGTGAACCACCTAAAATGACCGAGCAATTGAACAAGCGCAATTGATACACCTAGGTAATGACATGCTCGTCATTGAACAAGTGAGCCACCACCTATTCTCGTTATATGTTGTATTTCATAATATATGTAGACTAAATTGTATTATGTTATGTATTTGTTATGTTATGCCAATGCAAGCACGTATTTAGTTAGCAAAAAATGGGTAAATCCAAACACTAGATAGACAACATGCAAACTGTATAATGAAGCTGCAAAAATGTCAAATACAACTTTTATAGTGTTTTCTATTTATTTATTTCTTGAGGTGAAAGTGGGTAAATACTAACAAGGCTGGATAAAGCACCAAATCAGGAAGAGATAGTTACCATGCACATGCCTAAAACATATTTGAATACGTGTACAACCACCAAAAAAAGCTGACTATTGAAAGGAAAAAAAAATAATTCTACAGTCCCCGAATAAAATGAACTTGCCCTTTATCATGATAAGTTTCTACTTTGTTTAGTTATCTAAAAAAATTAAGTTGCGCTATAGGGTTGCTATTCTAAAAGAGATGCCCCATCAAGGTTGCCATGATATACATCATACTATAAAGCATTCATACACAATATTATGTAGCGGACACGAGCGTAGATCAAAAAGCGGTGCATACAACGATAACCCCAAAGCGAGATGGTTACACAAAACATCGCATGTTAATTTTATGTAATTGTTGAACATTTTTTTGGTAATCATAAGCACAAACAAAAAATGTTTAACAATTACATAACGTCGCCTTACAAAAAGGCTAAACTAGACAAACTATTTTGAGTTTTATGTTATGTTAACACCCGGTTTAAACGTTATCGGCATGCATGAGCATGTTGCATAAAAATACCTACACTCCAACCTACCGTTCCTTAAAAACCAAGTTGCTTTTAAGCCCGCACCTCCTCGACGGCGGTCTCTTGTTAGAGCCTTTAATTGCCTCGACATCTTGAACTTCCGTAAGCCCGATCTTGGTGTTTGAAAGCAGTGCCTCCTTGCATAAGCTTTTCTAGAGGCCTTATGACCAGAACTGTCCTTAACGGAAGAAGAAGAAGGCCCAACATCCATAGATGATACAGACCCAATAAATACCCCATAGTACCATGCATCATCACTGAACCCAATGTCAGCATCAACAATTTGGCTACCCAAAAAATCCATGAATAGATTCTTTCCTTGACATTCAATTCCTTGACTTCTAGTTTGGAGCGAAGGCTTCTTAGGGAGGTGACCGCCTTTCTTCCTCCTCCCATGCAAAGAATATCGACGCATAATTAAGTAGCAAGCTCCAAGTTTATCATGTATTGCTATCCTATCACTCGTTGGCTCATCAAGAAGATCAACAATTAGGTTATCGTAATAGAAACATGCTAAGTTATCAGGTGCATGTGCAATGTACAAGCCGACCAACCCACATTCCTCGGCAAGATGAAACATCCTTTGAATGTCATTATCGCATTCAACAATGTCAAACCGGTTGAAAGAGCAAATAGTGGCCTACATAAATACAAAACCCGTATCTCACACTCTAACTTGTTGGCCAAAAGTCAAGCTTATGATTAAAGTTCATCCTTGTGGACTTATTGAGCGTTTGCACAGTGGTGCCCATACAGCGTAAGTTAATTTGGGCAACCGAATGAACTCACCATCGTAGTGAATCTCAACTACAAGATTCTCGGATACATAGCGTGTAGTACTCCGTAATAAAGGTAAAAAATGTATACAAATGAGATTACCATGTATGGACAAAACCTATTAAGTGCAAGTGACAATCACGAAAGGTAATGGCAGCATACCTTGGCTTGAAATCAAATAAGGCAACCGGAGGCTTAGCGAATTTTTGATGAAATAGAGGGTTGGGAGATTGGCATTATCACTTGTGTACAAATGTGATCTATATGAAGATTTGATATATATTAGGAAAGGTTGTATTATTATTTTACTATTAATAATGTACTTATTACTAGTATGAAAAGTATGTTCTGCTTATTTTAATATGGAAATAATTATAGGAAATTTTTGGTTAATTTGTTATAAGTTTTTTGTGTAGTGTGTTTGTGTAATGATATGGAATAAATCAATTGACAAACCTATGTGTGGCCTTTTTAATTTTTCTTGGAATGGACGGCCAAATGTCATGATTAAATGCACGTCCAAATGAAGAATAAATGAACTTGAGTTGTGGAGTTTTAAAAGAAAGATTATCTCATCTGTACAACAAATTTAGATGTAAATGTGTAGATAATTTTACGTCGTGTCTCCCATTGTTTTTGAATGAATGTTACACGTAGCCAAGGTTGTCGCATGCAAGGTACAATATGATTATTGGTTTATGTATGCATGTTATAGTGAATATATCAATAGATGGTGCATGATAAAACAATGAAAGTGCTGTTGGAGATAAGTTTAAAACTGTTAGTACAAACGATAAAATCTATGTTTATAAAAAAACTTAATCATCTTCTCGTGATATGCTAGCGCGACGTCAGTGGGATCATCAACGTGCAACGATAGACCATGTGCCAATCGATATAAAAATATACAAACCCACACACCAAAATCATCAAAAATCCCACCTTGCTTAGGAACGTTTTCGGCTAACCTAAATGAAATCTTATAGTCATTTGGATGTATTCCAGTCTTATCAAAAACGTTTGCTTGCTCTAGAACAACTGGTAGTTTGACCTATAGAAAAATGTAAGTATTATATAATCGAAATAACCACGTTTGTTACCAAATTATTGATGAAATATAGGTGTTTGTTCAAGCCGGATTAAATATGATATCTAGTTTCATGTTGTAAATTATATATGTGTTCAAAAGTATTACATGTTTTTATTGGTGATTCATAAACAACGTTCGAACATTTGACATGTGCTTCAAATATTTTTATTCATAATAGATTTCATTTCAATACATTAAAGGATAACAAAATACATCAACGTATAAACGACATTTATGAAGATACCAAAACACAAAATATGACAATCACGTAACGTCGGAGAGACCACATAACAAGGTAGGAGTAGAGGATTAATAATTTTGCGCAGCTTTGCGAGAAAGGAGATTTTTGAGAACTTGGGCCGAGTCTCACTCATTAGCCTTATCGATCCTATTTTTCTCAAGCTCCTCGTCCCGAATTGCATGCGTGATTTCCAAACAAGACCTGCAAGCTCGACCCAACCACACACTCCAAGTGCTTGATTTGCTCGGCCTCACAAAGGCAACGACGAGTTAGGTCGATCACCTTTGCATGCATGTCACTTAAGAACTTGAAGTCTTGTTCATTGTCATGCACAAACACGTTGTTAACCATGTCTTTAAGTCGTTATCCATTTCTTTTGTAGTAAATTGTGTTGTGGCTAGCGTGTCCCCCCGACAAAAGTTGTATGATATTGGGATATATGTTGTCCGTTTATATAACCCAAATGGGGTGGGGGAAAGAGCGGGGTGGGGTGACATGAATAATTAATTTGAATTGAAGTCTAGTCGAATTAATGTGGATAGTCAAGTGGTGAATAGTTGAGTCATGTCAAGTAATTCTTGTTGCACATTAGGCCAAGTTTAATTAATGAAGCTTCTCTTGTACTCAACCGATTCACAGCCACAAGATAACCATTTTGGGCAACTAGTTTCGGTTTGGGGCAACTAAACCCGGTTTGAATTTTGTTTAGTTCCAAATGCAACCAAATTTTCGTCCTTGGGTTAGAAAAATTATTAATTTAGTATGTTTTGTAAATAGACGCCATTAAGCGTGTTTATATTGATTACTTTTGGTTACATGAACTAACACACGTATGCTATTATTATATGTACATATCATTTATATTTTATGTAATAATACACTACCATAATATAACTCGGACTTTGATATCATAAAGTCGACTAAGTGCACTTAGTGTGCTATTTCAATATTGAATGGATATTTTGTAAAAACCCAAATCGGGATGCACATAAGTAGGACAAACTTTATTAATGAGGAAAGGACGAATGAAATGATGGTGGTAGCTAGTGGCATGTACTTGAAGGAACTAGTCCATTAGTTTTTCAACTTTAACTATTGCACAAAAGGCACAAAGAAAGTTGTGTCCAACAAGTTAATTGTTTTGGGCAACCACATACATACGATGGGCAAGTAAATCATATGTGTCCCTATTAAATCATGAACCTTATGTGCGCTTGTAAATTTAAAGTAATCAAGCTTGCTAGCTAAGTATATATTTCCTATATCGTATTATATGCGGGGACAATTTGTAAATTAAAATCGGAAAATAAATTGTTAAAATACGAAGCAAGCATATTTATGTACTTTATTTTTGGTTGGTTCTAGTTAATGTACACATATTTTAGATAATTTGTTGTTGGTTGTGGTATTCGTTTGATGTTACTACTATAGAGTATAGACAAGTAAGTATAACAAATGTTTATGAGAAACTATGTTGTTGGTTGTGGTAAATAAAAAATGGGATTTCAAATAAGAAGGACGGTTTATTAATGGTGAATAGATGTAAGGAAATGATGGTGGTACATAGTTGCATGTACTTGAAGGAACTAGTGTGCACAAACTCAAAGTCAAATCTGCTACAACACAACACCCAAGAAACTTTGGCCAACAATAAATTTGTTCTGGGCAACTACACACAAATAATGGGCAACTACTCACAAGCATGGTTTATTCGTTTACGTCACAAAGTATAACAAATTATTGTATAAGTTTATTTATGTATGTGTTGTTCAGAATTGTATTATATATGTTGGTTATAAGAAGCATGGTGTATGGTCACAAAGTATAACAAACAAGTAATAATATTAGTGGGTTATAATAAGAAGATACTGTAAGCACTCCCTAACACGGACATACCATACACGTGACTCATAGTCACGCGTGTCGCCGCTATCATAGAATGTTACCACTCACAGAGGTATGTTAAATTGGGCAAGACACCGGTGTTTACGATCTCGTTGAGAGGAATAAAAACCTAAAAGAAAGTTGGTGTGTATTAGGATATAGTTGGTCAACGTCGAAATTAATAAAAGTGACTTTTTATTTATCCGGTCAAAGGTAAATACAAGAATACAATTTTCGTGTTTGTATGTGTTGACATGGCTTACAGTACGGTAAGCAATATGTTACTTACTAATGGATGTTTTAGACAATGGATAACGTTTTCATGCACGGTCTTGGGTTGTATAGAAACCATCGCTTTTGGGAAATTCATCCGCTTATGTACTTATCGATATGTTGCTCAACTGTTAACTACGACTTGTGTTACCATAGCTCGCTAGGGTAATCAATATACCGTTGGGATCGAACGATTACAAATGAAGGGCTCGGTTTTGGAAAGGACTTATCTCACGGCAGTGTAAGACGCAAACAATTATGGCGAATTCCACCACCGGGTGAGTATGAAGTCAGTGCTTGCGTTCTAGAACTACGTTGAAGGCTCGACTAGTCATTCAAGGCTTTAAATTAACTAGTTTTGGATTGTAAATTAAATGCATACTCCTACCGCCGTCTCAAGATGTTTTTCAAAACTTTGTAACAAAGGTAGTAATTTATTGGAAATCTTACTACGGCTAGTGTGTATGAATCAACCGCTTGTTCTTTTTGTTAAGTCCTCGCTAGTGGATATCATGTTTTTGTGATTGGGTTACACTTATAAGTTATAACTACTATGTTTATGAGCAATATGATTTTTTGGCCTTTCTCTTTGGACCTTTTAATGTAAAAAAAAATTAATGAAAAAAAAAAAAAAAAAAAAAAAAAAACGACAACAAAAACGAACAAAAAACAATGAATTGAAACATTAAATAAATACATAATTAAATAACAAAAAAAAATAATAACATTGTGTAAAAAAAACTATAATAACTTGGTTGGAAGATTGAGTGCAAAAGCATTTCCAACTGCTAGCTTGCATGGAGAAACGCTAGTGTTACGAAAACAACGGTAGTTAGTTTATCATGAGGATAGCATGAAACTTGTAAAGGAATGGACGGATAAATGTACTACAATGGAGTCTAAGATCACCGGCATACAAAAAGAAGGTATTCGATTCGAGATGGAGCATCTGATTATAGCACTTTGGAAGCACCGTCCAAAAGAAGGTATTTTGTGCCTAAGAAGAAACTTGATGATTTGGATTGTAAATATAAATAAACCACGGCTAGTGGCAATGGAAGAACTGCTGATAGATCAAAAGATGTGGATAAAGTTTGCGAGTATCAAGTTTGTTAATACGTAAAGGAAAGTTTATGATTTGCTATCAAGTTTGTTCATGAACTACCTGATTATTCATACTTTAAAAGATGAGTGACAAATATCAAGTTTGTTCATACTTTAAAAGATGCCATTTTTTAAGTTGCTATCATGAACTACCTGATTATTGAGTGACCGTATATGATAAAAATAGGAGGAAATGAAAAGCAAATATATTACCTGTTCAACATCATTCCAGGGCATGGGATACCTCGTCCGCTCTGCATAAAACACGGGCATGCCATTTTGAAGAAGAATCGAACAAAGTAACTACTAACCATCGCCCGCTTAGCATTCGAGGTCGTGCGTACCACATGTAGTCAACCCATAGGTCTATATGCTACGATTTACAAAGAAATAAAATACCAATTTAAGAAATGGTGAAAATCAAATACAGGTAAAAAGAAAATCGAATAAGAATGTGTATATAAACTAACCTCCTCGCTTAGCCAACCTTTTCTAGCGGGGTCTAAGCAAACTAAGAGAAGCCGAAATTGCGGTCTACATGATAATCATCGACCATGGAAATTTACACGGTGTCTATCAGATGACAGAGAATTCTTCAATCTCATCGATGCACAAAGAGTTTCGACACAATGAAACCATCTACTTAGATCCTAGAAAACAGTTCAATGTATTAGTTTGATGAGCATTATTGATAAGCAAGTATATTGACAAGTTCGCAAAACTATCACAATACCTCTACCCAAGGTTTCACTCATTAAGCTCCTCACCAATAGTTGGGTCGTTCATGTTAGGATCGTGTTTTTGTATTTTACGCCGTTTAACCTCCCCGATTGTTTTGTGGCGAAACAGTTCCATGAGAATCCTCTTGTCGGGTGGTAACCGACTTAAAGCCTTTGAAAATGTGACGAATTCATAAACGCGGCGTTTTTCTTCTTCTCCTCCTCCAACTTCAACATCTCGCCTTCTTCCAACCGCAACCTATTAGCCTCTTCCACTTTAAGATGTTGGCCTCAAGATTCACTTATCTTCTTCCAATCAGAACCTTTCTTCCTCCGCCAACGCGAATCTCAATTCCTCTAAAAGGAGATACTCTGGAACAGACTAGTCTTGATGACATTTGTATGTAACGCCATACAACTAAATGCAAAGAAGAAATATTAACTCGAGCAACGCCCACGTCGATTCCGCAAGTCAATCGGTTTGAGATAAATGTTGTTAAGTGAATCGGAAAAGGCGATCCTTGTGTTTGGAAAATGTGACTCAAAATCAAGTTTGTCTGTAAAAAATATGCATGAAATTTCTAAAATAAACAATGGCGGTAGAAATAACTATAGATTAGTTGAAAGGAATACCAAGACCACCGGTTACATCATGTGCAAGAACTCGTGAAGGTCTAAGTGTTAGGAAATTCGGCGGTGTTGTTAAAAAGTGAATCTACTATTCTTATATTATAATGAATATAAAGAGAACTCGAATAATACACTCAAGTTTAAAAACTTGGCGATCTGACCGTAAATTACATGATCCTTAAGGCTTTTTGTTCTCGAACTACTTCCACTCTTGCATTGTTTTGAATTTACTTTCAAACCGGTTTTCCCACGTTGTCGTGACTTTTCCACCTCGACAAGTAGGTATCAACAAGGTCAGGTCTGGGTCCCGACCGTGGTGCGGGAACGTAGTCATTGAAAAAATCTTGGCTATCTATCCACCATGCACATTGGAACTCATGTATAGTAGGTCTCGTATCAAGAATTGTAGTTGAATCCTAAAGTTCAAGAATGGTTAAAATATATATATGGTTTACTTAATTACTTTGAGATACATACGACAACATTTTATAAGGGATTCGTAATTAAAGTCATAAACTGCTAGTTCTGGGCAATCACTGCAAATAATATTTCCACTGCTAGCTAGCTTGAAAACACTGCTAGTTCTGGCCAATCACTGCTAGTTAGTTTCTGATGATTGTGGAAACTATAAGAAGTGTTTTGTAACTTTTTGGTGATAACATATTTATTCCCCAAATCACCGCCGAGGTGGTAGTGAAACGTAAAACGACCCAACCAATGGCAACTCCTAATGTGAATAGTTCTTTGCAATTCAACACGGTGGAGGAATCCCACACAACCGGCTAATTTGGGGACATGGATGTTCGTGCTAGGTCGATGCAATGTTAGACACATCTCGAATAGATGAGGGTAGTTTGGAACACCAACATGATTTGACGACTAATGGCTTTCTACATGATGACAATTCCAATGATCCACTTCTAGGACCAGTTACACATGTCAAGGTGGGTGAGGATAATATGAAACTTAATCTCAAATTGACGGATATATTCACAAGTATGAGTCAAAGATCATGGTCTTAAAATTCGACAACAACTCGCTACCGAAATAATTAGGAGGTTCAAAGCACATGGTAAGTGTTTGGAGAGACTAAGAAGGCCAAGGTTCCATGCATTCGTGAAAGTGAAGAAACGGGAAAGAAGGCAACTCAGATTATGATTAAAAGTTTAGATGATGCATCCAAACAGGGAGGAGTGAGAGTACAAATTCGAAGACGCATGGAAGGTAAAGAAGCGACTAGATGATTCTTTAAAGGTGCAGATTGAAGAAAAGGATAAGGAAGTGGTGCGAGTAATCGCAGCAGTTTTCTTGCATCCGTGATAGTATTGAAGTAACCACTGCTGCAACAACTGCCGATATTATTATAGCCACTGGGAATTCAGACGTTTCAAGCCTAGAGGCAACATCTGCTACAATTATAAGCACCACAATAACACCAGCAGCAAAACAAAAATAAGCCTGAGAATCAGGTTGCCATACAATTGGTCAACATAAAGCAATCTGACCCTATCCCTGCACCTAAACCTATTGATAAGAGTCTACAGATTGGTGAAACTGTGCAGAAAGGTGTAGTTCTTGAACTCGATATTGGAAAGGGTAAAGGGATTGTAGAGCCAACATTGAAGTTTAAAAGTAGAGAGAGCATATAGCTCGAATTTGCAGTGTACAAAATCAACTAATCCAATTGTTCATCCACTCACGAGAAAATTGAGAATATTGCCGATTATGAAATTCATTTGGACATCAAAGGCAAGCCTCAAGGTAGAATGAAAAGAAAGGCGATGGATAAAAGCGTTTGATGAAGAATCGAGTCGATAAGATATTGTATGCTTAGATAGGTGGAAATGGAACATCTAATTTTGTGTGTAGCTTTACTTTTTTACCTATAAACAATAAACAAATAACAACAAAGTTTAAGTGGCTTACGCTTGAAAAAGGTTGAACGATCACTTCTTTTAAAGATGGACTTCCTAGACCGTGCAAGTGCTCTTGGTATCACATTTGGATGTTTAATCCACCAACCATGAGATTTTTCAAACGACTCAAGGATCCACACCTATGAGGATAAAAAATAAAAATGAAAATAAAACATAAACTTATATACAAATCAAGAAAATGTTAAGTTGGAAAACGGATACACGAAACCCAAACACAAATCCAGACGGTGTGTATGTTGGACAATGCTTTGATCTTTCTTCAATCTTAAAGGTGGTCATCCGCGCTTATCAAATACATTATGAAGTTGGTCGTATAAATGAGTCCAAATATGCTCACCCATGGAAAAGCATTCCAATCATCTAGATTATCAACTAACCTCATCGAGTATCATCCACCTCGCATGTCAACAAACGACCCATAAAGATCACCTCTAAGGCTAACAAAAGACAAAGACGTACAACATCTTCATCGATATCCGTCGAAACCGCTCTTCATCCTCGATAACACCAATAACATCTAAGTTGGTTAGAATATACCCTTGCTTGTCGTGAAATACCTGTTATGAAAATTTAGAGAACCGATGTATACAACCCAAAGTTTACAGATCCAAACCGCATGCATCCGGTCATTAGACAAAACTCATGACGACCAAAATGTAAAGCATGGCATTCAATGTAAAAATGAAGGGCATATCATAGTGAGAATCGTCGACTTTATGTTGTTTCCTAGCATATAATCTATGATGTGTGTTTCATGTTCAAAAACAATGATCAATGCATCTTCCAAAGCGTATTCTAAACAAGATGCGGCGTCTTATGTCTAACTTTGCTTTATCAACCAAAAGTAGTTCGGTTTATTGGTAATGATTAAATTAGCTTCATAGTCCTAAAAAGGTAAAAAAAAACATTTTAAATCGGACCATGGATGGAATCTATACGAATGTCGTAAACAATTGCGTATACGATGCATATAAACCACTCCTTATTAGTCTAGAGAGTGCCACTAAATTTTTAATGAACCGGTTATGTTACATACCTAATAGACGACATCTACCGTATATACCCTACATAATTACGAATCGAGCGGACATAAAAGAGAAGAAATCAAAGGTATTAATCGAATAACAACAACGATTTGTTGAAGCATATAACCAATTACAAATAAATAATGTACAATAAACAACGAGGAAAATATTTACGCACTATATTTGGCCACATTTTTAAACAAGCTTGATCAATCCAACGTGGGTTGTACTCAATGATGTACCTTTATAGTTGGTGACATAACCGCGATACAAGGAAAAGAGGACTCGACGAAGAAGACGGTCTCATTTGTGAAAACAACTTAGTTACAATGTTTTATGCGAGAAGCAAAAACAGAGAAAAACGGTAACTATGACTGTTTTTGTGCGAGTGGGAAATTGATTTTTAATACATATGTAATGTACTTTCACTATTCAATTGTGTACGTTCTATGTAATGTAAAATGACCAAAAAATCCTTTTTAAAAAATACGGTTGCCCAGCGCTTTTTGGTTGGCAAAAAAACAATATCTTACACATACGGGACACTTGTCACAATTTCGATGAGTTGCCCAATGACAGCGGTTGCCCTCGGTCTATTTTCAAATTTAAAATAAAACTGGTCAATAAAGTGATATGCATCAGGGCGCGCGGTCTATTTTTGTCATTTTCCCTAAAAACAATAAGTACTCAAAGATGGTATACAAAGTTAAATATAGTAGTAAATGGAGAATTTAAATTAACCTTAGTAGCATTAATTGACTCTGGAGCATATTTAAATTGTATACAGGAAGGTCTTATACCAGTAAAATATTTTGAAAAATCTAGACAAAAATTATCTAGTGCCAGTGGTGACGGATTAAAAATAAATGATAAATTATCAGATGTTCATATATGTAAAGAAGGCTATTGTTATAAAACTCATCTTATATTAGTTAAAAATTTAACTTCTCGAATTATTCTTGGACAACCTTTTATAACTCAATTATACCCATTTTCAGTTAATGAAACATGACTAATTACTAAAGTATTAGGAAAAGGATATTATATTTGAGTTTGCTACTAATATTATTACAAAAGAAGTAAATATATTAGAAATAAAAAATAAACAAGTAGAATACTTAACTGATGAAATAAAACATAAAAGGATAATCGATCATTTACAGAATACTAATATAAAAATTAAGATAACAAGATTAGAAGAAAATTTTAAAAATAATGTTTGTTCTACTATACCTAATGCCTTTTGGAAAAGAAAACAACTTATTGTCAGATTACCATATATTAAAGAATTTAATGAAAAAGATATTTCTACTAAGTCAAAATCTATACATATGTCAAGATAATTAGAAAAACATTGTAGAAATGAAATTTCAGAACTATTAGATAAAAAGATAATAAGAAAATCTAAATCTCCATGGTCTTGTTCGCTTTTTATGTTATGAATAATGCGAAATAGAAAGAGGTACCAAGATTAGTTATTAACTATAAACCATTAAATAAAGTATTAGAATGGATTAGGTATCCTATACCCAATAAAAGAGATTTATTAAAAGATTATACGATTCAAAATATTTTCAAAATTTGATATGAAATCGGATTTTGGCAAATACAAATTTTTGAAGAAGATAAATATAAAACAGGTTTTAATGTACCATTTGGTCATTATGAATGGAATGTTATGCCTTTCGGATTAAAAAATGCCCTTTCTGAATTTCAAAATGTTATGAATGATATAATAAATCCTATAAACAACTTTGCTATAGTCTATATTGATGATGTATTAATATATGAAAATGGTTTAGCAGTTTCTCCTACAAAAATAAGCTTATTTCAAACAAAGATAAGGTTTTTAGGTCATGACATAATTCAAGGTACTATAAAACCTATAGATAGAAGTTTAGAATTTTCTAATAAATTTCCTGATGAAATTAAAGATAAAAAACAATTACAAAGATTTTTAGGATGTCTAAATTATATTCATGATTTCTTAAAAGATTTAGGAATTATATGTAAACCTCTATATAACAGATTGAAAAAGAATCCTAAACCATGGACTGAAGAACATACTAATATTGTTAAGCATATTAAAGAAAAAATTAAATATTTACCATGTTTAAATTTACCACACCCAGAAGCTAGTCTTATAGTAGAAACAGATGCTAGTGATTTAGGATATGGAGGTATATTAAAGCAAAAATTAAAAAATAATGAATCAGAACAATTAGTAAGATATTTTTCTGGTTCTTGGAATGATACACAGAAAAACTACTCTACGGTTAAAAAAGAAATTTTAAGTATTGTTTTAAATATTAAAAATTTGAAGATGATTTATATATGAAACCTTTTCTATTAAGAATTGATTGTCAATCTGCAAAATATATTTTAGAAAAAGATATTAAAAATATTATTTCAAAACAAGTTTTTGCTAGATGGTAAGCTATTCTAAGTAATTTTGATTTTGAAATCGAATTTATACGAGGAGAAAACAATTCTTTACCAGATTTCTTATCTAGAGAATTCTTACAGGGACTATGAATCCAGATAAAAGAGCTATTGTACCAAAACCAAGAATTCCTTCTCCCCCATCTCCATCTCAAGAACTTCCATCTATTAATAGATTTACTCCATTATCACCTTATTCTTCTGTTTTAGGACCTAGACCCAGACCACCTATAAATCAGAAATCAAATACGTTCCCTCTACCAAGATCTCCATCATCAGTTTCAAATACTTCAAAATTTTCTGATAGCACAGTATTCCATATAAATCCTAATAAACAAGTAATTAAGATTTTAGAACCATACGAAGAAGAAAAATTAAATCAGAATTTTCTATCTCTTATTGATTATCTATATCCCAGAGGTTCTCATTTCTATACATCTGAATATCAAACAAGAGAATACTATGAAGCAGTCCTTATTGACAGTAATTCTATTGAAGTCAAGCATAATCCTGATACTGAGATACCAAATCAAATTGGTTTTAGCAAAGTTAAAATTAAACAAGTTTTATCACTAGAAGATTGGGGTAACAGACCTTTTACCCACAAAAACTTATCATGTTTTCCTGATTACCCAGTCTATAACTATTATGATTATCAAGAAGCCTGGTTTAAAGTTTTTCTATTAAGAGGTCATAAACACTCTTAGTTTTTTCATTTTGCTCAAGAATTTTCTAATAAATATCCAAGATGGTTTATTAAGTGGTTTAATTTTATGGGAAGTATTCCTGAAATTTTCCCGAAAAGTGTTCTTTTAGGTTTTAACAAATATAAAAAGATTTTTAGTCAACAAAGTGCTCATCCTTGTGAGTATATGTTACAATTTTCAGCTCTATTTCAAATACCATGGATTTTATCTTTTACCTATAAAAAACAAGAAGCATAAGGTACATCTCCACCCTTGCTATACCGACAATTCAGTGTTAAATGGTGGAAGAAAATCAATGAAGAACAATCCGATATTAAAGCAAATACTCTATACTATGAAAGTATTTCAAAAGTTCTTCTAGCCTATATAGTCCAAGTTCAAGTTCAAATACAACAATGCAGAGACAATAAAAGAATTCAAAAATGTTCGTCCCACAAGAAATACAAAAGATTGTTGATGAAATCAAGAGGTCTCCTACTTCAAGTGAAGATGTTTTCCAAGATTCTCAAGACCCATACGAAGATTTTGATCTAAATTAAATATTGTATTAAAATGTAAAAGTTTTACTTTATATTCTAGAAGATAATAATTAGAATCAATAATTAGAAGTTTGGTGGCCGACAAAGAAAAAGAAGTTTGGTGGCCGACAAAGAAAAAAGAAAAAGAAGTGAAGACAAAAGAAAGACAGCTCATCTATAATTGAAGGAAAAGAACGAATATCAAGATGCTATAATTGAAGATTATAATTGAAGACAACTCATGTTTTTACCGTCATTTGCCAGTTTCCTACAGAAGATATACCAAAGACTTCAGCTATAAAAGAAGACTTCATTCTCATTCTTTATCAGAGTTCAATATATGAAGAAAAAACCCTCAGTCATATTATCAACTACCCAATGTTCAAAGTCTTTAGAATTTCAAATTTGTATCTCTCCAGTACCTATTGTTCAGTCCGAGTCCTGTAATTCTCTTTCTATTGATCAAGATTTAATAAAAGGTATTATTTTATAATTCCTCGACTATGTCTTAAATTCTGATTATTTTTGAAATTATTTTATTATATAATTTCTTAGCAATATTATATATATTTGAAATGATATTAAAATTAATCTCATATATTAAATCATCTTCTATCTAAGTTAAATATTTTAGATTAGCATCGAAGAAACTATTTCTCGGTTTAAACCATAGAATTGTAAATCCCGTAATGATGGAACCATCCTGGAGAAAGGAAAGTGTATTTCGGGGTCTTATCTGATGTTGGTGCTACGGTTTCTACTTCAAAGAAGGGATAAAAGGGTGTACTTCATGAACTAGGTGATTATTTGGAGTGTCTTCATGGTAGTTTGGTTATTAAATGGTTTTACGGGGTTATGTGCTTTAAACCATGGTCGGGATGAAACCATTATCATAGTTCACTTAAAACGTCAAAGGAGGCTAGATTTGAGCTTTTAACCACAAGATGTGACAACGACGTTAATTCAGTATTGTTTGTTTGAGGTTGAAGTGAAATATCACGGCGAGTGTACTTTAGTATCCAAGGTATCGGGATGGTTGGATGAAGATCCTTGTTCGAGCTTATTATCAAAAACGAAGACTTGGAAATCTAGTTATTGTTGGGTGACTTTTCCTTTTCTTTACCACTGGGAATTGGGCTCTTACCACCACAAAATAACTATCACTTTAAGGAGTTACGTTGTAGTGCTCAGTGTCACATTAAATTAATGGATTTTCAAGAGGTGATGTACGTCTAATACTTGATGGTTGGTTGGTTGAAGAGTATAGAGTACTTAGAGATTCTAATGGGCATGAATTCTCGGCACCGCTCTTTGTTACATATGTGCAAGTTTAAGTCACGAGTTTGGGTTGTTTTACTTCGGGGTCAAATTCATCATATTGGTTTTCTCATCACCGTCACTACAAAGAGCCTACTGATTGATAATGGGATTAATTACAAGTTTTGCCAAGAGATGCTGAAAATAGAGAGATTATGACGTTTGAACACAACAGTTCAAGCCTCGTACCCTAAAGAAAAGAAAACTGTACGCTTCAGTGCGATTTATCTTCTGAAGAAGAGAAATCTTCTTATTCATGACCATTCTCGTCAACATGCTTCATGCTTTTTCCATGCACTTTCAGTTATCAAGTGAACCGGACTATCGTTGCTAGTTCTCCTATTCCACTTGCTCAATTAAAATGGCGATGGCGACATCATTTGCAACCTTTGAGGGGGAGAAGTGTGAAGAGACTACATTTTAAAGATATTCACTTGTTTAATCAAGAATGGCATCTCCGTATGCAATTCTTGAGGGGGATAAGAAGTATGATAATTCTACATGTTGAGTTATATTTGAGAATAAATGGTCAAACGGCTCCAAACTCATGTAAGAACCGAGCTTCTTCTTATCGGGTCATCTTCACATGGAGTTTTCTTCTAAGAGCCGTTGGTTAACATCTTCACATGGGCTGATTTGATTAATGACAAAGTGCTTCCAGTTGCGGGGCTGATTTCTTTAATGAACATCTTTCTGTTCTTGTTTGATTGGGAGGGATTTGAGTTAATGGGATTTGCTATTTGTAAGTTAACGAGAATGCATTTGGTGAGTTAAAGATGTTGACTTTCTATTCCCCAATTGGACAATCTTGAAGAAGGTCGAGTCTACAGTTGGTTCTACATTTTCTGCTTCATGTTAGAAGACTAAAGACGAGTTGCATTTAACGATCTAAAGACTTCTTTTTAATTCAAGCATTCATCATAAAGATTGTCGGTTTAGGGGAGAACACTAATTGGGGGAGAGTGAAAAGTCAGATTTAATCCCCAATTAGACTTGCTCACATTCTTCAGCAAGTTGATTCTCACAAAGATTTAAAGTGTTCTTCTCAAAAGATTTCAAATATATGGGCTTACAAAGTGTTGCTGATTCTGAAGTATCAAAACCAGCAAGGGGGAAGGAGACACGCATCTAAACGCGAGTAAACTTGACGACCTTAATACTTCTAAGTGATTGAAGATATCATGAGAAGACAAATGTCATTACCGCAGAGAAACTCAAGGCTTGACTCATGGCGTTTAGTGTTCTTATTCCAACTATGTGGGGGAAGAGATGGAAGAGTTAGTTTCTGGTGATAAAAGAGGTACACAAGTGTGATGATTTCGATGCTATCGCAATCATCGGAGAGAGATTGTACATTGGGGACGCCGGTTGTTTCACTGAGAGCTTAATCGTTGATTCGTAGATATAATCACTTATTCCGGAGTTGACATCCGCAGAGATAATTAGTGATTCGGCTTGCTTCTTCAATGTTATCGGTTATTCTCTCTCCGGGCATTCGGTGCTTGGTTCTTGAGCTTCATACACTTTCTTCAGGAGAGAAAATATACTTGGGTTATTCTTTGGCTATCGGACTTAATCTGCTACTTGATGGTATAAGTTTCTCCGTCTTGGTATATGTGTATTCGGTTTGTGAGCTCTAGTCTAAGAGACCTGATCGCATCAATTCATCTACTGGGGAAGTGGTCTCTTGACAACTTTTGGTATGGATCGCTTGGACTTGGTGGAAATGAAATTTGAGAAGATTATTTAAATGTGGGATGATACGTTGTTGTTCTTCTATTGGATGATATAACCTCGAACGAAGAATCACGATGATTATTCTTAAAAAGAGCAGCAAGATCGATGATAATGGTGTGCTTCTTTGTGCACCTGGCTAAGGCAAGCTTGAAATAGAGCTTCGAATCTTCTCAACAAAAGGATTTTTGGTTTGGGGGGAAGCTGCCAAAGTCTCACTTTCAAATGGTTCAATTTCTCTCAACTCAGGAGCCTCGAAAGCTTTGGTGGTGAATGTTTAAGAGATGATGACTTCTATCTTCTACAACGGGGCTGTTCAATATCCATATCTCGGTACTCGTATCATCATCTTCTTAGACTATATCATCTACTCTATCTGTAAATAATTATTAAAAACCAAATACAAAAATATAAAATCAACAAAAATCCATAAAAATCAAAAAAAAAATTGAAAAATACCAAAAATATTGCTTTTATCAAGACATGTCTTCTGATATCGATAACATCTGCCGTCTTAGAAATGTCATTCAACAATGGCACGGGACCATAGATGAAGTTCGAGTAGAAGGTGTAAATATTTCTTTTCAAAACATGTCACAAATCAAATGGC
The DNA here is from genome assembly GCA_022545495.1 of Chrysanthemum lavandulifolium. Classification (NCBI taxonomy): domain Eukaryota; kingdom Viridiplantae; phylum Streptophyta; class Magnoliopsida; order Asterales; family Asteraceae; genus Chrysanthemum; species Chrysanthemum lavandulifolium. Next base: position 180,536,651 of record CM040238.1, read on the forward strand.
TTACGATTACTTGATCAGTAACCCGTGCTTAAACCATGGCTTGCTATTATTTAAGATAGCAACCCATTTTTCAAAAAAGGAAAGTGCTACGCTTAAATGATTTTCACAAAATTTGTGTACTTATCGTAAAACAAATTGAGGAAAGTATGTCGAAGGACTGCTGTTCCTACACAAATGTGTTGGTTTGTGGGAGTATTAAAACACGAAAAAATAACTAAACGTGTATGAGCCGATGGGGGCACACGCGATAAACACGAGTATACGTGTTGAACATAAACTATACTTGAATAAATGTTACCCAAATATGCATGTAACTTGACCCGTCAATTGTTTTGACCCGTGGGTTGTTTTCAGCTTATCATGTGGGTCGTTTGGGTAAAGCCTTGGGCTTTTGTGATCCATACCGATCGGGTACAAGAGATTGTATGGGTTGGGTTTGCTTGTGACTTGTCGACCAAGTTTAGGAATCCTTCTAGGGTTTGAGTTGCTCAACTATATAAGCAAACACATCATATACATTAACTCATGCATAAAATCAGTTTACTATCCCTAATACATTAACTTATGCTTCGGCTATAGGTTCTATTATGTATGTTGTGAGATGTACTCGTCACGATGTTACATTCGCACGAATGTGACAAGTCGATTCCAATGTAATCCGGTGAACTTCATCGATCTGTGTGAAAAACATTCTTAAGTATTTACGCAATACTAAGGATATGTTTCGATCTATGGAGGAAAGATGAACAAGAGCTCGGGGTTTCTTGCTACATCGATGTTGGATATCGGCAGATCTTGACGACTTAAAATCTCGGGCCGGATATGTATTTGTTCTTAATGGAGGTGTTGTTGATTGAAAAGCACTAAGCAAAGTATTTTGCTACTTCATCTCTCGAAGTGAGTATATTGTCGCTTGTGATGCATCAAAAGAGGTTGTATGGATTCATAAATTCATTTCTAGGTTGAACATTGTTCCCACAATTGAAGAACCCATAAATATGTATTGTGATAATATTGGAGCCATTATTATAGCTAATGAAAGCGGAATCACTAAAGGTGCTAGACATTATCGCGCTAAAGTTCATTATCTTCGAGAGACCATTGAAATGGGTGATGTGAAGATATTAAAGGTTCACACAGATGACAATCTAGCTGATCCATTTACGAAAGCTTTGGATTTCCCTAAGCATTCTAAATTGACTAGAGAAGTATATTTGGTACATGCTAGTAGTCTCATGTAAACTGTGTGTTAATTAGTATTTGGATAATTTGGAATTGTAAGACAGTCATTATTTTCTTATTAATAAAGGTACGAGGTATTTGTTATTATATTCATATAATCTGTTATTCCATTTTTGCATGTTTAATCTATGAAATGATTTATCATTCAAAATATGTCCATTGTCGGTTAACAATATGGGAATATTGTTATGACAAGGCAAATGTGAGTGTTGGTTATAATTCTAACGAGAATTCAGATTGTTCCCACCAAACTCATATGTATTCACTAGAGATGCATATTGATTCCCCAACTTTCAAACATTTACTTTTGGATCCTTGTCATAAGTAAAATATTGAAAATGGTTTGTTATCTTCGATCCTTAGACTTGAGATACAAGTAAGTTCATTATGTGTGGATATCACTTTTGTAAGTATATGCAAAACGTTATCTCGAATAAGTTAGTTATAAAGCTATATTTTGGAGTGATGTGAAGCATCCACAACGCTTGTAGTCAATAAAAGATTTGTTACTCCACTTGATATGTGCAGAAAGATACCATGGCGCCTCCGCATTTAATCGAGATAATCGTTCGCCGGACCCAAAGGGTAATGCAAGATGATTCTTGATTACATTTGGTATATCCGAATTAAAATCTATAAGGAGATTCTAAATGGTTAAACTATATGGAATGATTAAAGATCCATAATCCATGGTTTAACGGTATCTATAACAAAGGATGATTAAAGCAAGACATTGAATGACCATGCTACTGAGAAACTTTTACGAAACTATTCTCTCAGACACTTTTAGTTAAAAAGCGAGTGAGAGCGTTTGCTAGCCATTTCCGTCATTAGTTTTGTGTGCCATTCGACACACCAACTCCCAAGTGGGAGTTGTTGGTTTGTGGGAGTATTAAACACAACAAAACAACTAAAAGTGTATGAGCCGATGGGGGCACATGCGATAAACACGAGTATACGTGTTGAACATAAACTATACTTGAATAAACGTTACCCGAATATGCATGTAACTTGACCCGTCAACTGTTTTGACCCGTGGGCTGTTTTTAGCTTATCATGTAGGTCGTTTGCGTAAAGCCTTGGGCTTTTGTGATCCATACCGATCGGGTACTAGAGATTGTATGGGTTGGGTTTGCTTGTGACTTGTCGACCAAGTTTAGGAATCCTTCTAGGGTTTGAGTTGCTCAACTATATAAGCAAACGCATCCTACACATTAACTCATGCATAAAATCAGTTTACTATCCCTAATAACCGAATACCATTATCTGCTTTTTCTTTCTTGGTCGACTGGTAACTCAAGTTGACAAGGAAGGGTTTTGTTTTGGTCCTAAACTTGTATACGCAACAAGTGTTTAGGTATGTTGGTTTAAAGTTGCTTCTGGTCTCCTTGTCGACTTAACAACAGCAGCAACTAGGGTGTTATCTCCTCCTGCTCATGATCTTTTCTTGGACAGCAAAGGTGGGATATCGGATAGTTTTATCCGATATCGGGTGACAAGCAAAAGCTGTTTTCCAGCTTTGTTTTTCTCGGACAGAATTTGTGACTTGGTTCCTTGGTACTTTCTGCCTCGTGGGTTTATTCTAGAAACAAGGGGTTGTTTGTTTTTTTGTTTACATTCTCGACTAGCTACATCGAACGTATACGTGAATCGGGTTTGTGTGTGATACTCTTCGAGGTATCTATTTTAGATACTTAAAGGTTTCGTAGGGTTTCTTGTTCCGTTACTAGAGTTCAATTGCCAAGCAAGGTTAGCCTTCTTTATTCCATTTTAATTAATTAATAATGTATTAATTATGTGTTTATTAATTACGTGTTAACATAATTGTATTAACTAGATCCATTATCCGTTGCGTACTCGTAGAGGTTACTGGTTAACTAGATCTAAAATCCCAACAAAATGTTTTCCTTCTATAAATTCTTCGTAAAAATATTTGTTGTTTTCAATAATGGTGGTAAATCGGTTGCTTGTAAATCAATCGGTTAGAGTTTTCGTAAAATTGAAAACTCAATCAATGACTTCGCTTATAAACTTTTCGTAAAAATAAGTCATTGATTGAGGGAGAATGTTTTCAAATCTATATCATCTAACGAGCTTATCTAATTATCCTATATACTTAAATGTAAAACATGTTAACCTACGTTGAAGGACTAGGTGCCTAGGATATGATTGTTAGGATTGGATTATTAGAGTTTGATAAACACATAATTCCCATGCATTTGTATGATCTGATTGATATGTTGGATTGACTTTTATTAGTCGATTGCTGTTTAGGTGATGTCGACCACCATATATCTGTATGTGTGTTCACTAACGTATGCAGGTATATTGGTATATAAGAATGTTCCCTATCCGGATCCCACATAAGAAGATGATTGGATGCCGAAAGGAAAGGGTAACTATATCTTGGGTCGACAAAAGAAGAAACGAAGCTTAATCAGATCTCTCCATGGATAATTGGCACGATAGATGCAACTTCGGAGGTCTCATTGCATCGTGAGACGGTTTTATTCCAACCTTCAAAGAACAACAACAAAAGCAACAACCACCTAACGTATCTTTATGCGAGGATAATAGTGAAGATACCATTTTTAAAAACAATTTTTGAATAATATTGTTTTGAAAATGGAAAAATATTTGTTTGAAAATAAATTGAACTAAATTTTGGAAATCAACTGGACTTCATTTTTGAAAACTTAAGTCACTCAATCAACGACTACGGTCATTGATTGAGGGGGAGAGTGATTTCAAATTGAATAGTTTCAAACAATATTTCTTCATAAAAGTCCGTTTGTACTAAATAAATGGTGATCTAAATATTTAATGTTATGTCATGGTATGATTTTCTTTAAAACTCAAAGATCTTTCAAAATGAAATTTTTTCTGTTCTTGTCTGATTGTGAAATTGTTTTATTTTACTAAAAGATCTCTTTAAACTATCATACCCGACACTAACAATCTTTAATGTCTAAATTGATCCCGATCAATCATTTTCAAAATTAAATCGTGCGTCTTTCCTAAATTTTTCGAATGATTTAAATCATTTGGGATCACAAATCTCAAACGGTTTGATATTTTTGATCGGGAGAGATCGTGATTTAAATCTCAAATCGGTTTTAAAAGGAGATTGTTTCAAAAGCACCTTCCTTCATGTGCCAAACGATTTCAAATACATAATGCACGTGATTGAGGAGGAGCATTTAACCAAAACCGAAGAGTATTTAGACAAGGCCACATATTCTCCCATGTTTTCCAAACCTTATTAATTACTTGGGATCCAAAATCTCAAAGGGTTTGATATTTTTGATCGGGGGATAATTTGTGATTTAATATGAAAATTGATAAAAGATGATCGTTTTGATTCAATGTGCAGGTTCTCTCTAACATGTGCTAAACTCTTTCGTATATCGATGCACATATTGAGGGGGAGCGAATGGTTTCTATTGGCAATCGTGAAAAGTAGTTCAAAAACCTCTTGCCTCTATGTGCAAAATGATTTTCAAATATCCATCTCACATATTGAGGGAGAATTTACCAAGAAAATCAAATGACTTTTTCTATGGAAATTGTGATCAAGAAATTATTTCAATAACTCTTGCCTCCATGTGCTAAACAATTTCAAAATTATATGCACATGTTGAGGGGGAGCATTTCTAAATGATCAAACCAATTAAGGTACAAAATGTTTTGATTTTATATCACAAGTACCTTGATTGATTTTCCAAATGATTTTTCAACTGGTTTTAAGAAGGAAAGAACAATACCAAAAGACCGACCAATTTACTTTATACATGCTGTTATAAGGATGGTTAGGTTAGGTATTCATTCCTACGATCCCGCCAGAGTCGGAGGGATCTACCCAGGTACAATCCACTAGATAATGTAGAGTCCTTAGGTATGATGAAAAAAAAGGAGAAAAATGTGAATATGGGAAGAGTGCCGACTGAGACAGAGCTAGTACTGGAACAAACCCAACAAGGTTCTAGTAATGAAGTCTCGGTAGCTTGAAGGGTTGAAGAATGAAAAATAAATGAATGTGAAAAGGGTGAAAAGAAATAGCCCTCCAATAATTCAACCTTAGGGCAGAAACCGAGTTCAATACATATGCTACTGGTGTCTACTAAGGTAATACTGGTATTGAAGACAAGACGTCATGGACTCAGTGACACACTACACTAAACTTCTTAAGCTACTCAAGTTCCTCTTAAAAAGGCTTGTTTCATTCTCACGGGGAACCTAATAATCTATCGACTTTCTCTTAGAGATTGTTGATATTGAAGAAGGACAACCTCTCCCTAGTCTCCGGCATACCAAACAAAAGTGCACTATTGAGTCTAGAGCCAAGAGATCATCCACAATATCTCATCAGGACACAAAATTAATGAAGACTTGCTGTTTCACACAATGTGGAAAGTAAGAATATATTAAGAGTCCCACGCATTATCCTTATGGTATTGCCGAAACATCCGAGTGATATGTAAAGTATTCACAATGAAGATGGAAATCCTTCAGAGCCAACATCAAACAAGCTCTTGGTGGGTGACATGTGAGATCTTTCCAAAAGATCAAGCTTGTGACAACCGGATAGAAACGATGGGGCGATTCATTCTTGAATCAACCTTGGTCCAGAAATGAATTGAATACTTTTGGAAAACCGTTCGATGTGCAAATCTTCTTTTCTCTAGCACATCGAATGTGTATTCATGTTTTCAAACACAAAAAGTATCTCCGATTGAAACAATAATTTTGGAAAAACCGCTTCGTGCGAATCTCTTCTTTTCTCTAGCACGTCGAATGTGTACACTTTTCAAATACAAAAGTATTTATGAATGAAAATTGATCTTTCTCATAAAACCTTCGTCAGATTGCAAAACTCTTTATTCTAAGCAATACGCGATTGTTTTCAAATCAATTTTTCATCAATCATTGAATCTCAATTATTGGTTCACTCACTCCGTGTTGTCTTCTTTGAGACGTTCGGTTTGCGAACACTAGAACAATTGAAACCTCGTCAAGGAGATTCTTCGAATTATACCGATCACGCAAGACTTGTAATCGATCAACGGGGAATCGTGGGTGTACTCAATTCAACGAAAGTGATCAAAGACACTTTCGTGTGTTTTATTGCTAATCGTTGTTTGCGGTACATTTGGATGGTTGCGGTGATCGTAATTGAGAAGTCAATCCAAAGCCGCATGCTCACAACATCCACACTTAATTGAAGAAATCATGACTAGTGCGGATCTACATAACCGGCTCGATATTTTATACTATTCTTCCGCTACTGCCGCAAATATCATGAACCATAAAGCTTCCGCTACTACGATGGAAAGATGTCATGATCCCGAAAGTGTGAGCATGTTCGTCAAAAGTCACAACATCACATGATGGCAACACAACAAAGGGTGTGATAACGCTACACGCTGCTCGGGGTCAAAAGAACTTCCTTTTCGTCGAGTAAGTTTTTCAACACCCTAGGCAAAGAACCTAATCGTTGTAGTGTAGTATTAGGGTAAGCCACGAAATTGATATCGTTCTCTAGGGAATAGGAATGCTAGTGAGAAGGTACTACGCTAAGGTTGGGGTTGAGGAAGATTATTTTTATCTTTTTATGTTTTTAGGAAATGGAAAGGTACGAATCTCGGGTTTGGATTTGGGGTTGGTATTTCTACCGATTACTCTACTATTATCTATTCTAATTAACTAAGCTAGTGGGTAGTCTATGTCTAATTATTGTGTGCTCGTATGATGATTTAAGATGTGTTTACTTAGGTTTTATTACTCCTTAATTATCTCCTATTGATGGTTGAATTGTCACGTCCTTATTCTTAATTGCGTTGTGTGTCTAAGGTCATAGGGTATCGTTTATTCCTAACTCTTTGAAACTACAAAGATTAATGCCTAAAAATCTCTAGGATTTATAAACTTAACGCTAAGGTACTCTTTGGATGGTTTAGCCTACAATGACTCTAGGTACTATAAGCTAAGGTTCGACAAAGATTAATCAAGCATTAACTACACAACGGATGACCCATCGCAATACTAGATCATTAACAATTAAGATAAGAGACAACCAATCAATATTCAATAATTAAGTTTCATATTCCTAAGCAAACACACAAGTAAATTAGCGGGACATGGGAAACATGCAAGCATACACACAATTAACGAAGACATAATTGAATTAATGAAGTAAAACACTTATCTTGATGTAAGATAGGTATGGAACCCTAAAATACTGTACAAAACACCTTGGTTCGGTTTAGGTTTTACTCCAAAAGACTACACACTGAAAACTAAAAATTCGGATTCTATATATAAGATTACACATGCGGCGGCGCCACCTTTTGATTTGTGACGCGTCGGGTCGCCGTCATTAGGGTTTCGTCTTGCCACGTTAGTCTTGCGACGGCGTCACCTTATGCTTGTGACGCCGTCCCTTCGGTCTCGATGTCGTCGGATCAAATCTATGCTGCCCGAGTTGCGACGCCTACTCTTTTAAAACCCGTCATCACTAGTAAATTAGCAATTTGGCTTCGAGTCACACAAAGTTGTCCGACGGCGTCACTATTTTAATGCTCGACGTCCCCTTCGGGCCAAAGACTGAGTGTCTCGATTCTTGACTTTGGCCATTTTCTTCAGATATTCGCCTTTTCGTCCGAATAAGTGTCATTCCAACATTTTGCCTTCAAGATACCTAAAAGTGAAAAGGAACGATATTAAGTAATAACATATACAAAAGTGATCAAATAAGGGCTTAAACGACCCTCAAAAGGTACATTTAAAACCTTATCGGGTGATACAGATTTATCGTGGTGATGATCTCAAAGAAAGCTCGAAGATCATCAAGACGTGGATCAGTTAAAGGCCTCCACTGAAAGTACAAAATAATCGGAATATGAAGAGTCACTACTAAAGCACAAAGATTGCAGAACTTGAAGAATTGAAGTCTACGAGCTCAGAACAGAAGACAAAATAGAATGCTAGGATTCAAAATGTAAATCATGGGGTGACCTCCATTAGGGGGAGATTGTTAGGAATTGGAAATTCCATAGTGAAGTGTCGGTCACCCCAAATATAATCTAGCATAAGTTAGCTCGTAGACTTATCATTATTTTCGTTATTTACTCTTTATTAGATTAGTTATTAGCTTAGTTTAGCTTAGTGTAACACCTTGGAGGAAGGACGGGTCTTTACCCAGTGTATGCACGATCCATGACCCGTCGAGGGCGTGTAGTCTATAGTATAAATACCCCTTCCATCCTTGGAAGGGTGGTGCTTGGATAATCTAACCTTCTTTTGTTTATCTCTAGAATCACCTCTCTCTCTTCATCTCTCTAAAATGGCTCTCTTGTTTAATCATAATCCTAGACCACCCGAATCATCTAAACAACATAAAATATACGATCCTACAAATCCGGTCGAATACCTACATCAAATCACATAGTTAATCCTTTCGGCCTATTAACTAATTTGATTATTTTTTAAATCCATTTGTTTGAAAATAAATTCTTATCTAACTTGTTTTTACGAACCTTTCGGCCATTTTCGTGTTGAAATCGTTCCAAGTCTATTTCCATAAGTAAATATGACGAGTGTTAATCATCATATCCCATACTAGTTTGTGCACTAACGTTTTGGAATAAAAACATTAAGAGCAATCCTTTCGGCCTTTTATCTTTTAAATATTATTACCAACTAATTAAGCAAGACTAGATTTTATCTCAACAAACTCATTAAACAAGAAGAATTCATATGCATCACATAGATAAGAACACTTCAAAAAATTGTTTACATCTTACACACAAGTATATCCAAGAACTACTCCATCATAACAATCATAACAAAACACAAGTAACAAACATAACTTTCATATAACTCATAAAAACATAAGTTCATTGTAAAGTAACAAAGTATACCTAGCTTTGGATTACAAGAACTTAATTCGTGGAACTATAGCAATCCACACTCCTCCAATCGACTTAGAAGGACCGTAACAACTCCAAAACACTACCAAATGATTGAGACTTGAACTCAATACACTCCTGGACGTTTTTACAGCTTCTACATGACTTTTAGGCTGAATAAAATTAGTTAGTAATAGCTTTGGTGTAAGACTATTACTCTCAAGGTTGTGTCACACCTAGAGCATAAGTCTAGGTTCATTATATAGCATGAGAAACCCTTCTTAGACAAGTCAAAACTTCCTCCAGGAGTTAATAACTAAAAATGATCGAACTCTAATGATTAAGGGAAGTTAAGTCTTCAATAAATGCGAGAAATTGTAACAGCAGACTGCCCAGCCGAATCGATTGCGGGATGCAACCAATTGGCCCCTCCCTTTAGCCACCATCCAGCCGATCCGGTTGCGGGCTCCGACCGATCGGCTGGAGTTCATCCGTACAGTATTTTAGCCCTTTTCTCGTTTCGGCTCGATGCATACTTTTTCTTCGCTTTCGGCACTGATTTCTTCAATAGAACTTGATATTTTATTGGTGTAGAAACTTAGAAATCTTCGTGCTTCAAATCATTTAGTCCTCGTGTGGTTTCTTCTTTCACCTCTTTCTCGGGAATTATCCAAATGTGCGTATATTCATCATTTTCAACACTTCTCTTCGTCTTTTTCGATACCTGGCTACATTTACATACAAGTACACTTTCTTCGCAATTTCGCAACAATTATGTAAAAAAATATAACCAATTACCATGCACAAAACTAACGATAACGCAACTAAAAACATGCTCATTTTGAGCGTTATCAGGGATTTCACGTTTTATGAGATAACTTCTCGTTTTAAAGTCAAATGAGTTCGGAAAAGTTCGTAAATAAAATATAAGTAATAATAAATAAAATTTATTATTAAAATAAGTCTGAAAAATAACAGGTTGTTACATTCGGCAGAACATCAAGAACAAAAACAATATGAATAAATAATTGTAATTTGTATGTATTTTTACTTTTCGCATGTTTTTAAATTTTCGTATGTTTTTTTTAGTATTTGTAATTTATACTTTTTGTTAATGAATGAAATATTATTTATGTGGTGATGTAATGAATACAATTAGTTAAAGAGGTTAATTTGTAATTTGTAAATTTTTATAAAAAATGTGGGTCTCAAAAAGTAGTGTTAATGTGGTGTTATAATAAGGGGTGATTTTTAGGTGTTAATTATGAAATATTAAAACTGATGTGTCTGACATTTTTTTTTTTGATAACTCAAGTTATCACATACCTTTCCCTCTAACACGACCCACTATCATATATTTGAATAGTATAATGTCAGTAAATAGGTATGGATCAAACTAAATAGAGGAACACAAACAAAAAAAAGGATGCCCTATATTTCTTTTTATGTAAAACTTGTCATTTGTCACGGGAGTCTTTTAATCTAATATACAAAGTTAAAAAACTTGTATTATTTCTTTTGTATGTCTATTAACTTTGTAACACTTTCAGTTTGTACGAGTGAGTCACGAGAGTGTTTTTGTGAAACACGTTTTTTTTTAGTTTGTGTCAGTTTCACTATTGAAGATTCTTGTTTGAGTTTATAAGCAAATTGCTAGCACTTAGATGATCATGCATTCACAAAAAAATAAACTGAATAACAAGTTAACTTGCTGGAAAATCAAAAGTTTATTGAAGATCAAAAAAAAGAAAAAGAAAAAACAAGTTAATGCATGCTAGCAAGAAGGAGCAAGTGCGGAATCACGGGTTTATAAAAGTTAACGATGAATACATCACCGTTTTACACGAACGAGGTATAATTTTACACTATTACATATATATTACTTTAAAAAAAGAGTAATGTTAAAAAAATGATAAATCGAGATGGCTCGGATTATTATTTTTAGTCACATGGCTGCAAATTTGAAGGTTGCAAAGTGTTTGCCGTCCATTCGGTATTGCCATTGTAAGAACCCGCAAAATTCACAAGACATAAACACAAATCAATGCCGAATTTGGTGCCATATTTTTTTCTTTAAGAATTACAAATTTATAGACCATTACATAAGCGTAACATGAACAACTTCAAAACCGACAAGATGCGAATTATTGAAACTTCCCTCTCGACCTCGATAATAAAAATTATATAAAATAAATATATAATAAACTTTTATATTTTTATCTCACCAAACCTCTAAGCCCAAACCCGATCCAATCCAAATTCATTTTATTTTCTTGGGCGTCGTTGCTTGCCAATCCAAGTCCAACCCATCTACTTTTCTTTTTGGGCCTTGTCTACTACCCAGCCCACACGCACCCCTTGATAGTAATATAGACACATTTGAATAGTGTAAATTTTGTTCATGTTCATTGTCAAAAAGTATATATACATCATGTCTCAGGCACACCATAAAGAATAAAAAAAAGGCAAAAATAAAAGTACTTGAGCCATTACTTTGGTTAAACATCATAAGATATAAATGTGTGCTTGAGTCATTTAATTGAAGAATTCTTATAAAAAATATTTGAATATAGTTAACAATAGGTTATCCGCATATTTAAATATATGATTTGTTTCAAATAGAAAGAACTTTACATGCATGAGAATTCCATTCTTTTTTGTTAGCACATATATTTATGACATAATCTGATTCTCGCATTTTAACCAACAAACAAAAACAATAGCGCCATGTTTCTGTGGCAGTCGACTCAAAGCAAACACAAAAACACAAACTCAAACATCACTCCTGGTCATATATCATGCGTGTGTGTGTATGAGATCAAGGGGCAAAAGTCACTAGCAAGCCACCCTAAACATGAACCTACCATTTGAATAGAGTTGTCTTATTAACCCCCGTGACGTCACATCATAGGGAATATTCCTTTGTCCTCACTTTTTCAAGACAACATTTTTGTCAAGATGTCATTCGTATTTACGGCGGTTTTAAGCGTTTGATTTATTAAACTTTATATTTACTGTTCGCATTTTCAAGTTTATAGCTTTTAATATAAACAAAATTATAAAAATAAAAAAAAATAAAAAAAATAAGGGGGGTCAATCTAAAAAAATAGCTACCGTCCCAATAACCCCACCCTTTGAATAACATAAACCTTGCTTGACTTCAATATCCAATGAGTAATGTGCTCCCTATCCTCCAAGCTAGATATGACAATTCTTGACATTTATTTTCCTTGTTCTTTTTACTGTCGAGCGTGAAACCACAAACACAAAAGCCACACGCCCCCCTTTTTTTTTTATACTTTCTTGCGGCATCATGAAAAGTGTAATCAAACAATACATACGCTTCACCCTCCCTTAACAGTCAACACATGCTACTTTCTTCTTTTTCTACTTGCTTCTAAAACTGTACAACTTACTACTCCTAAACCATGAAACATGGTTCACTTTTGAAGCATGCGTCTGCCAAAGAAATACCACCCTAGCTTCCCTAGTTTACTAACCTAGTATGTTTAGATATTAAACTAATGTATAACCCATGACTTGGATCAATATAAAAGGAACCCTTGCATATGTTATTCTCACACTAACCTCAGCTCATCACAATTCACTCAAACCTGCAAACTCACACTCTTGCCTCACTCACTCGCGACCACAGTTTATGAAGAAAGAAAGGAAGAGTTTTGGAAGCAAAGTATACAAAGATTAAAAGGTTCTTAGAGTTTTATATAGTTATGGGGTATAATTATTTGAAAGCTAAAATCGGGTTGGCATAGTTCTCGGGTTCACCCTCAGTTTCACAGTACTCTCAACCTTTGTAAGCCACTAAAAACTTATTTCCTTTTGTTTCGTACGTGAATAATTCACTCAGTCTTACTACACACATTAATTCCTTATCTTATGATAGCATGTCTCGTACATAGTTAAAACAACATCAAAACTTGACTGTAGTGAATAAATATTAATTATCTTGAGCATGAGATCAGTGGATAAATGCCTTGTGTCTACTTGGGTTTTAAAACTAGTGCTCATTTACTACATTATCGACACACTCATTTTCTTGTCAATTTATTGAAATCTTAATTTCAAAACGATGACAGAAATGTAAAAACCAAGTAGTGGCTCTCGAGATGTTTACTCAACTTACAATGTTAGTTGTGGCTCGTATATTTTTCAAGTTGTATAATTTATTTTTCAAAGCTTATAGCTTATTATCACATCGGGTTATATAAACCAAACCGAACCCATAACGAGCCATAAGTGTTGGAAATGTATATATTTACAAATACGTAAATGTCCGGATTCGAACTCGTGACCACGGGATTGCACACATTACGAATGAGAATTAAAGTTAATAATTAATGTTAATTGATTACGATTAATTATTATACAAAACTCGACTAACGATCGTTAAGTATTTAACGGAAATGACTAACGACCGTTAAATGTAAAAGGAGAGAATATATGGTGAATAATCTTAAAAAGGAAAAGATACGGGAATCCCTTTTGGGGCTCAATGTGGCCGGCCATAGGGATGGGTTCTCAACCCAAACCCTAACTTGTTCCCAAAGCTTTTAGAACAATATATAAACAAGGCTAGGGTTAATGGTTTTTCATTGCTTTTGTGCACACACATTAACCTAAGGTTTTCTTGTTTTCTCTCTTTCAAAATTCGGCCACTACATCCTTTAGGGTGTTTGGTTTTGTTTTTCTAAAACAAAGTTTTGTAGATCTAGCAATCTTTTAATTCATTTGTTAATTCGTGTGTACAAGAACGTGGTTGTAAGACACTATTCTTACACCAATTGGTTTGAGTTATAAAACGGTAAGGGATAACTCGTTAAACCACTTTGTCAAATTCTTTGAAGAGATCTACTAATTGCAAGATGTATGTTACGCATCTATTCAGTAAATTAATTTATTTGTTATTATCTTTAGTCTTCCGTTGTACTCTTGATGTCTACATGTTTTATTGTATGTCATGTATTATAAACTCAACAGTTGGCATCACGAGCCTTGTATAACAAGTAATTAATTATCAAACACATAAATAAAATAAACATGTTGTGTTATTATTTGTATGCGTAGATCTAGGGTTTGCAAACCTAAACCCTAATTTTTAGGGGGGCGATTTTGGTGCCCTAATTAGGGTTTTGTAAACTAAAGTTTTAATTGGATTAGAAACCCTAGGATGCATGCAATTTATGTGTATTATAACTCGTTTAATTGCATTAATTGTTAAGTGTAATTTTATGTCCATGATAATTACATGCATGTTTTATCATGGATCTGCTTTTATTGTATGTCTTTCTTGTTTAAGTGATATACACTAAATTATGATAGATCTAAAATTGGGAAAGACCTCAATAATTATTAATTTAATCAATTATGTGCTATGTGGTATGTATTTAATTTTGACTTACGCAATCGATGAATCGATGCATGTGGCTCACCTTGTACATAGATGAAAACGGGTGAAAGTCTTAATTAAATATATGCATATTGACATATCTAGAATTGATTATTAATAGGATTTATCAAAAAGGTTTGCATGTGGCTATTTGATATGCATGACTTATTTTTAATGTTATGCATTCATTGTTTATTTGTTTATTTTTTAAAAATACTTGCTTGTTTGTTTATGTGTAACAAGGGTATTTTTACAAGAAAAATAAACTGACCTTAACAATGGTGAAACATGTAATTTTTAAGCATAGTAATCGTAAGCGTTTAATTGATTGATTTTCATGCACAACATAGCTAGAACGGCTCACCCATTATTGACAAACTTTGTGCTTCTTAATGGAGCTACCAAGTATTCCTATGAATGTGCATAAAATCTTAAGGGTGAATTGACCTAAATTCTACGCGCCACTTTTGTGGTAATTATCCGAATAACTTGGGTCTTTTGACTCATGCAGTAGTAGGATATAGTGGTAATTAAAGGTAATTCTTTAATTGGTTATCCAATACCTCAATTAAAGTTTGATGATGAAAAGCTTATACATTAAAACAAGATATAAATGTTTTAATAAAACCTATGTTACAAAGATGAATGCATGACATCTTTGTACATATTTGATTTGACATCAAAAATTAATTACCCTTTAATTTAAGTTATATGCCATCCAACGAAACGGAAACACCTAAGATTACCTTTTATTTGCATGAGAACGTGACTTAGATCGTAATCAAAGGGTAAAATGTCCACGTGTCGTGAGAACGGGCATGGACGATTTTGCAGTTTCTTAAGTTGGACAACTTAATTGAGTTAGGCGGTGAGAATCGGCAACTCAAGGCATAAGATGGGATAAAACATGTTTACATGGCAATTGAAATTGGCTATATGTAAATCCCATAAGTCTATGAATTGCAATTGATATTGGCAATTGAGCAAAAGCTCTACCACTTTGTATAAGATTCATTACTAGCGAGATCAATCGGCGTGATGAGATTATGACAATTTGGATCCTAGTTTTCAATAAATATTAATTGGTTATATGAATATGAACCTTGGGTATTTAATTGTTTATTGAAAAGGAAAATTATCAAAATACTAATTATGGTTTTGAACTTTTTCGTAGATGGCTCAAACCGAAAACACTATGAGCTTAATGAGTTACGCTTTCAAAGATATGATTAGAAGAGACAAGTCGGTGGCCCTAATTTCAATGATTGGCATCGCACTTAGGATCATCCTTCGTGTTGCCAAAAGACTTGATATTTTGACTACACCTCCGCACGATGCTCCTCCGACCGACAACCGCTCTTGAACTAGAGGCATATCGTGTTGAATATGAGAAGCACAATGATGTGGCGTGTCTAATGCTTTCGGGATGTCTACTCATTGCAAAACAATTTGAGCACTATCCGCCTATGAGCATGATAGATGACTCAAACGTATGTTTGAGAAGCCACCAGCAAATGAACTGTATGAACTAATTGAAAAGGTTCACACTATGCAGCGGGAGGTTGGCAAATCTGTCTCCACCACGTCCTTGAGATAAAACATCACTTGGACCAATTGGAGAAGCTCGGTGTGGTTACTCGAATGATGTATGTGTCGGCCTCATCAATCACTCCCTTAATCGAGAACGATTTGGTGATTTTGTCCGAAATTTTAACATGCATTGCACGGGAAGGCAATCGATGAGTTACATGCAATGCTTGTAGACTTGAGAAGAAATTTTAACATGCATTGCACGGGAAGACAGGTCAATGAGTTACACTCAACAGTACTAGCAATACAGGTGGTAGGGTGAATAAGCCAAAGCCGCAAGCGATAAGAAAGGGAAAGGAAAAGGAAAGGGAAACAAGTTGTCATACCGACTCCTAAGAAGAACCACGCAAAGAAAAGGAGAATCCTAAGAAGGATTTAACTTGCCACCATTGCAACTCACCGGTCACCGGAAGCGGGCCATCCAGGTTTATCCGAATGAGTGCCTTCTTGAATAAAAATAAGATGGTGCCTAGCTCATTAGGTATTTTATGTTTGAATTATTTTCTTTTCCTCATAAGAAAAATTCACGGATATATGATACGGGATGTGGTACTCACATCCGTAATACATCGCAGGACTTATGAGGCGAAGAAGTCGACTGTGGAGAGAGATATTTATGCGTTGGCAATGGAAAGCGTCATTGTCGAAGCCATAGGGACTTTGATTTAGTGTTGCCTTGGGCTTAATTTTAGAACTAAATAATTGTCATTATGCACCTTCCATTGTTAGGGGTGTTATTTCGTTTCTTTGTTAAAAGATATTGGTTTTGTGCACACTTTTACCGTTATGGAATTTCGCTTTAAATAATGTTTTTACTTTAATGCAATTCCTATGCTTAGTGTGTTTGAAATTGATATGGATGGTTGTGTATCCAATGAAAATAATTCGTTGTATAGCATTAGAAATAAGAAGAGCAAGTCGAACTGTGACTCTTCTTATCTTTGGCATTGTCGCCTTGCCCATATAGGCAAGAAACGCATGGAAAAGCTGCAACACGATGGGCTTTTACAAACGGTCAATGATGAATCATTTGACAAATGCAAGTCTTGCATAGCTGGGAAGATGACAAGGAAAACTTTTTCACCTCAAGTGGAAAGGGCTTCTGATCTACTTGGATTAATACACACTGATGTGTGTGGTCCACTTAGACACGTGTCAAAACGTGGTGCTTCCTACTTCTTAACCTTTACGGATGATTTCAGTCGTTATGGTTATGTTTATTTACTTAAACATAAACATGAAGTCTTTGAAACATTTAAGGTTTTCAAAAGTGGAGTAGAATTACAACTCGGTAAGAAGATTAAAGCTCTTCGATCCGATAGAGGTGGTGAGTATATAAGTCAAGAGTTCAAAGATTACTTAGGCGAGTGTGGAATTATCCATCAACTCACATCTCCTTATACTCCACAACAAAATGGTGTATCGAAAGGAGAAATCGTACCTTACTTGACATGGTACGATCAATGTTTGAACTTACGACTCTTCCTTTTAGTTTTGGGATTATGCCTTGAAGCGCTATTCGCATTTTGAATATGGTTCCAACGAAGAAGGTTGTTAAAACTCCATATGAAATATGGACGTGAAAGCTCCCAACTTTTCTTACTTAAAGGTCTCATGGATGTGAGGCGTTTGTTAAGCGTGACTCACCGGATAAGCTCAAGCGGATCATTAAGTGTATCTTTGTAGGATACCCTAAGGAAACTATGGGTTACTACTTCTACTACCCAGTGAGAATAAAGTCATCGTGGCTAGGTATGGAGATTTCCTTGAAAGGAATCTGATGGATCTGGACACACTCCTTGTGTCAATGATATTTTGTATAATATTATTAAGCACGCGGAATTTACTTAGTAATACTTAGAAGATGGATTGTATGATGTATTGTATGTAAGCACAGATTAAACACAAAACTTAAGCTCCAATATTATTGATGAATAATACGAGTGATCTTAGCTTATCACTAGGGTTACACCTTGAAGCTTTTGTGAGTAATACGTAGGTAATTAAACAAGTTTGTAAGTACCTAAGAAATGACCTAGGACCTCCTTTTATACAACAAGGAGTCCTTTACAAGATAAGTATAAAGCTAACATAATAGAATATACACAAGATCTATTCTATACTTATCTAGACGCGTTAACCTTATCATAAATTAATAGCAGTGGTAACAATGTACTGGCAGTGGGAATACGTTTCCACTGTTAGTGTTAATCCGAGCAGTGTAAACCACATACTATCCGTGATAACGGATTATTCCCAACAATCCTCCCCTAAACTTATGATTTCTCTGCAAATCAATAAGTTTCTTCAATATGCATTATCTTCAAGGCTTTGGGAATTCAACCAAACACTTCACTTCTTTCTTAACTTCTGTATGGCTCTTGAGCATTGATCTTGAAGCCTTTGTAATAATGTTCGACCTTTTCATTGTCTTCATTAACTCTTATTGTTAAGCTTAACATCATTGTAAGAGCTTCACTGAGTGGATATTCTTTCTCGTAAGCATGAAAAGTCTTCTCCATTAGTCAGAGACATGATGAACTTCACATGAATCATAGTAAAACCATTTAGTACCAAAACATGTGAATAAGGTTTTCCATAAGTCATCATCAACATTTGGTTCATAGAGCCTTCTAAGATTCACCCATAACTGCATATCCTTTATATCTTTGAGATCTTGAGCATTAAACCTTTCTTGAACTAACCTCCATAGTGTATTAAGGTCATCTCTGTCAAAAGCTTTAATAAGATCTTCAAATGTCATAAATGATGAAGTTTCACCTCCCAGCCTTGTGATCTTCCATGATGGAGCAAAATTGCTAGCAGTGAAAACTTCCCAATCAATAATAGGATGTCGAACTTGCGGTGGTTACGGATAAAATCTCTTTCTTCAATAAAAATCATTCCGGTCAATTGATCTTGATGAATTTCTCTCAGAGAATTTCCTTCTCGAGACATTGTTTGATCTTCATCAACCTTAGTCTTCTTAACAGTTTGAGAATCACTTACTTTGGCCTTTCTTTTTAATCTAGGATACCTTCTTTCTTCTTCTTCAGAGCCCATTGGAATAAAAGCTTTATCTTGTCTTAGAACTCTGTAGTAAGCCTTTTCAGCTTGATCATCAGGCATTCCTCTAAATTGATGCTTTTTCCAGTTACCAACATGACAACAATAAGTCTTCATGTATGCAAGTATTTGTGCCTTGGTTGGTTGCTTGGATTTCTTTTGGTTCTTTTTGACGGAATTGATCACATCTTCAAGTGATTGATTGTTCTTCATTTGAATGAAATCCTTCAACTGAGCAAGATCTTTGTTCTTCAGTTAAGGATGCATCAGCTACAAGGTCAATTGCCTTTTTCTTGATCTCTGGATTATTTGCAATCAAGAATTGAATATCTTCTTCAGAAGGAACATAACTAAACTCAGGAGTCTTCTCTCTTAGAATTGTAGGTTGAATAGTGGAAAGTGGATCTTCACTAAAATCTCCCATTCTATTCAATCTTTTAGTCTCCAAAAAGCTTGCAACTTCCATCTCTTCAAGCTTCTTCTTTTCAGCAACTTCTTCTGCAGTAATTATCTTAGCAATTTCTCTATCAAGAGCAATCTGAGCTTGTTGTTTCTTTGAAATCTTTCTTCCAGTTTTCTCTTCACTTTCCATGACTGCTTTACCTTTGTCTTTCTTTAATTTATCAAATTCTTCACTTGCAGTGGCAATAATTGGCTCTGCAGTAGAAATAGAATCAGTGGTAAAATCAGTTGCAGTACAGAAAATGTTTTGATCTTCAAGTTGCTCTTCTTGAGTATTAGTTTCCTTTGCTCCTTTACTTGTATCTCCTTCATCTTCAAAATCAATTTTCCTCCCTCGGTGTCGAACTCTGTTTTCCTCCCCTGTTTGGGAGAATTCCCCAAATCATGATCAAAACCATCCGAATCACCATCAGTAGGTGAGGATGAAGATGAAATCACCAACTTTGCAGTTTTCTTGTGCTTTTTCAACCTCTGAATCTATTCCTTTAAGGTCTGAATCTCTTGCTTTAAGTGTTAAACATCCTTGGCATGCTGTTTCTTGACATTTGCCAAGTCCTTCTGTAGAGATTCAACCCGCTTGGATAACTTTGTACACAAAACCATCAATTCCAATGTGGCTCATCGCCTTATCACTTCCAACCGTGTTACTGTTGGGAGGTCTATTATGTATCTTGTGAGATGTACTGTCACGATGTTACATTCGCAGAATGTGACAAGCGATTCCAATGAATCCGGTGAACTTCATCGGTGCAGTGAAAACATTCTTAAGTATTTACGCAATACTAAGGATATGTTTCGATCTATGGAGGAAAGATGAACAAGAGCTCGGGGTTTCTTGCTACACGATCTTGGATATCGGCAGATCTTGACGACTTAAAATCTCGGTCGGATATGTATTTGTTCTTAATGGAGGTGTTGTTGATTGAAAAGCACTAAGCAAAGTATTTTGCTACTTCATCTGAAGTGAGTATATTCTTGCTTGTGATGCATCAAAAGAGGTTGTATGGATTCATAAATTCATTTCTAGGTTGAACATTGTTCCCAATTGAAGAACCCATAAATATGTATTGTGATAATATTGGAGCCATTATTATAGCTAATGAAAGCGGAATCACTAAAGGTGCTAGACATTATCGCTAAAGTTCATTATCTTGAGAGACCATTGAAATGGGTGATGTGAAGATATTAAAGGTTCACACGATGACAATCTAGTCGATCCATTTACGAAAGCTTTGGATTTCCTAAGCATTCTAAATTGACTAGAAAGTATATTTGGTACATGCTAGTAGTCTCATGTAAACGTGTGTTAATTAGTATTTGGATAATTTGGAATTGTAAGAGTCATTATTTTCTTATTAATAAAGGTACGAGGTATTTGTTATTATATTCATATAATCATTATTCCATTTTGCATGTTTAATCTATGAAATGATTTATCATTCAAAATATGTCCATTGTCGGTTAACAATATGGGAATATTGTTATGACAAGGCAAATGTGAGTGTTGGTTATAATTCTAACGAGAATTGATTGTTCCCACCAAACTCATATGTATTCACTAGAGATGCATATTGATTCCCCAACTTTCAAACATTTACTTTTGGATCCTTGTCATAAGTAAAATATTGAAAATGGTTTGTTATCTTGATCCTTAGACTTGAGATACAAGTAAGTTCATTATGTGTGGATATCACTTTTGTAAGTATATGCAAAACGTTATCCGAATAAGTTAGTTATAAAGCTATATTTTGGAGTGATGTGAGCATCCACAAGCTTGTAGTCAATAAAAGATTTGTTACTCCACTTGATATGTGCAGAAAGATACCATGGCGCCTCTCGCATTTAATCGGATAACGTTCGCCGGACCCAAAGGGTAATGCAAGATGATTCTTGATTACATTTGGTATATCCGAATTAAAATCTATAAGGAGATTCTAAATGGTTAAACTATATGGAATGATTAAAGATCCATAATCCATGGTTTAACGGTATCTATAACAAAGGATGATTAAAGCAAGACATTGAATGACCATGCTCTGAGAAACTTTTAGAAACTATTCTCTCGGACACTTTTAGTTAAAAAGCGGTGAGGCGTTTAGCCATTTCAGTCATTAGTTTTGTGTGCCATTCGACACACCAACTCCCAGTGGGAGTTGTTGGTTTGTGGAGTATTAAACACAACAAAACAACTAAAAGTGTATGAGCCGATGGGGCATGCGATAAACACAGTATACGTGTTGAACATAAACTATACTTGAATAAACGTTACCCGAATATGCATGTAACTTGACCCATCAATGTTTTGACCCGTGGCATGTTTTAGCTTATCATGTAGGTCGTTTGCAAAGCCTTGGCTTTTGTGATCCATACCGATCGGGTACTAGAGATTGTATGGGTTGGGTTTGCTTGTGACTTGTCGACCAAGTTTAGGAATCCTTCTAGGGTTTGAGTTGCTCAACTATATAAGCAAACGCATCCTACACATTAACTCATGCATAAAATCGGTTTACTATCCCTAATAACCGAATACCATTATCCTTTTTCTTTCTTGGTGTTGGTAACTCAAGTTGACAAGGAAGGGTTTTTTTGGTCCTAAACTTGTATACGCAACAAGTGTTTAGGTATGTTGGTTTAAAGTTGCTTCGGTCTCCTTGTCGACTTAACAACAAGACTAGGTGTTATCTCCTCGCTCATGATCTTTTCTTGGAGCAAAGGTGGGATATCGGATAGTTTTATCCGATGTCGGTGACAAGCAAAAGCTTTTCGCTTTGTTTTCTCGACGAATTTGTGACTTGGTTCCTTGGTACTACGCCTCGTGGTTTATTCTAGAAACAAGGGTTGTTTGTTTTTGTTTACATTCTCGACTAGCTACATCGAACGATATCGTGAATCGGGTTTGTGTGTGATACTCTTGAGGTATCTATTTTAGATACTTAAAGGTTTCGTAGGGTTTCTTGTTCCGTTACTAGAGTTCAATTGCCAAGCAAGGTTAGCCTTCTTTATTCCATTTTAATTAATTAATAATGTATTAATTATGTGTTTATTAATTACGTGTTAACATAATTGTATTAACTAGATCCATTATCCGTTATGTACTCGTGAGGTTCTTGGTTAACTAGATCTAAAATCCCAACAAAATGTTTTCCTTCTATAAATTCTTGAAAAATATTTGTTGTTTTCAATAATGGTGGTAAATCGGTTGCTTGTAAATCAATCGTTAGAGTTTTAGTAAAATTGAAAACTCAATCAATGACTTCGTCTTATAAACTTTTGAAAAATAAGTCATTGATTGAGGGAGAATGTTTTCAAATCTATATCATCTAACGAGCTTATCTAATTATCCTATATACTTAAATGTAAAACATGTTAACCTACGTTGAAGGACTAGGTGCCTAGGATATGATTGTTAGGATTGGATTATTAGAGTTTGATAAACACATAATTCCCATGCATTTGTATGATCGATTGATATGTTGGATTGACTTTTATTAGTCGATTCTTTGTTTAGGTGATGTCGACCACCATATATCGTATGTGTGTTCACTAACGATGCGGTATATTGGTATATAAGAATGTTCCTATCCGGATCCCACATAAGAAGATGATTGGATGCCGAAAGGAAAGGGTAACTATATCTTGGGTCGACAAAAGAAACGAAGCTTAATCGATCTCTCCATGGATAATTGGCACGATAGATGCAACTTCAGAGGTCTCGCTGCATCAGCAGACGGTTTTATTCCAACCTTCAGCAACAACAACAAAAGCAGCTCAACCACCTAACGTATCTTTGTGCAGGATAATAGTGAAGATACCATTTTTTTAAAAACAATTTTTGAATAATATTGTTTTGAAAATGGAAAAATATTTGTTTGAAAATAAATTGAACTAAATTTTGGAAATCAACTGGACTTCATTTTTGAAAACTTAAGTCACTCAATCAACGACTACGGTCATTGATTGAGGGGGAGAGTGATTTCAAATTGAATAGTTTCAAACAATATTTCTTCATAAAAGTCCGTTTGTACTAAATAAATGGTGATCTAAATATTTAATGTTATGTCATGGTATGATTTTCTTTAAAACTCAAAGATCTTTCAAAATGAAATTTTTTCTGTTCTTGTCTGATTGTGAAATTGTTTTATTTTACTAAAAGATCTCTTTAAACTATCATACCTGACACTAACAATCTTTAATGTCTAAAATTGATCCTGATCAATCATTTTTCAAAATTAAATCGTGCCACGTCTTTCCCCTAAATTTTTCTGAATGATTTAAATCATTTGGGATCACAAATCTCAAACGGTTTGATATTTTTGATCGGGGGAGAGATCGTGATTTAAATCTCAAATCGGTTTTAAAAGGGAGATTGTTTCAAAAGCACTCCTTCCTTCATGTGCCAAACGATTTCAAATACATAATGCACGTGATTGAGGAGGAGCATTTAACCAAAAACCAGAAGAGTATTTAGACAAGGCCACATATTCTCCCATGTTTTCCAAACCTTATTAAATTACTTGGGATCCAAAATCTCAAAGGGTTTGATATTTTTGATCGGGGGATAATTTGTGATTTAATATGAAAATTGATAAAAGATGATCGTTTTGATTCAATGTGCAGGTTCTCTCTAACATGTGCTAAACTCTTTCGTATATCGATGCACATATTGAGGGGGAGCGAATGGTTTCTATTGGCAATCGTGAAAAGTAGTTCAAAAACCTCTTGCCTCTATGTGCAAAATGATTTTCAAATATCCATCTCACATATTGAGGGGGAGAATTTACCAAGAAAATCAAATGACTTTTTCTATGGAAATTGTGATCAAGAAATTATTTCAAATAACTCTTGCCTCCATGTGCTAAACAATTTCAAAATTATATGCACATGTTGAGGGGGAGCATTTCTAAATGATCAAACCAATTAAGGTACAAAATGTTTTGATTTTATATCACAAGTACCTTGATTGATTTTCAAATGATTTTTCAACGTTTTAAGAAGGAAAGAACAATACCAAAAGACCGACCAATTTACTTTATACATGCTGTTATAAGGATGGTTAGGTTAGGTATTCATTCCTACGATCCCTTGAGTCGGAGGATCTACCCGTACAATCCACTAGATAATGTAGAGTCCTTAGGTATGATGAAAAAAGGAGAAAATGTGAATATGGGAAGAGTGCGTCGAGGACAGAGCTAGTAATGGAACAAACCCAACAAGGTTCTAGTAATGAAGTCTCGGTAAGACCTTGAAGGGTTGAAGAATGAAAAATAAATGAATGGAAAGGGTGAAAAGAAATAGCCCTCCAATAATTCAACCTTAGAGGCGAAACGAGTTCAATACATATGCTACTGGTGTCTACTAAGGTATCTTGGTATTGAAGACAAGGCGTCATGGACTCATGACACTACACTAAACTTCTTAAGCTACTCAAGTTCCTCTTAAAAAGGCTTGTTTCATTCTCACGGGAACCTAATAATCTATCGACTTTCTCTTAGAGATTGTTGATATTGAAGAAGGACAACCTCTCCTAGTCTCAGGCATACCAAACAAAAGTGCACTATTGAGTCTAGAGCCAGAGATCATCCACAATATCTCATCAGGGACACAAAATTAATGAAGACTTCTTTCACACAATGTGGAAAGTAAGAATATATTAAGAGTCCTCACGCATTATCCTTATGGTATTGCCGGAACATCCGAGTGATATGTAAAGTATTCACAATGAAGATGGAAATCCTTCAGAGCCAACATCAAACAAGCTCTTGGTGGGTGACATGTGAGATCTTTCCAAAAGATCAAGCTTGTGACAACCTGGATAGAAACGATGGGCGATTCATTCTTGAATCAACCTTGGTCCAGAAATGAATTGCGAATACTTTTGGAAAACCGTTCGATGTGCAAATCTTCTTTCTCTAGCACATCGAATGTGTATTCATGTTTTCAAACACAAAAGTATCTCCGATTGAAACAATAATTTTGGAAAACCGTTCGATTGTGCGAATCTCTTCTTTCTCTAGCACGTCGAATGTGTACACTTTTCAAATACAAAAGTATTTATGAATGAAAATTGATCTTTCTCATAAAACCTTCGT
Organism: Chrysanthemum lavandulifolium; assembly: GCA_022545495.1. NCBI lineage: Eukaryota > Viridiplantae > Streptophyta > Magnoliopsida > Asterales > Asteraceae > Chrysanthemum > Chrysanthemum lavandulifolium. Next base: position 180,562,414 of record CM040238.1, read on the forward strand.
CAGATTGCAAAACTCTTTATTCTAAGCAATACGCGATTGTTTTCAAATCAATTTTTCATCAATCATTGAATCTCGAATTATGGTTCACTCACTCCGTGTTGTCTTCTTTGAGACGTTCGGTTTGCGAAGCACTAGAACAATTGAAACCTCCAAGGAGATTCTTGAATTATACCGATCACGCAGACTTGTACTTGTCGATCAACGGGGAATCGTGGCGTGTACTCAATTCACGAAAGTGATCAAAGACACTTTCGTGTGTTTTATTGCTAATGTTGTTTGCGGTACATTTGGATGGTTGCGGTGATCGAATTGAGAAGTCAATCCAAAGCGCATGCTCACGACATCCACACTTAATTGAAGAAATCATGACTAGTGCGGATCTACATAACCGGCTCGATATTTTATACTATTCTTCTGCTATGCCGCAAATATCATGAACCGATAAAGCTTCGCTACTACGATGGAAAGATGTCATGATCCGAAAGTGTGAGCATGTCGTCAAAAGTCACAACATCACATGATGGCAACACAACAAAGGGTGTGATAACGCACTACGCTGCGTTCGGGTCAAAAGAACTTCCTTTTGTCGAGTAAGTTTTTCAACACCCTAGGCAAGAACCTAATCGTTGTAGTGTAGTATTAGGGTAAGCCACGAATTGATATCGTTCTCTAGGGGAATAGGAATGCTAGTGAGAAGGTACTACGCTAAGGTTGGGGTTGAGGAAGATTATTTTTTATCTTTTTATGTTTTTTAGGAAATGGAAAGGTACGAATCTCGGGGTTTGGATTTGGGGGGTTGGTATTTCTACCGATTACTCTACTATTATCTATTCTAATTAACTAAGCTAGTGGGTAGTCTATGTCTAATTATTGTGTGCTCGTATGATGATTTAAAGATGTGTTTACTTAGGTTTTATTACTCCTTAATTATCTCCTATTGATGGTTGAATTGTCACGTCCTTATTCTTAATTGCGTTGTGTGTCTAAGGTCATAGGGTATGCGTTTATTCCTAACTCTTTGAAACTACAAAAGATTAATGCCTAAAAAATCTCTAGGATTTATAAACTTAACGCTAAGGTACTCTTTGGATGGTTTAGCCTACAATGACTCTAGGTACTATAAGCTAAGGTTCGACAAAGATTAATCAAGCATTAACTACACAACGGATGACCTATCGCAATACTAGATCATTAACAATTAAGATAAGAGACAACCAATCAATATTCAATAATTAAGTTTCATATTCCCTAAGCAAACACACAAGTAAATTAGCGGGACATGGGAAACATGCAAGCATACACACAATTACTGAAGACATAATTGAATTAATGAAGTAAAACACTTATCTTGATGTAAGATAGGTATGGAACCCTAAAATACTGTACAAACACCTTGGTTCGGTTTAGGTTTTACTCCAAAAGACTACTACGAAAACTAAAAATTCGGATTCTATATATAAGATTACACATGCGCGCGCACCTTTGATTTGTGCGCTCGGCGCATCGTCATTAGGGTTTCGTCTTGCCACGTTAGTCTTGCGACGGCGTCACCTTATGCTTGTGACGTCCCTTCGGTCTCGATGTCGTCGGATCAAATCTATGCCGACGAGTTGCGACGCCTACTCTTTTAAAACAGCCGTCAACTAGTAAATTAGCAATTTGGCTTCGAGTCACAAAAAGTTGTCCGACGGCGTCACTATTTTATGCTGGCGTCCCCTTGGGTCCAAGACTGAGTGTCTCGATTCTTGACTTTGGCCATTTTCTTCAGTATATTCGCGCTTTTCGTCCGAATAAGTGTCATTCCAACATTTTGCCTTCAAGATACCTAAAAGTGAAAAGGACGATATTAAGTAATAACATATACAAAAGTGATCAAATAAGGGCTTAAACGACCCTCAAAAGGTACATTTAAAACCTTATCGGGGTGATCAGAGATTTTCGTGGTGATGATCTCGAAAGCTCGAAGATCATCAAGGCGTGGATCGTTAAAGGCCTCCGAAAGTACAAAATAATCGGAATATGAAGAGTCACTACTAAAGCACAAAGATTGCGAGAACTTGAAGAATTGAAGTCTACGAGCTCGAGCAGAAGACAAAATAGAATGCTAGGATTCAAAATGTAAATCATGGGGTGACCCATTAGGGAGATTGTTAGGAATTGGAAATTCCATAGTGAAGTGTCGGTCACCCCAAATATAATCTAGCATAAGTTAGCTCGTAGACTTATCATTATTTTCGTTATTTACTCTTTATTAGATTAGTTATTAGCTTAGTTTAGCTTAGTGTAACACCTTGGAGGAAGGACGGGTCTTTACCGGTGTATGCACGATCCAGACCCGTCGAGGGCGTGTAGTCTATAGTATAAATACCCCTTCCATCCTTGGAAGGGTGGTGTCTTGGATAATCTAACCTTCTTTTTGTTTATCTCTAGAATCACCCTCTCCTCTTCATCTCTCTAAAATGGCTCTCTTGTTTAATCATAATCCTAGACCACCGAATCATCTAAACAACATAAAATATACGATCCTACAAATCCGGTCGAATACCTACATCAAATCACATAGTTAATCCTTTCGCCTATTAACTAATTTGATTATTTTTTAAATCCATTTGTTTGAAAATAAATTCTTATCTAACTTGTTCTTATGAACCCTTTCGGCCATTTTCGTGATGAAATCGTTTCAAGTCCATTTCAATAAGTAAATATGACGAGTGTCAATCATCATATCTCATACTAGTTCGTGCAATAACGTTTTGGAATAAAAACATTAAGAGAAATCCTTTCGGCCTTTTATCTTTTAAATGTTATTACCAACTAATTAAGCAAGACTAGATGTTATCTCAACAAACTCATTAAACAAGAAGAATTCTTATGCATCACATAGATAAGAACACTTCAAAAAATTGTTTACATCTTACACACAAGTATATCCAAGAACTACTCCATCATAACAATCATAACAAAACACAAGTAACAAACATAACTTTCATATAACTCATAAAAACAAAAATTCATTGTAAAGTAACAAAGTATACCTAGCTTTGGATTACAAGAACTTAATTCATGGAACTATAGCAACCACACTCCTCCAATCGCCTTAGAACAACCGTAACAACTCCAAAACACTACCAAATGATTGAGACTTGAACTCAATACACTCCTGGACGTTTTTACACCTTCTACATGACTTTTAAAGTTTGAATAAAATTAGTTAGTAATAGCTTTGGTGTAAGACTATTACTCTAGGTTGTGTCACACCTAGAGCATAAGTCTAGGTTCATTATATAGCATGAGAAACCCTTCTTAGACAAGTCAAAACTTCCTCCGGAGTTAATAACTAAAATGATCGAACTCTAATGATTAAGGGAAGTTAAGTCTTCAATAAATGCGAGAATTGTAGCAATGAGCCTTGACCGAATCGATTGCGGGATGCAACCAATTGGCCCTCCTTTAGCCACCATCCAGCCGATCCGGTTCGGGCTCGACCGATCGGTGGAGTTCATCCGTCTGATATTTTAGCCCTTTCTCGTTTCGCTCGATGCATACTTTTCTTCGCTTCGCGCTGATTTCTTCAATAGAACTTGATATTTTATTGGTGTAGAAACTTAGAAATCTTCGTGCTTCAAATCATTTAGTCCTCGTGTGGTTTCTTCTTTCACCTCTTTCTCGGGAATTATCCAAATGTGCGTATATTCATCATTTTCAACACTTCTCTTCGTCTTTTTCGATACCTGGCTACATTTACATACAAGTACACTTTCTTCGCAATTTCGCAACAATTATGTAAAAAAATATAACCAATTACCATGCACAAAACTAACGATAACGCAACTAAAAACATGCTCATTTTGAGCGTTATCGTGATTTCACGTTTTATGAGATAACTTCTGTTTTAAAGTCAAATGAGTTCGGAAAAGTTCAGTAAATAAAATATAAGTAATAATAAATAAAATTTATTATTAAAATAAGTCTGAAAAATAACAGGTTGTTACATTCGGCAGAACATCAAGAACAAAAACAATATGAATAAATAATTGTAATTTGTATGTATTTTTACTTTTCGCATGTTTTTAAATTTTCGTATGTTTTTTTTAGTATTTGTAATTTATACTTTTTGTTAATGAATGAAATATTATTTATGTGGTGATGTAATGAATACAATTAGTTAAAGAGGTTAATTTGTAATTTGTAAATTTTATAAAAATGTGGGTCTCAAAAAGTAGTGTTAATGTGGTGTTATAATAAGGGGTGATTTTAGGTGTTAATTATGAAATATTAAAAGCGATGTATCGACATTTTTTTTGATAACTCAAGTTATCACATACCTTTCCTCTAACACGACCCACTATCATATATTTGAATAGTATAATGTCAGTAAATAGGTATGGATCAAACTAAATAGAGGAACACAAACAAAAAAGGATGCCCTATATTTCTTTTTATGTAAAACTTGTCATTTGTCACGGGAGTCTTTTAATCTAATATACAAAGTTAAAAACTTGTATTATTTCTTTTGTATGTCTATTAACTTTGTAACACTTTCAGTTTATCGAGTGAGTCACGAGAGTGTTTTTGTGAAACACGTTTTTTTAGTTTGTGTCGGTTTCACTATTGAAGATTCTTGTTTGAGTTTATAAGCAAATTGCTAGCACTTAGATGATCATGCATTCACAAAAAATAAACTGAATAACAAGTTAACTTGCTGGAAAATCAAAAGTTTATTGAAGATCAAAAAAGAAAAAGAAAAACAAGTTAATGCATGCTAGCAAGAAGGAGCAAGTGCGGAATCACGGGTTTATAAAAGTTAACGATGAATACATCACCGTTTACTACGAGGTATAATTTACACTATTACATATATATTACTTTAAAAAGAGTAATGTTAAAAATGATAAATCGAGATGGCTCGGATTATTATTTTAGTCACATGGTTCGCAAATTTGAAGGTTGCAAAGTGTTTGCCGTCCATTCGGTATTGCCATTGTAAGAACCCAAAATTCACAAGACATAAACACAAATCAATGCCGAATTTGGTGCCATATTTTTTCTTTAAGAATTACAAATTTATAGACCATTACATAAGCGTAACATGAACAACTTCAAAACCGACAAGATGCGAATTATTGAAACTTCCTCTCGACCCGATAATAAAAATTATATAAAATAAATATATAATAAACTTTTATATTTTTATCTCACCAAACCTCTAAGCCCAAACCCGATCCAATCCAAATTCATTTTATTTTCTTGGCGTCGTTGCTTGCCAATCCAAGTCCAACCCATCTACTTTTCTTTTGGGCCTTGTCTACTACCCAGCCCACACGCACCCTTGATAGTAATATAGACACATTTGAATAGTGTAAATTTTGTTCATGTTCATTGTCAAAAGTATATATACATCATGTCTCAGGCACACCATAAAGAATAAAAAAAAGGCAAAAATAAAAGTACTTGAGCCATTACTTTGGTTAAACATCATAAGATATAAATGTGTGCTTGAGTCATTTAATTGAAGAATTCTTATAAAAATATTTGAATATAGTTAACAATAGGTTATCCATATTTAAATATATGATTTGTTTCAAATAGAAAGAACTTTACATGCATGAGAATTCCATTCTTTTTGTTAGCACATATATTTATGACATAATCGATTCTGCATTTAACCAACAAACAAAAACAATAGCGCCATGTTTCGTGGCGTCGACTCAAAGCAAACACAAAACACAAACTCAAACATCACTCCTGGTCATATATCATGCGTGTGTGTGTATGAGATCAAGGGCAAAAGTCACTAGCAAGCCACCCTAAACATGAACCTACCATTTGAATAGAGTTGTCTTATTAGAACCCCCGTGATGTCGCGTCATGGGAATATTCCTTTGTCCTCACTTTTTCAGATCTGACGGTTTTGTCGATGTCATTCAGTATTTACGCAGTTTTAAGCGTTTGATTTATTAAACTTTATATTTATCTTGTTCGCATTTTCAGTTTATAGCTTTTTAATATAAACAAATTATAAAAATAAAAAAATAAAAAAAATAAGGGTCAATCTAAAAAATAATCTAGTCCCAATAACCCCTTGAATAACATAAACCTTGCTTGACTTCAATATCCAATGAGTAATGTGCCCCTATCCTCCAAGCTAGATATGACAATTCTTGACATTTATTTTCCTTGTTCTTTTTACTGTCGAGCGTGAAACCACAAACACAAAAGCCACACGCCCCCCTTTTTTTTTTATACTTTCTTGCGGCATCATGAAAAGTGTAATCAAACAATACATACGCTTCACCCTCCCTTAACAGTCAACACATGCTACTTTCTTCTTTTTTCTACTTGCTTCTAAAACTGTACAACTTACTACTCCTAAACCATGAAACATGGTTCACTTTTGAAGCATGCGTCTGCCAAAGAAATACCACCCTAGCTTCCCTAGTTTACTAACCTAGTATGTTTAGATATTAAACTAATGTATAACCCATGACTTGGATCAATATAAAAGGAACCCTTGCATATGTTATTCTCACACTAACCTCAGCTCATCACAATTCACTCAAACCTGCAAACTCACACTCTTGCCTCACTCACTCGCGACCACAGTTTATGAAGAAAGAAAGGAAGAGTTTTGGAAGCAAAGTATACAAAGATTAAAAGGTTCTTAGAGTTTTATATAGTTATGGGGTATAATTATTTGAAAGCTAAAATCGGGTTGGCATAGTTCTCGGGTTCACCCTCAGTTTCACAGTACTCTCAACCTTTGTAAGCCACTAAAAACTTATTTCCTTTTGTTTCGTACGTGAATAATTCACTCAGTCTTACTACACACATTAATTCCTTATCTTATGATAGCATGTCTCGTACATAGTTAAAACAACATCAAAACTTGACTGTAGTGAATAAATATTAATTATCTTGAGCATGAGATCAGTGGATAAATGCCTTGTGTCTACTTGGGTTTTAAAAACTAGTGCTCATTTACTACATTATCGACACACTCATTTTCTTGTCAATTTATTGAAATCTTAATTTCAAAACGATGACAGAAATGTAAAAACCAAGTAGTGGCTCTCGAGATGTTTACTCAACTTACAATGTTAGTTGTGGCTCGTATATTTTTCAAGTTGTATAATTTATTTTTCAAAGCTTATAGCTTATTATCACATCGGGTTATATAAACCAAACCGAACCCATAACGAGCCATAAGTGTTGGAAATGTATATATTTACAAATACGTAAATGTCCGGATTCGAACTCGTGACACGGATTGCACACATTACTGAATGAGAATTAAAGTTAATAATTAATGTTAATTGATTACGATTAATTATTATACAAAACTCGACTAACGATCGTTAAGTATTTAACGAAATGACTAACGACCGTTAAATGTAAAAGGAGAGAATATATGGTGAATAATCTTAAAAGGAAAAGATACGGAATCCTTTTGGGGCTCAATGTGGCCGGCCATAGGGATGGGTTCTCAACCCAAACCCTAACTTGTTCCCAAAGCTTTTAGAACACTATATAAACAAGGCTAGGGTTAATGGTTTTTCATTGCTTTTGTGCACACACATTAACCTAAGGTTTTCTTGTTTTCTCTCTTGCAAAATTCAGCCACTACATCCTTTAGGGTGTTTGGTTTTGTTTTTCTAAAACAAAGTTTTGTAGATCTAGCAATCTTTTAATTCATTTGTTAATTCGTATGTACAAGACGTGGTTGTAAGACACTATTCTTACACCAATTGGTTTGAGTTATAAAGCGGTGAGGATAACTCGTTAAACCACTTTGTCAAATTCTTTGAAGAGATCTACTAATTGCAAGATGTATGTTACGATCTATTCGATAAATTAATTTATTTGTTATTATCTTTAGTCTTCCGTGTGTACTCTTGATGTCACATGTTTTATTGTATGTCATGTATTATAAACTCAACGTTGGCATCACGAGCCTTGTATAACAAGTAATTAATTCGAAACACATAAATAAAATAAACATGTTGTGTTATTATTTGTATCGTAGATCTAGGGTTTGCAAACCTAAACCCTAATTTTTAGGGGCGATTTTGGTGCCCTAATTAGGGTTTTGTAAACTAAAGTTTTAATTGGATTAGAAACCCTAGGATGCATGCAATTTTATGTGTATTAGTAGACATCGTTTTCTAAAAGTATTCTATCGATGTGAAAACGACTCCAAACACGGTCACTAGCGACAACTAGTTTGGCTAATAGAAAATATATAAGTGTTTATACTTATATAAAATAGTTACGTTAACCTTATTTAAACGTGTGTAATTTAGTTGTTATAAGTTCGTTTTCTACGTTTTATATGTCCTTAGCTTCGTGTTAAAGTATACTAATATATTTTTGATAAATCGACTCATTTAGATAACGCTTAAAACTCATTTTTTACCCTTAAAAATTCTGGACAGCATGCAGTTTTTCTGAAAATATAGTTTTCGTCGTTAAACTTGAAAATAGCATAACTTCTTCGTTATAATTCCGTTTTAACCCGTTCAAGCAACCACGGTTCCATTTTAAAGTATATTTTCTGAATATCTAGCCCAAAATAATTTATAACTTGTTGAAATTTCTAGATTTCACAAAAAAGATCAGACCTCATTTTTAAGTTGTCGAAAGTGATATTTCTAGTGTAATACTTATTCTAACCACTTCAAATCAACACCAAATCTATTCTAAACCTACCATACACCTTCTTAGGGTGTCATGGGTTCCTAAACATCATCAACAATGATATGTTTCAAAGGATTAATTATAGGATGATTAAAACTTATAATATGAAATAAAAACAATTAAAAGTGGTATAAAGACATATGTTACTTGCATATTTTTGTACTAGAATGATAAAAATAGCTCAAGTAATATTATGAAAGAGTAGTAAAATATTTAGAACACTTACTAGTAGTATGATGAGGTTTAAGTAACTAGGTACCTAAATACTTCTTGGTTTTTATTTCAAAACCTAAATAGAAGTAATTTAGTGTTAATATAATCACTTGTAGCTTGAAAAATATATGTTTTCTTCTTGTTTCTTGATCTTGGCCGAACCACCCAACAAGAGAGGAGAGGGTTTTTATTTTACTTCACCTTTTGTATGTGAAAACTATGTGTTTTGAGTGAATAATATCTAATACTTAGTGAATATCTAGCAAGATATGCATAGGTGTACACTAGTAGGATTTTTATAAAATAAAAATGGTGTGTCATAGGGGAGGTCGGCCAAAAGGAATAAATGGGGAAAGAGTTGGATGAATTTTGTTAAGAAAATGTATTATTTGATAAGTGTAGTGTGTAGTTTGTAAGTAAAATTAAGTATTTAGTGTAGCGTTAAATAGAAATCGATTTTTACGGAACAAAATAAAATATATTGAAGTCGTAAAAATTATAAAAATACATTTATCGCAAGTATTGAGTGAATAAATAATTATCGAGTTGAATTTACTGAAAACCGTCGTAAATATATATATATATATATATATATATATATATATATATATATATATATATATATATATATATATATATATATATATATATATATATATATATAACAATTTATATACAAAATAAATTCAAAACATCGGTAAACTAATAATATAATTTTTATAGTCTTAAAATGAATATAAAAATATATTAGGATAATTATTGGAAGTGTCGGATCAAATGTTCAATATAATTGATTATGCGATAGCGTTTATTTAATAGGAAAATATACGTTAAATGAAATATGCAAATCCATGCATTATCTAATATGATGATGATGTTACTGATGATATGTAGACTAACTCTAGTCTATATGAAATGTCCTCAATGATTTTTCATGAATTCGCAGCTAAACCCTTACGGTTACGCGAATTTGATACTCGTAAACCTAGTTTACGAAAAATGATGAATAGTGAATCATGAATAGTGATTTTTCTCCGGGAATGAATAGTGTTTTGTGAATAGTAAAATTTTGAAATACCCTTTCAAAATATCAAATTGACTTCAAAAACGATGAATAGTAAAATGATGAATAGTAAATTCACGAGATGAATAGTAAAATTTTCAAAGTTTGTAAAATGACTTGAAATTACAATTTGTCACATGTATATGTATATCTCATTTATATGTTTGTAATTGTAGAATTATGCAATAAACATTACTATGCTTAGATTAAAAAAAAATAAAGAAGAATAACTAATTTTGTACGTAAAACAAGTTTGTTGGTATAATTTCGCCATACCCAAATATTAACGGTTAGAAACCGAAAAACCGAAAAACCGAACGAAACCGACAAGAAACCGAAAAACCAAACCGCTAAAATCGAGCGGTTTCGGTTTGGGTTCTAAAAAACCGAACATTGTGGTTCGGTTTCGGTTTTAGCCAAAACCGACCCAAACCGAACCATGCACACCCCTACTAATGGCACAAGGCCATTAAAATCCACGAGACGGCCATGGTACTTAGTACTTTGCTAAGAAGGAATAAAACAAGCATATTAAGCAGCTAACTGTCCAATAAATAGGCAAGTGTTGCAACATTTAACACCAAGGGACTTGGAGTCCAGTGGTAAACTTGCTCACTCCTTCCCAACAAACTCAAATTCGAGCCCAGCTAGTGGCAGTTTGCTATTAGTTTTTTGGTATTTTTGCATCTTGCACACTTTGACAGTTTTAGCCCTCTAAATTTAAACCACTTCACACTTTTATTTAAGACTTTTATAAGTTTTATAACTTATATCAAGTATTACATTTTAAACCTTTCAACTTTAAATCACATGACAACTTTCTCAAAACTTTTATAAGTTTTATAAATTATATTAAACTTTACAATTTCAACCCCTAAAGGTTGAACACTTGATGCTTTTCACCCAAAACTTTTATGAGTTTAAATAAACTTATATATTTTACCACTTCTCGTTTAGGTAAATATGTTTAATACATATTTTCATTTAACGACCATATCCGCGTAAACTATAAATATTATATTTTTCCAAATATAATATTTTCCCACAACACCGATAAATATATATTGTATATATATTTATACCCTTCGAAACTAAACAAAATCTAATAAATATAAGTTGATTTGTAATTATTTCCACTTCGATAAATACTTAAGTCAATATTCGAGCAAACTCCTATACGAAAGTTTCGTAAACCTTTCCACTCACTATTTCCAAGAGCCAATACTTAAGAAATATTTTCACAACCGCATTTTATGTACGTCGATAATCAAATTAACATATGAAAAATCCACATACGCTATGTAACACAAATACATGAGAAAGCATTTGTTTTTGAACTTTAAGCATTAGCACACAAGCCATAACGATGCGAGAGCCTCACAACTAAATAATTTTCCAAACATTACCATTTATGGTCGTAAACGGAATATTTTAAGCAGTTTCATAAAAGGGCTAAAACTGCTCAAACTGCTTATCATAAAGCAGTTTCATACCAACTGCTTATTTTAAGCAGTTTCATACCAACTGCTCTTTTTTAAGCAGTTTCATACCAACTGCTCTTTTTTAAGCAGTTTCATACCAACTACTTTTTTTTAAGCAGTTTCAAAACTTGCATTCACCAAACAAAAAAAAAATAACAAGATAGTGCTAGCAAATCATACCAATTGCACCATCACTTTTTTTAGATCTAAAAAGATCTAACAATAAAAGTGTTTTTTTTAGGATCCAAGCCACCACAAAAAAGCGCCACAGATCTAAACCACCACAAAAAGCACAACTTTTTTTAGAAACAAGTACTTTAGTCAAGCCTCTTTTTCAACGCAGTGCTCAAACTGCGTTGCTAAAGATAATAAGATTGACCAGCTTGAAACAAGAAACAAGATGTTATTGTCTCAAAACAAGATGTTGATAACAAGAATAAAGAAGCTGGAGGCATAACTGGAATTGGCAAGGAATCCTGAGGATCACGCATGTCGGTCGGATGCAATGCTCCATGATCTTTTAGATGACATAAATAATCTTCATATGTAGTAGGTGTTCTTGTTTTAAATAATTTGTTAATATTGTTGTTTAATTGAATAATAATAACAGTTGTTGTAGTTGTTTAATGTGTTAATCTTTAACGTGCTATTGTTGTTGTTTAATTAAAAAAAACACATTAGACGAATAAAAAAAATACAAAAGTACTCCCTAGTAAATGTATTTATAGGGAGGGTGGGGATAACTCTCCGCAAAAAATAAACTATATCAAATTATCAAATATTTAAATAGTATAATGTCAGTAAATAGGTATGGATCAGACTGAATTGAGGAATACAAACAAAAAAAAAACTATTGAGCATTTGATGTTTTGTGTTTGTTCATCGTGTTTATGAACGATAAATGAACAACTTTATTCTTTTACCGAACGAATGTGAAGAAAAAAAATCCGGATACGTAAATGCTCATGCCTAGGCGTTCGGTTAAACTTTAACGTACAAGCATGAAATACTTTATCCAAGTTCGTTCAATTCGTAAAGTTTAGGTGGAATTAACGCTTGTCGTCGAATTTAGTGTTAAGTTATTATTAGCTAAACCAATTTTAAATGAGACGATTAATTAAGATAGTTACTTGGTTAAGGAGCTACGTTAGTGTAGAAATATTGTGTAATTTGTTGGTCGTTGGTAATATAGACTTGCCTTGTTCAAAAAGAAAATGGGTTTAAACTAAACATATAGATAAGCTAGGTGTAAATGTGTGATTGGCTTGTCGAATGCTTTTTCCGTACATCAGTTCCGTGTTAGCCGCTGAGCACATTGTATGTAACCTGCAAAGCATCATATGATGACGTTTTCGTTTTATGGACCACAACTGTCATTTTATTTTTTCATGGGATCACAATTATGCAAAATGAAATGTGATTGACTTGTTGAACTTCATGTCTTATATCAATACTACACGCATAGACGGAACTTGAACATTTTTTAGAGAGGCTGAATTTATTTTGGGAAGATCGAATCGAAGATTTGTTTATAACCTTAACTAAATTATCTTTAAAACATATAATATTTACACTAGGTGTCCCAAATTTTGAGGGGCGAGCCCTCCCTTGCCTCTACATAGTTCCATCCATGACTACAGTACTCGCGTTTAACGGCAACGGTTTTTAGCGACAGACAATTAATGATATACGATATTGTGGTAAATGTTTCGTAACATGCGATAATTCAACTGAAGTAAAAATTGTAACATGTATTAAAAAACATATAAAAATATTTAGTGAAACTGAAAATAAAACATTACATCAATTATGACATAACTAACAATGCACGTTATTCGCCGTGTAAAATTCTTAGTACACGACATTTGAGGTGTTGAATCCTCTTTGACCGAACTCTTTGATTAGCTTCACTTTGTAGTTAGAGTAAATTACACGGATGTTCCCTAAGGTTTGTTAATAGTTTCACTCACAGTCCCTGAAAGTTTAAAGTTGCATGGATAGTCCCTATCTCTGAAAAGAATAACACTTATGGTCCCTTATTTAACTGCTGTTAACTAAGTTCCGTTATAATGTACACTTTTAGCCCTTTTGGTTAATAACCACTGCCTCGTCAGTCCTTTATCATAACGGAAGTTTATAATTTAAAGATTTTCGAATTTAGGCACGTTTTTATACGTTTTCATCCGTTTTTATACGTTTTCGACCGTTTTTATGCGTTTTCGTCTGCTTTTATATGTTTTCATCCGTTTTTATACGTTTTCGTCCGTTTTTATACGTTTTCATCCGTTTTTCTTACGTGTTCATCCGTTTTAATATGTTTTTATACCTTTTCGCCCATTGCTTACATTTTATTATATCTTGGTCCGTTTTTGTACATTTTTGTCTGATTTTATACGTTTTTCTCACGTTTTATCCGTTTTCGTGCTTTTTATCGTTTCATATCTTTTATACGTTTTCATCCGTTTTATTTGTTTTGTCCGTTTTATACATTTCCATTCGTATTTATCGTTTTATCCGTGTTCGTCCATTTTATTCGTTTCATATGTTTTATTATCCATTTACGTTTCATCTCGTATTTATCGTTTTATTTGTTTCGTTCGTTTTTATTCGTTTTAAATGCTTTTATCCGTTTTCGTCCGTTTTTATACTTTTTCTTACGTTCTCATCGTTTTCATCCGTTTTATCGTTTTTTAAATATTATCGTTTTCGTCCTTCGATCGTTTTAATTTGCTTTTATTCGTTTTATACATTTTCTTTTGTTTTCTTACGTGCAAAAAGTATGAAACATATAAAAACGTGAAAATGTATAAAGACGGATTAAACGCATAAAAACATATAAAAGCGGACGAAAACGTATAAAATGGATGAAAACGTGTTAAAACATAAGAAAACGGATAAAAATGGATGAAAACTTATGAGAACGAAAAGCGGACGAAAACGGATAAAAGCGTGTCACGCGGATGAAATTATATGAAACGGATAAAACGCATGAAAATGTATAAAGCGGAAGAAAACGGATGAATACTTATAAAAAGACCAAATGTAAAAAATATAAGAAAGCGGCGGCGTATTAAAGCGGATGAAAACGTATGGAAGCGTAAGAAAAAGCAGATGACAACGATAAAATAGACAAAAGCGTATAAAAGCGGATGAAAACGTATAAAAGCGGGCGAAAACGGATAAAAGCGGACGGCGTATAAAAGCGGATGAAAGCGTATAAAACGGATGAAAGCGTGAAAGCGTATAAAAGCGTGCCTAAATTGAAAATCTTTAAATTATAAGCGTCCGTTATAATAAAGGACCGGCGAGGCAACGATTGTTAACCAAAAGGGCTAAAAGTGTAAATTATAACGGAACGTAGTTAACAACAGTTAAATAAGAGACCACAGGTGTTATCAATGCAACTTTAAACTTTCAGGGACTGTGAGTGAAACTTTGGACAAACCTTAGGGACCATCCGTGTAATTTACTCTTGTAGTTATCATCTATCAAGGCTGGATTTGACCAATTAAAAAAAAATCAAACCTAAGAAACTTAACAATAATATATACACCGGTTGTATAATGCATTTTGACCAAATTATTTCAAGAAACTTTCTATAATATCTTTGAAATTAATGCGCCGGAACAATCAATGAGTAAAGCACCAATCTATCAAACATCATTATAGCAATATTCGGAAACAGGTTTGTATTTAACGTATTTAATGCGCAAGAACAAGAAGAAGAAAAAATGAATCCCATGACTAAATAATAAACCTATACAATGTTTTGTGATTGTAAACATTCAAGTTATTCACAATAACATCCCTGCAATTTCAACTATATATAAATGTCAAAACAATATTTAAAAATCATATGATCATTGCACACATTTCAATATTTAATAACTGATATTGCATATGATACACGCACTATGAACTAACATAACAATAAAAAAATAAGTTGTAATATGGTGCCTTATAAAATACTAAAATATAATATGTTGATAAACTTTTAAATTATTGGTATTAAGATTAAATAAATTATTATTATTATTATTATTATTATTATTATTATTATTATTATTATTATTATTATTTTGAGAAATTACATTAGTTAAAGTTGTCAAAATACATGGTTCGTCCCTAATCTTGTACATACGCATCACGATGGGACAAAACTTCCTTTTCATCGTAGGGAGTCCAAAACAAGGAGTTTATATGCTAAACTCATCCCTTGACCATTAACGCCGATGTCAACGTCTGATTTATGTTAGTTAGTCGAGGGTATTATAGTCCATACACATTTATACCACACCTTAGTTAATTCTAACCAAGACAATTCCACCAACACTTAAAGGGGTGATTGTTTGAGCGAATTATACCATTACACTTGTTAAGTATGACTTTATAAAAGTCAACTGCTAAACAATGTATGATCTCACAGAATTTAACTCATAGGATAAACAAACAAATTTATACATAACCAACTATTTAGCAAGTTGACTTATAACAGTCAACTATATGTTCAATGTTTGATGCAACTGAAAAATAACTGATACTACGGAGTCATTGCCTGATACATGGTTCTACTGACATTTCACAAAATATAAAAGATGATGCAGTTTCCACTTCAAAACGTTCTACTGCTGAACCTTCAAATGATCTACACATCTCTGATCGATATCCATAAACTGATGAACCCACAAAACATGAACCTTAAAGTGATGATGCTACTGCTACCTTGTCTGCAAAACAATAAGTAGTGCTTTCTAATCTAGAACCCAGTCATGCCTGCATATGCAATCACATATAACTCTCCTCGCAAACACATCTATCAAACTGTATAAAAATAGTATAAGAAAGCGATTGTCACGGATTAATAGATGGCTAAAATTTCCGAAACAACCATTTGATCATGCAAAGTCCATATCTGATTAAAAAATAAAGAGTCTCGACCATTGCATCCAAATTGTAATATAATCAAACTTGACTGCGCCTATACACTAATTACATAATCACTTCCAAATTGCAATACAAATTTATCAACCATAATCCGATAATCCCTCAAAATCACGAAACATCATAAACTAAGTAACTTTAAGGACATTAAAACATTTGAACAAACACCCATAAATCTTATCAGCTCAAATCCAAATCTTACATTAAAAATACAATGATCACACAAATCAATAAACAATACCTGAAATATTTAGGTCAATGATCAAACCATCAAATCCTTTAACATAACCCTCACTAATATTTGATTGTTTGATATTTAATTTGATTCATTTTGCCTGAAATTGAAAGCCCTAAAACCACTATATGGATCTATTTGCCAAAGATCCGCTTATCTGTGTGTTTTAAGCGTGTGTGAGAGAGGAAAGGTCAAACATACACTAAATAATATATATGTTACCCTTTTATCTTAAAGTAAAAAAATAAATGTAAATTATAAACACAATAAAAGATTTATTAAAACTAAACAGACTGATCATTGATCAGTCACTTCCATTCATTCAGTAGCACTATCATTTACATTACCCAACCATGTAAAAGATCCACAACAAAGCACATAAACCAAACACATGATAACATCAAAAAACAAAAGAAAACCATCAACACAGCTTAATCATCTCCGGAGTCTTCATCATATTCATCATCTCCACATGAACTTCATTCTCCTTGATTCCTTCACGAGTCAACACTAGGATTTCAGTCAGCAGCTCAAGTTTTCGACGGTCATTCATTTGAGTTTCAAACAGGGAATCATGGCCTTTGTAGCAACCACATGAAAGGGCCAAAAGAATCACCTCGATCATAGTCCGGTCAAGTTTTTCTACCTTTGCCTGAGTGGTTGCATTCCTCACCCATCCGGATTAGAAATCCCTCCTTTTCGTTAAATCTTGGGAGGATAAGAACTTCAAAGCATGGGCTAGACCGTTTGACCCACATGCTTCTTTCAGCTCATCGAGGTTGGGTGTGGCTACCATTGTTGAAAGAGTTGATGTTTGGAAATAAGGAGATAGGGTTATCAAATGAGATGCCCTAAATTGAAATAATACACTTATATAAATAAGTAAAGTTATGTGGTTGTTAGAATACAAAAAGGTAATTAGAAAGAATGATTGCAAAATATAACTGAACTGAAGTACAATTGAAGCCGCCACTTCTTAATCTTCCCATGCAGAACTATCCTATCAGTATTTAAGAGTATATTGTCAGATATGCCAAAAAAACCCTTACACTTTACATTTTACATAATAAACCCATCAACTACGCAATGCATAACATTACCATCATAAAACATCAAAATAATAATATTAATGAGTGAATAAATTTGACAAAACGTAAATAAATATCCCTTGAATCTAAAGAGTTAGATACAAATAAATCATGTATATACAATGTTTATGACTTCTTGACTCATACCTAATAATTTTCATGTCATGCTAAAGAAATATTGAGTAACATCACAACTTATAAACTCAATTGACTAATGAAATAAGGTAAGGATATTGTATAACTATTTTGGAATAATGTACGCATGCTGCATATCACACAAGTATTAATGGTGCGCCGGTTAGTAACTTATCTTACCTAAACGATAGCATACATGATAATGGTGACCTTTATTTTATTTTTATTTTTTTGTTTGTGTAAAACAAATATATAAATTTATAAGACTAACATTTATAGATAAAACATAAACAATATATGTTAAAAAATAAATTAACATAACTCGCATATAAAAAGGTACTACACCTTATATTACAAATAAATCGTGTATATACAATGTTTAGGAGTCATTGACTTAGCCACAATAATTTTCACGCCATGCTAACAAAGTTGTGGTGCCCTCACAACTTATAAACTTATAGACCAACGAAATCATGGACGGGTATTTTATAACTATTTTGGGCTAATATACTCGTGCTTGATAGCACAAAAAATATTTGAATCATTTGAGGTAGACAAATTAAGTGTATAAAAAAGTTAAAATAAAGACATAAAGGTCTACTCTATAGTTGTTATTCTTATGCAGGTATGTGAACATACAAACACGTATTCTTGCACCATTTCGTAAGGAACTAATTTGAGATAAAATTTGCAATGGTAGTAGAACTTAGATGGTTTGGTACTCGACTGAAAGTTTTCATGCAAAACAAACAACCAAATCTTTAGTTCTATTACCTTTGCAAAGGTAGTAGAACTTAGATGGTTTGGTACTCGACTGAAAGTTCTCTTATGTGCAACTGATCATTTTTACAAATCTTTAGTTCCAAACCAAAACAAACAACCAATACATGTACAATTACTTAGACATAGACTTTATTTAAATTCAATGTTCAATACATGAACATGATGGCCCATTAATTCGTTATGATAAATACCTAAACAAAAAAGCACTCATAGATATGACACTGAACGACATAATTATTGTAAACAGAAAAGAAACTAAAAAACTAATTAAATTCATTCATCTTAATAGCATTAGCTTGCTCATCGTGGACACCATCTTTGGCTTTGAAAAACAAATCTCCCAGCAGATCAAGCAATACCTGATGCCTATGTTGAGTTATCTTCAAAGCATCGAGTGAGTCCAAAGCGACACCATGAGGACCTAATGCTTCCAATCCACCATCATGACTTGGTTTTTAGCCATTACCCTCCTCTGATGCTCACAACAGGCAAATAGCATTTTTGAAAAGGTCAGGTCTTCATTTGCTTGTTGCACAAACCACAAACACATACAATCATGCAATTTAGAAGAACCAGCAAGATTCATCAACTCATTTAAAATCTGGAATTGAGCCATTGAAAATAAACAACAAACTATAAATGGTTGTATGCCTGAATATAATAAAAGTTCCAAATAAATCGACCGACATGTAGAAGTTTGCACAGGAAAGCTTGAAAGGCATCATAAATAATAACCCCTTCCATTAATTAATCATAAACACCAGTTTAACAAAATTAACAAAAATGACCCTGATCATATACTTTTCACTATTTCCAAGTTCATGAATAGCAAACTCTAGGCATATAGTTTCATAATTGGCAATAAGCATTGAATTGATCAAAGGTGTGATTTGTATAAAGTGTCTACATATCAAAATATTAAAACAAACAAAACAAAAGGTGAAAAATTTGTCATTCAGTTCATGTGAGGTTCGTGGAAAATGCCATAATTGCAAGCCAACTGCAATTAAATAAAAACCCTATCTTATTCTTGGCCAATGATTGTAACACATGTATCCTAAATGATAACATTACCGCCTACAAAAAAACCTAATTATTTTGGTTCATTTTAGCAGTATTGCTTTCTTCCTAACGGACATGTAGGATCATTCATATTGTGTTGATGATGATTCGGGTGGCCTTGGATGGTGATGAATCAAGTATGCCATGGTTTAGAGAGAGAAAGAGATGAGAGGGTGTTCTTGAAAGAGAGTTGTAACACAAAATGCAAGGTTAGATTAGAAAGCACCACCCCTTCCAAGGATGAAAGGGGGTATTTATAGTTACAAATGATACGCCCTCCTGTCGGGTTGTGGATCAGGCATACAGTGGGTAAAGACCCGTCCTTCCTCCACGGTGTTACACTAAACTAATCTACGCTACAAACTAACTAATAAACTACTAAATAACGTAAATAATGACATGTCTACGAGCTAACATATGCTAGACCATAATTGGGGTGACCGACACTTTAACATGGAATTTCCAATTCCTAACAATCTCCCCCTAAGGGAGGTCACCCCATGAAATACATTTTGCATCCTAGCATTACATCTTTTCTTTAGTTACGAGCTCGTGACTTCAATTCTTCAAGTTCCGCAATCTTTGTGCTTGATAGTGATTCTTCAAAGTCCGCATTGATTTGTACTTTTAGTCGAGGCCTTTAAGCGATCCACATCTTTGATGATCTTTGAGCTTTCATTGACATCATCGACCACGGTAAATCTGGATCACCCTTTGTAGTGTTGCCTTCATGTAAAGTTGTGACTTACGGACCGACATGCTCACACTACGGATCATGACATCTTTTCATCGAGTAGCGGAGCTTTCTTGGTTCAAGATATTTGCGGCGTAAGCGAAGCATAGTATAAAAATATCGATCCAGATTATGTAGATAGGCACTTGTCATGATTTCTTCAAATTAAGTGTGGATCTTTGTGAGCATGTGGCTTTGGATTGACTTCTCAATTACGATCACCGCAACCGTCCAAATGTACCGCAAACAACGATTAGCAATAAAACACACGAAAGTGTCTTTGATCACTTCGTTGAATTGAGTACACGGCCCACGGTTCCCGTTGATCGATAAAAGTACTACCGTGATCGGTATAATTCAAGAATCTCCTTGATAGGGTTTCGCGGTTGTTCTAGTTGTTCTCAAACCGGAACTTCTCAAAGAAGACAACACGGAGTAAGTGAACCGGTAATTGAGATTCAGCGATTGATGAAAATTGATTTGAAAGCGATCGTGTATTGCTTAGAAGAAAGAGTTTTGCAATACGATGAAGGTTTTATGAGAAAGATCAATTTTCAATCATAAATACTTTTTGTATTTGAAAAGAGTACACATTCGATGTGCTAGAGAAAAGAAGAGATTTGCACATCGAACGGTTTTTCCAAAAGTATTTTTTCAATCAGAGATACTTTTTTTATTTGAAAATGAATACTCATTCGATGTGCTAGAGAAAGAAGATTTGCACATCGAACGGTTTTTTCAAAAGTATTCATCAATTCCATTCCTGGACCAAGGTTGATTCAAGAGTGAATCGGCCCATCGTTTATGTCCAGTTGTCACAAGCTTGATCTTTAGAAAAGATCTCACATGTCACCCACCAAGAGCTTGTTAGATGTTGGCTCTAGAAGGATTTCCATCTTCATCGTGAATACTTTACATATCACTCGGATGTTCTGGCAATACCACAAGGATAATGCGTAGGACTCTTAATATATTCTTACTTTCCACATTGTGTGAAACAACAAGTCTTCATTAATTTAGTGTCCTAATGAGATATTGTGGATGATCTCTTGGCTCTAGACTCAATTGTGCACATTTGGTTCCTATGCGGAGACTAGGGAGAGGTCTCCTTCTTCAATATCAACAATCTCTAAGAGAAAGTCGATAGATTATGTAGGTTCCCGTGAGAATGAAAAAGCCCTTTTAAGAGGAACTTGAGTAGCTTGGGAAGTTAGGTGCGATCGTCCTTTGGGTCCATGACGTCTTGTCTTCAATACCAATGTTACCTTAGTAGACACCGGTAGCATATGTATTGAACCGGTTTACGCCTAAGGTTGAATTAATGGAGGGTTATTTCTTTTCACCCTTTTCACATTCATTTTTTTCATTCTTCAACCCCTTGATTGCTTACGAGACTTCATAACTAGAACCTTGTTGGGTTTATTCGATTACTAGCTCTGTCTCGATCCGCACTCTTCCGTATTCTCATTTTTCTCCTTTTTCATCATACCTAAGGACTTTACACTATCTAGTGGATTGTCCTCGGTAGATCCCTCCACTCTGGCGGGATCGTGGGACGAATACCTAACCTAACCATCCTTATAACACCATGCATAAAGTAAATTGGTCGGTCTTTTGGTATAGTTCTTTCCTTCTCGAAACCAATTGAAAAATCATTTGGAAAATCAATCAAGGTACTTGTGATAAAATATCAAAGCATTTTGTACCTTAATTGTTTTGATCTTTTAGAAATGCTCCCTCTCAACATGTGCATATGATTTTATAAATTGTTTAGCACATGGAGGCATGAGTTCTTTTGAAATAAATTCTTGATCACAATTTCCATGGAAAAAGCCATTTGATTTTCTTTGGTAGATTCTCCCCCTCAATATGTGCATAGGATTTTTGAAATCATTTTATCACATAGAGGAAAGAGTTCTTTTGAAGCACAACCACGATCACAAAAGCCATTAAGAAACCATTTAGAAAATCAATCAAGGTACTTTATGTTGAAACATAGAAATCTTTGTATCTTGAAAGTTTATTTTCTTTTTGAAATGTTCCCCCTCAATATGTGCTTCGAGATTCAAAAGCGTTTAGCACATATGGGAGAGCAGTATGCACATTTGAATCAAAATGATCACCATTTATCAAATTTCATTATTAAATCACAAATTATCCCCCGATCAAAAATATCAAACCCTTTGAGATTTTAAATCCCAAGTGATTTAATAAGGTTTATAAAACATTGGAGAAAATGTGCCTGATTTAAAAGCTCTTCTGGTTTATGGTTAAATGCTCCTCCACAATCATATGCATTATGTATTTCAAAATCGTTTGGCACATGAAGGAAGCAATGCTTTTGAAACAATCACCCTTTAAAACCGATTTGAGATTTAAATCATGATCTCTCCCCCGATCAAAAATTTCAAACCTTTTGAGATTTGTGATCTCAATTGATTTAAATTATTTAGAAAATTTTGGGGAAAGACGGGGCTTGATTTAATTTTTTGAAATTGACAGATGAGGACCAAATGTAGACATTAAAGATTGTTAGTGTCAGGTATGATAGTTTTTAAGAGATCTTTAAGTAAAATAAAACAATTTCACAATCAAACAAGAACAGAAAAAATTTCATTTTGAAAGATCTTTGGGTTTCAAAGAAAATCATACCATGACATAACATTAAATCTTTAGATCACCACTTATTTTGTACAAACCGGATTTTTATGAAGAAATATCGTTTGAAAATATTTTATTTTAAATCACTCTCCCCCTCAATCGATGACCGTAGTCGATGATTGAGTGACTTAAGTTTTGATAAAATGAAGTCCGGTGATTTCCAAGATTAAGTCCAATTTATTTTCAAAACAAATATTTTTTCATTTTTCACAACAATATTTTCAAAATTGTTTAAAAATGGTATCATTCACTACTATCCCGCACAAAGATCGTTAGGTGGTTCAAAGCTTCGTTGTTCTTTGTAGGGTGGAAGAAAGCTGCTTCTTGATGCGATGAGACTTATGACGTTGCATTTTCATGCCAACTCTTCATAGAGGTCTAATTAAGCTCTGTTTCTTCATTTGATGATGAAGAAAACCATCTGCTGATGTAGTCAGACCTCTTACGTTGCATTTTTCATGCCAACTCTCCATAGAAGTCAAATTAAGCTCCGTTTCTTTATTTGTCAACCCAAGATATAGGTACCCTTTCCTTTCGGCATCCAATCATCTTCATTTGTAGGATCCGGATCGGGAACATTCTTATAATCCATCTTA
Source organism: Chrysanthemum lavandulifolium (assembly GCA_022545495.1). Taxonomy (NCBI): domain Eukaryota; kingdom Viridiplantae; phylum Streptophyta; class Magnoliopsida; order Asterales; family Asteraceae; genus Chrysanthemum; species Chrysanthemum lavandulifolium. The sequence continues at coordinate 180,586,099 of CM040238.1, forward strand.
TCTGCATATGTTAGTCAACACAAACCGATATATGGTGGTCGACATCACCCAAACAACAATCGACTAATAAAATTCAATTCAACATATCAATCAGATCATGTAAAGGCATGTGAATAATGTGTTCATCAAACTCTAATCATCTAATCCTAACAATCATATCCTAAATTCCTAGATTTTAATTAAGCACGTAGGATAATTAAGAAAGCCCGTTAGATGATGTAAATTTGAAGAACATTCTCCCCCTCAATCAATGACTCATTTTATGAAAAGTTTAAAAGCGCTGAAGTCATTGATTGAGTTTTCAATTTTTACGAAAACTCTGAATCTGATTGATTTTCAAGCAACTCATTTACCACCATTTTGTTAAAACAAATATTTTTCTAAAGAATTTTTAGAAGGAAAAATATTTGAGTAGGAACAGTAGTCCTTTGACATACTTTCCTCATTTTGTTTTAGGATAAGTGCATGAAATATTTGAAAATTGGTTTAGCGCAGCACTTTCCTTTCTTGAAGAACGGGTTGCTATACGAAATAATAGCAAACCATGGTTTAAGCGCGGGTTCTGATCAAAATAGCGCAAGCCATATTTTTAGACATGTTTTGGAAAAAGAATATTTACACCTCCTGCTCGAACTTCATCTATGGTCCCGTGCCATTATTGAATGACATTTCTAAGACCGCAGATGTTATCGATACCGAAGACATGTCTTTGAAAACAATATTTTGGTATTTTCAAATTTTCTAATTTTATGGGTTTTGTTGGTTTTATATTTTGTATTTTCTTTTTGTTGGTTTTATATTTTGTATTTTTTTTGATAAATATTTACAAAGATAGAAGATGATATAGTTTAAGATGATGATGATACGAGTGCCGAGATAAGGATATCGAATGACCTCGTTGAAGAAGATAGAAATCGTCATCTCTTAAACTTCCACCACCAAAGCTTCCGATGCTCCAGAATAGAAGATAGAACCCGAGCCTTTGAGAAAGAGAGACTTTGGCAGCTTTCTCTCAAACCGAAAATCCTTATGTTGAGCAGATTCGAAGCTCTATTTCAAGCTTGCTTTAGCCAGGTGCACAAGGAAGCACACCATTATCATCGATCTTGCTGCTCCTTTTAAGAATGATCTTCGTAAGTCTCCGTTCGGGTTTATATCATCAAGTAGAACAACAAAGAATCATCCCACTTGAATAATCTTCTCAAATTCCTTTTCCATTTGAAGTCGAAGCGATCCATTCCAAAAGGTGTCAAGAGAACAATTCCATCAAGTAGTTGAATTGATGCGATCGACCTCTTTGTATAATGCTCAAGAACTCTCCGAATACACATCATGAGGGGAATGAAAACACCTCCCATGTTCACATTTTTCTTCCACGATGATCGTGTATGAAGCTCAAGAACCAAGTACACCAATACCCAAGAGCTCTCCCGAATACACATCATGGGGGAATGAAAACACCTCCCCAATGTTCACATTTTTCTTCCCGATGATGGTGTATGAAGCTCAAGAACCAAGTACACACATTCCCAAAGAGAATAATGATAACACCTCCCTCATGTTACACATTTATCTCCCCTGAATATGTCATACTTGTGTACCTCTTTTATCCCCAGAAACTAACTCTTCAATCTCTTCCCCCACATAGTTGGAATTAGAACACTAGAAGTTACGAGTCAAACACTGAGTTTCTCTGCGGTCATGACATTTGTCTTCCAGGGATATCTTCAATCACTTTGAAGAATTAAGTTCGTCAAGTGTACTCGTTGTGCTTTTAGATCTGTGTCTCCTTCCCCCTTGCTGGTTTTGATACTTCAGTAATCAACAACACATTGTAAGCTCATGTACTAGAAATCTTTGAGAAGATCGCATGAAGTCTTTGTGAGAATCAACTTGTTGAAGTACAGTGTGAGCAAGTCTAATTGGGGATTAAATTTGTCTTTTCACTCTCCCCCAATTAGTGCTCTCCCTAAACCGACAATCTGCTTTGATAAATGCCAGTTAAGAAGTCTTTAGATAATCAAATGCAACTCGTCTTTAGTCTTCTAGCATGCAATGAAAATGTAGAAACGATCAGACTCGGCCTTCTACAATATTGTCTCGAATGGGAAATAGACGATTAACATCTTCTTCACACCAAATGCATTCCGTTAACTTGTAAATAGCAAATCCCCTTAATTAAAATCCTTCCCAATCAAACAAGAACGAAAGATGTTCATCAAGGAAATTAGCAATCAACCCGCAACGAATACACTAAATGGTAACACCAAGCAAACAATCACATCAAACAAGAACAGAAGGTTGTTCGGAATCATCATGTTGATGTGCACGTGAAGCATTAACCGGAAGCACTTGTCATTAAACTCATCAGTCCGTGAGAAGATGTCAACCAACGGCTCATAAAAGAAACTCTATGTAACGATGACCCGATAGGAAGAAGATCGGTTCTTACATGAGTTAGGAGCCGTATGACCATATATTCTCAGATATCGATCAACCATGCAGTAAATTCACACTTCTTCTCCCCCTCAAGAATTGCATACGGAGTTGCCATTCTTGATTGAATAAGTGAAAATCTTAGAGAAATGTAGTCTATTCACACTTCTCCCCCTTAAAGGTAGCATATGATGTCGCCATCGTCATTATAATCGAGGAAGTGGAATAAGAGAACAATCATCGGTAGTCTGGTTCACTAGATAACTGAAAGCGCGTGGAAAAGTATGAAGCATGTTGATGAGAATGGTCATTAATGAGAAGATTTATCTTCTTTCGAAGATAATGCGCACTGAAGCGTACACATTTATTTTCTTTAGAGTACGAGGCTTGAACTGTTGTGTTCAAACGTCGTAAGAAGATTTCTCTTCTTTTGAAGATAAAGCGCACTGAGACGTACGCTTTTATTTTCTTTAGAGAACGAGGCTTCAACTGTTGTGTTCAAACGTCATAATGATGATGTACGAGGCCTGAACTGATGTGAACAGACGTCATAATGTATCTCTTTTCATCTACTCTTCGCAAACTTGTAATCAACCCCATTATCATTCAGTAGGCTCTTTGTAGTGACAGCTGATGGAGAAAACCCAATATGAAGAATTTGACCCTGAAATAAAACAACCCGAACTCGTGACTTAAACTTGCACATATGTAACAAAGAGCGGTGCCGAGATTTCATCCTCCATTGAATCTCTAAGTACTCTATACTCTTCATCCAACCAACCATCAAGTATAAGACATACATCACCTCTTGAAAATCCACAATTTAATGTGACACTGAGCACTACAACGTAACTCTTTAAAGTGATAGTTATTTTGTGGTGGTACGAGCCCAATTCCCCCAAGTGGTAAAAGAAAAGGAAAAAGTCACCCAACAATAACTAGATTTCCAAGTCTTTTTTTTTTTTTTTTTTTTGATAATAAGCTCGAACAAGGATCTTGAAGAATCTTCATCCAACCATCCCCGATACCTTCAGATACTAAGTATACTTGCCCATGACATTTCACTTCAACCTCAAATAGATAATACTGAATTAACGCAGTTGTCACATTTTATAGTTAAAAGCTCAAATCTAGCCTCCTTTGACATTTAAAGTGAACTATGATAACGATTACATCCCGACCATGGTTAAAAGCACATAACCCCGTAAAACCATGTAATAACCAAATTGTCAAGAAGAAAATCCAAACACACATCCAATTCATGAACTACACTCTTTATCCCTTCTTCAAAGTAGAAACCGTAGCACCAACATCAAATAAAATCCAGAAATACACTTTCCTTTCTCCAGGATGGTTCCATCATTACGGGATTTTACAATTCTATGTTTTAAACCGAGAAATAGTTTCTTTCGCGGGATTTTACAAAACCAAGAATAAACCGTAAGATAGATCTAGAAATGCACTTTACTTTTACCAGGATGTTTCCATTGTCACGGGATTTTACAAGTCTATGATTTAAACCGAGAAATAGATTCTTTCGCGGGATTTTACAAACTCAATACTAAACCGTAAACAATGTCAGCTTGAATGTGATATGAAAACTTTGGTTTCGGTGAATATCTGTTTTAGGGGAACATGCAGCGGTTCATCAACGGTTCATTCTCCAACATCAACAATTCTTTACCCATATGTAGACAACTTCACAAACCATACTAAGTTGAGTAGTATACACTACTTCCCTCTGAGGTTGACCGTAAAACATCAAAGTACACGTTTCTCCCCCATGATGGTTTCGAACTTTCGGAAGCATCATTAACGTGTACAACCATCTGCACGAAAAGTTCTAGTCATAAGCAAACATCTTGAAAAAGCATGAGTGACACTGAAGATTCTTGAACTATTTTGCTTAGACTGTGAAGCATCATTGGCATTTTGTAGCGAAGGATAATCCATGAGAATTGATGATCACATCTCAACCTTTGAACAATTTAGTAAACACACCATTCACGTATTTAATCGGCTATAGCAATGACCACATGGAGAAATAAGCCCGATATACCAAACTTGAACATGACGTAAAATTCCCCATATTTGTTACTTAAACTTGTACTAATCCTCGTGAAAAATAAACGGTGTACCCAATGTACAAAACCTCTTAACATATCCTCAATTGCGTGAGACACCGAAGTGATAGCTACGTTGTGGGTTAAGCGAGAAAGAATCACAAACGTTACTAAATAGCCAAGTCTTTATCACACTCTATAAATGCCCAAACAAGTCATCTTCGCGGAAGGGTAGAAAGAAAGAAGATGAAATAAGTAAACGCGCCTGGAAAACCTCACTTCAAATCCAAATAAGAAATATCGAACAAACAACCCCGTAGACAGTCTTGTTCAAGTCTCACCTCAAGCCGTGAAATAATATTCTCGATGAAAATGTATAACCAAAGTATCAGCCCGCACAACACAACAAATCTCAACATCAAATCTCATATCAACAAAACTCATCGTTAAATCTCTTCAACAAATCTCATAAAGTCCACATCTCATATATACGATCCAATTTTGAGAAGCCCATTTTTCCATCATTCGAAACCAAGTCATCTTATACATCTTGGGCTCAATCCATCAAGAATAACCCCAGATTCGAAAACACATCGCACATATCAATTCAAGTTTTTATCCGGGATTAATCATTGACATACCACTTATGATATCAAAATCGTTAAATAATATGTATCCAAAATACATTTGAGATAACATGTTGTTTACAATTTGTGTCCCATCATTTAAAGTGCAATGACTAACCCAAATCAATGTCCGTTTATCCCAATTCAATTCACGTAAACGAGCAGTCCAAAACCAGAAATATATGTCCCATAAAATGATACATAACACTCGTTCAAAGCCCACCAAAACATTAATGTAGTAGGATCATACTTATCAAAATGTGTACAAATTCCAAGTATCACAAAACGTGTACACGATCAATGCATACCCATCAATACCCTCATTCAAGCCTACTCCAAATCTAGATATGTCATACAAGATATGTCATATTGGATATGTCATACACGATCAATGCATACCCATAAATATGTCATACTAGATACTAGAGATAACAAGCCCATATCCAAGTAAGTTTAAATTCGGCCCACATAATCCCTTATACCACACTGCTCGGTCTAAAATGTCAAATAATTGGTTACCCTAATTAATGGGAGTATAAAAGGCCTATTATCACACTCGTCCCCTAATAAAACTCACACTATCAAACCCTAATAACTCTCCAAACTTCTGCCCCCTTTCCTGCATCACCAAAACAGCTTCAAACCCTAATGTATCTCTCAACATAAACCGCCTCCCAACTCATATTAACGCAACATCAAGTACACTCACCACATGATCCTTTCACTTCCATTCACTTATGATCGAATAAGGCTCACCACAGGGATGGTTTAAGTTCCATATTAACGCCACAGGGATGGTAGAGGGAATTAGACACGGATTTAATAACACACAACCAGGTTCGGGTAGGTTTTTAATTTTAGCGAGCTTTGGTTTCATTGAAAATCAGTATTTGATTTCAAATCATACACGAATCGAATCAAAGAAAGAGGTAGCATAATTGTTATCTACTTTCTTTATACATTCGGATATTAACAACAAAAAAATTTTAGATCCATGAGGCACACGATCTTTTGTGTATAGATATTTTAAGGTCTATGTGTTTGATGAACCTAACACAAAAGAGTCAAAGCTGAGATCATTTTTGTTTGCTTGGTCTCGAATCTGTGATGATATGTTGTTTGTGTGAAGGACCCCCAAGGTCTTGATGTTTCATTATCAAACACGAACTAAATCTGAGATTGATGATTGTATTATTCTTTTGAGTGTGAGTCTTGATATAGGATTGAGGTTTTGTAAGTTAACTATTTCATTGATGAGACTTGTTTAATATGACGATGAGAGTTGATGTTAATCTATTTGGATCTGAGAGAATATCATCTTTGCATCCTGATTACTTTACTTTTAAAAAAACCATGGACCGATGATGTGGTTAAACTGAGGTCATTGTGAGTCTTTGGTGTTAAAAAGATTGAGTCATGTGGTATTTTGGTTAATGAGGTCAAAGGCAACAAGTCGCTTCTTCATTTACATCACAAATCGGCTTCTTTTAAACACAACTCGCTTTATCATCCTTATGACAAGTCGCTTCTGCTGTTGACTCAATAGTCAACAACTCGCTTCCATTATAAAGGACAAGTCGCTTATTTATTCTGTTAACAAGTCGCTTTCAATAAAGCGTTTGAGACAAGTCGCTTTTGACTTTTTGACTTTTTGCTCCGGCCATTTTTCCGACAATCTTCATAAAAATCCAGAAAACGCATTCAAAGTGCTCCTTTGACCAGTTTGACCACGAAAATGACGGTTTGACCACATGATATGTCACGGATATTATACGGATAAGGTAACCAAAAAGTGAATAAAGATGATGTAAGCAATCTGTTTAGACCAAAAATGACATAACACAGATGTTGTAAACATGAATAGAATAGATGACTTTTTAGATTAGGATACATAAAAAACATGTTAAAACTGGTTTTTCATAATAATACGAATTTTTTTTTCCGGACCATGAAAAAGTACTAAAACCAGCCTAAAACAAGTATAAAAACCACCATGAATCGATAACACAATAACCATGGCACGAAACCACACAAATCAACACAACACAATAACCTTGACTCTGATACCATTTGTAGGATCATTCATATTGTGTTGATGATGATTCGGGTGGCCTTGGATGGTGATAAATCAAGTATGCCATGGTTTAGAGAGAGAAAGAGATGAGAGGGTGTTCTTGAAAGAGAGTTGTAACACAAAATGCAAGGTTAGATTAGAAAGCACCACCCCTTCCAAGGATGGAAGGGGGGTATTTATAGTTACAAATGATACGCCCTCTTGTCGGGCTATGAATCAGGCATACAGTGGGTAAAGACCCGTCCTTCCTCCACGGTGTTACACTAAACTAATCTAAATAACGTAAATAACGACATGTCTACGAGCTAAAATATGCTAGACCATAATTGGGGTGACCGACACTTTAACATGGAATTTTCAATTCCTAACAGGACACCAGCTTGCGCTTGAATTAGTAAATTAGTTAACACTTCAAGTATGGCTCGATGCCTTTCTTGAGTTTGCATCAAAGCATATGAACAACCTGGACTAACTGCACCTAGAACTAATGTTTCTAGTTTTACCATCATAACTCGATTCTTTGTCATGACTCTCCTAAGATGGTCACAGCAAGCAAAAAGTAAGCTTGCAAATACTGAGTCCTCGGTATCCTGCTACAAACACCATACACGCATCCCATCATGCAGTTTAGCAGACCCAACAAGTTCCATTAGGTGATTTAGTTTTGGAATTATATCATGTTAACGCACTTAGATAATACTTAAGATCTGTTTATGACTGGCTGTACTACAGGTGAAAAATAGTTAACTTAATTTATATATAGTTGCTTGGGTAGCTTGAAAGTCATTATTACCAGAAAGTCCTAAATTATTTTGTTACAACACCAGCAAAACTATTTATTGATAAATGAGGAAGACTAAATAGTGATATTGATTAAGTTCCATCATCTATTAAAATTCCTGCCTGAATAATGAATTATTAAAATAACTTTCCAAATTTCTCGACCTTGTATTTATATACAAAAGATCATCGACTTTTGGCTCCGAATTACAAAAAGGGTGTTACATAGACTAGTCAAACACTATATTCTCTTGGAATTTTATTACAGATATGGCTCAAGGGTTGTACTCAATATATCATTCCATGCCTCCATAAATAATAACTAGTCGGTGCCAGCGTTGCAATGCAAAGTACCGTGTGATTATACTTTTGGCGATAACAAGGTTTTTCGATGCATTACTTTTAAAAAGGAAAAAAATGTCCAACAGAGGTTATTAATTGGAAATTAGTTTGTTTTCTTACTTACGCATTTAGTAATATAATAAAAAGCTTTTATAGCATGGTGCCTACGCAATTATATGTTTTTCATGAAGCTAACTTAACACATGACGATAATTTAATGGAACAACTTTACCACACAATGTTGCTTTAAAAAATGGCAGACTTGCATCACGATGCAACGACGATACGGAAATGCTGGTCAACAATATAGCTTATCGTTTAGGACGTGTAATATTATATATCGTTTAAACATACAGGGTATTTTCAAATACCGGTTTTAGCACCATATAGTGGTGTCTATATTTGCTAAGTTGTGGTGGTAAATGGTGGTCCGTTGCGTGGTCGAAAAAGGTGATGTCAAAAATTCTGACTACATAAAAGATTGGTTTTTATGATTCGCTTAATGATTTGTAAATTTTATTTAGCAAGTGTTTTAAAGAAGAAATATAAGATAAGATGACTTATGCGTTATTATTTTATATCATGTGATATATTAAGTGTACTTTTGAGTGAAGAGTATTTAAAAACTATCATTATTTAGTGAGTGTTTGAAAGATATAAATGATAAAATGATTATGCATTATTGTTTTGTACCATTGATATATTAATTGTACCTTTTAGTGATGGGGTATTTTAATTATATTATTAATGATTTGTAAATTTCATTAGTGACTGTTTTAATGAAAAAGAAAAATTAGATGATTTATGTATTATTGTTTTGTACCAAGTGCTATATTAATTGTACTTTTGAGTGAGAGTATTTTAATGATTTCATTAATTCTGACATTAATATACATGAATGTTACAAGCTAGATGATTTATGCATTATTATTTTGTACCAAGTGCTATATTAATTGTACTTTTGGTTACAAGTTTAGTGGATTACATTTATTAGAAATTTTTTTGGTTTTAAAAATTTTAAGACTTCTATATTTAGAATGTCCTAAACACTTTATATAGTAGTATAGATATTTTAGTTCGGAATTTTAACTAAATTTAAATCCATTATTAAAACAAATCTAACAAGTATCATAATGTAGAAAAAATTAAACAAAAGGGGGAGATTTATTTAAAAGCCAAAAACATTTTTTTTACTTAAAAAAAACAAAAAAAAACGTTTTTAATTAAGCGAGATGTCTAGAGCTAATGGTCTATTCCTAACACAAATCTTCATAGGATGAATGTTTTGAATAAATATAACCATATAAGATATTTTATAAAAAAATTGGTTTGAATAAGAATCAGGTTTCGTATTCAAATCAATAATTAATTCTTGGTACCATGCTAAATTTATATGTTAAGACCTAAATTCCCGTAAGTATTTGCAGATTCAAATACCAATGTCAGAAACATTACATTCAGCTCCAACATGATAGACAACTCACTAAGCTTACATTTGGAGACTACTATAAGACTAGACGGTAGAGTCAGTACTTTTTGTGGCCTCATGTTGACAGCCTTGGCCACACAAGCACAAGGTGATATAAAATGTTCATGCATTACTTTATAATTACAAAGTTATGAACAAATATTAAAGATGTCATTTGTATATTTATGCTTATAATTTGTGTAAACTATTTAGGTGAAACATCGGCTGCATACGATTCAGGAATTGGAACATCACATGCAACAACCTATAGCCCTAAATCTAACCAGGAAATAAATCATAAACGGACACGAGCAGGTAATTGATTCATGTGTTTTTCTCAATTGTCTGATATATTGACCATTTTCAATTACAAAGTCTAAACCATTTTGATATATACCTTAGACCTTAAGTATGGCGTTTTATCATTATTCTAGATACAAGTAGCCAGCGTCCTATAAAAACCCAAAAAGAGCAGCTCTCCTTTCAACAGGCAAGCTAATACTTTTTTACAAACTATTAATTTAATTAAGGGGAAATCATCCCTGATGTTGGCTGCAGGGATGACATGCTGCAAAGGCTATAAAGAAGGGCCAATTCCGCCAATTAGAAAATGCTTAAGGGTGTAAGTGTATAAAAAATATAAGTTGTAATTTTTTTTTGCTTTGCTGCACATATGTTGCATGCTGTTGGCTGCAGCGATGCTTTCCCCTTTAATTAATATGTGTTATTACTAAAATTCATTGACTATCAAGCCTAAACATATATTGTAAATATTTAAATCAACAAGGTGTACAAGTTGCTTACCATAACCTTGGGCCTCCATCAACAAATTGTCAAAATTGTGGAGCCTACATGTGGCGTGAAGAAAGAAGCAAGAAAGCAACCAGAGTTTCAACTCGATCGTTTTCATTTTCCATATGTTGTTAAGATGGTAAAGTACGATTGCCCAAGTTTAAAGACTCCCCTTCACCGCTCGACCGGTTGCTGAACTTTAATGATCCTACAACATCAAAATTTAGAGATCAGATCAGATCAGGATATAAGTGGCATGTTTTGCTTCACTTATTTTTGAGGAAAGATAGATCACTCAATAAATCAAGGCCGGGGGCCATATACATTTCGAATTAATGGCCAAAATTATCACTAGAACAAAAAGTGGATTTGGCTACACCGAATATGTGTGACGATATACATATAGTCACACATGTTTTTTCGATCGTGTGTGACTAAAGGTCGCATGACCATAGGTACCCTATGGTCACGTGTTTGACTTTTTTAGTCTCTATTGCAAAAGAGTAACCAAAACCGTAACATGTGTGACTAATTAGGTACAAATTTTGTTGGATTAATCCGTATTAGTGACCATAAACACTGTATAGTCACACAAAGCATGTTTGTTTTGGGTATTTAGTCACATACAATTAATCATAAAGTGGCTAAAAGTGTTAATAAGTGTGACCATATGGTGTTTCAAGTGAAGAAAGGTGTCTTTTGTGTGACTATTGATCATCCAATGGCCACATGAATTTTATGTGTGTGTGGCCTTTTCTAACATTTAGTCACACAAAGCATGTTTGTTTTGGGTATTTAGTCACATACAATTAATCATAAAGTGGCTAAAAGTGTTAATAAGTGTGACCATATGGTGTTTCAAGTGAAGAAAGGTGTCTTTTGTGTGACTATTGATCATCCAATGGCCACATGAATTTTATGTGTGTGTGGCCTTTTCTAACATTTAGTCACACAAATCATGTTTGTTTTGGGTATTTAGTCACATACAATTAACCATAAAGTGGCCAAAAGTGTTAATAAGTGTGACCATATGGTGTTTTAAGTGAAGAAATGTGTGTTTTGTGTGACTATTGCTCATCCAATGGCCACATGAAATTTATGTTTGTGTGGCCTTTTCTAACATTTAGTCACACAAAGCATGTTTCTTTTGGGTATTTAGTCACATGCAATTAACCATAAAGTGGCTAAAAGTGTTAATAAGTGTGACCATATGGTGTTTTAAGTGAAGAAATGTGTGTTTTGTGTGACTATTGATCATCCAATGGCCACTTGAATTTTATGTTTGTGTGGCCTTTTCTAACATTTAGTCACACAAAGCATGTTTCTTTTGGGTATTTAGTCACATTCAATTAATCATAAAGTGGCCAAAAGTGTTAATAAGTGTGACCATATGGTGTTTCAAGTGAAGAAATGTGTGTTTTGTGTGACTATTGATCATCCAATGGCCACATGAATTTTATGTTTGTGTGGCCTTTTCTAACATTTAGTCACACAAAGCACGTTTCTTTTGGGTATTTAGTCACATCCAATTAATCATAAAGTGGCCAAAAGTGTTAATAAGTGTGACCATATGGTCTTTTAAGTGAAGAAATGTGTGTTTTGTGTGACTATTGCTCATCCAATGGCCACATGAATTTTATGTTTGTGTGGCCTTTTCTAACATTTAGTCACGCAGCATGTTTCTTTTGGGTATTTAGTCACATGCAATTAACCATAAAGTGGCTAAAAGTGTTAATAAGTGTGACCATATGGTGGTTTAAGTGAAGAAATGTGTGTTTTGTGTGACTATTGCTCATCCAATGGCCACATTAATTTTATGTTTGTGTGGCCTTTTCTAACATTTAGTCACACAAAGCATGTTTCTTTTGGGTATTTAGTCACATACAAATTAAGCATAAAGTGGCCAAAAGTGTTAATAAGTGTGACCATATGGTGGTTTAAGTGAAGAAATGTGTGTTTTGTGTGACTATTGCTCATCCAATGGCCACATTAATTTTATGTTTGTGTGGCGCTTTCTAACATTTAGTCACGCATCGAATTAAGCAAACCGTGACCAAAAGTGTTAATAATTGTGACTATATGAATCTTTTAGTCACATATAAGAAATCAATATATATCAAAACAAATTCTAATATATAAAAATATATTCAAAATATATTCAAATACAATAAAATTGGAATGTATATAAAATTGTAATGTCGTATATAATAATATTCTCAATAATTTAACGACTTCGACTCTTGATCTTCTTAGCTTCCTTTTGCATGGTATGACTAGAGACGTGGCGCTCATATTTAATTTAGGTGCGCTTCTGTTCTCACCAATCGCTTTATGGTACTTGGTGGTGTTACCTGTAGGAAACAAAAGCCGGGTATCAAACACCGAATTAAATATGAAGAATGATATATGTAGGTTTATAAAACACATGCATCTATGTACCTTTTCATCGAAAACCACTTGATCCTTTGGCCATGCATAAAAACCACCTATGCATCCTTAACTGCTTTTGAGACCGTTACTTCCTACATCCGTATGCACGCTGCATCCACTAAAGATTTTTCAATAGATACTCTGTAGCAATCCTTTGGGAGTGGTCTGTTATGAAGCATTTGTTTTCCATCGCTTTTGTACACCTGTACCCTCCGCAATAATAGTTGATTTCTTTATGCCACACCGCACTTAATTACCTAAAAGATAATTTGTTGCATGTATATATGTATCAAGAATTAATTTTAATTAAACTAAAGAACATATGAAAATGTTTAAATACATACTTGTGGTAGTATGTTAATGGAGACTCTGTTCTTGTGATCCGAAAAGTTGACGTGAAGAATCCTTTCCTTTTGATCTAGTCGATTTCTTAGGTGCGATAGATTTAACAGCTTCCTATATGTATAATACACGGTAAATAAATAATGTATGTAGAATTCAAAAATCCTGGGGGGTGATTTATTACTTACACTTATTTGAATTTCCTTTCCAAAGTTGCAAGTCCATTAGACTTCTTAATGCTCGCAACTTTCTCACGCCCAAAGAACACGTGTTCCTAAGATCCTCATCAAGACCGCTATTTAAAAGATTAATGTTCACCGGAGACACCAAATATAAATTGTTTAAGAAGATCAAGCAGATTTAAAAGGGTAAAAAAGATGGAATGTTACTTTCTTATGTCTTACTTCCGTTTCGTCAATGGAGTTGAAGTTGATCGCAATCGCCTTTTGCGCGCCAATTGTTTCATCAAATCAGACACGCCTCTTTTTCTTGACGTTGGCGCCTCTCATCGCAAAGTTCACTTTGAAGTAACACCACTCTTTCATCGGATGCTTGTCCGATTCGAGGCGCATCAAAATACCTCTTGTAGGTTACTCCACCTCCCACCCTCTCGCATATCCTCCCTTTTCCTTACCTAATACAACTGCTCATGGCATCGCCATGATCAAGCTTCAAGATTCCTTGTTTGATCTTGTCGTCCGTTTCTTTCTCGCACACACATATGGGAAATAGGTTATTTAATTCTACCAAGATTAACTTGTAACTAAAAGTATTAACTAAAACACTACCGTATTAACTTATAAATAACGGCTTTTAAGTAATACAAGAGCAAGATTAACTAAAAGTATTAACTAAAACACTACCGTATTAACTTATAACTAACGCTTTAAGTAATACAAGAGCAGATTAACTTATAACTAAACAAACATAATAATAAAATTTGCGAACAAACTTACAAATTTTTCTCCCACCGATCCGATATCTTCATCGTGATATTCTCCGCCTTTTTCACCCTTCCTTTCAACCACAGTACACGCGGTGGTTCTTCATCCGTTCAATTTCTTTACTCGATCTTATACACATCAAATACATACAAATGTAAGATAAACGAATATAAACGAAACTATGATGCTATTAAATGCAAATGTAAATGTGCAAATGTTTATCGTTACCATTTTTCTATCACACGGCGTATCCACCTCGTCCCATTGTATGATCATAAATGACTTGGAACGCGACACTTTAGCTTTTGCCGATCTCACCTTGCAACACAAAATCATACGGCGTTTAGATGTAGTAATGCTTGATAGTATACAACTAATACATATGGAAACATATGAAAAGGTGAAAGATATTTGAACTTGAATAAAATGAATAATTAACACCTTGTATTCCTCATTGGTCGTAGTTTACAAAATTAACCCAATCTTCGGCTTTTATAATTGCACTATACTTTGCCGGACTTCATTCGCTTTTGAAAGGGTATTTTGGTTGGGCAATATGTAGTTTTGTATCAATTTCATTCGAATTTCCTTAGAAGTTGACCAAGACGATTCATTATCGCCTTTCGACCGTCAAGTCAACATCAAAATATCGCGCAAAGATTAAGAAATTGTTGTTAATTAGTTGCACATACAAGAAATGCAGAGATAAACTTTTAACACCTTGTATCTACGACACCAAGCCACTACTAGTTAAAAAAAGTATATGTGTACCGTGATTTCATCCCACATTTTATCTCTTGCTTCGAATCAACCTTCCTCCGTGTTAGAATCGACACCTATATGCTCACGAACCAAATCACCCAAAAACTTGAAAACAATGCTCGCTTTTTCCTCGATAACCTATCCAAGGCATCAAGGTTACACCGACCTTTATTCCGTCTGTTTTCCATATTCCTGCGAAACTTAGCTAACCTAGTTATGCCCTCTTAACAACATTCGCATTTGAATGGTTGTTTCCGCATCCTCACCTCATCCGAATACGCTCGATTCATATTCTAAAGTGTTTTCAATTTCACGATCGAATAAACCAAATCATCCGGATAAGTGATTTGCGTTGACATGATTCGTCGAAGTAATGTGTTAAAGAAAATTAGTAAACTTAATTGGTAAATAATGGTGTAAAATTGAAGTTCGGTTGTTTTGCTTGAAGGTCGATTTATTGGAGTAAAATAGGGCTAATGATGGGCGCTTTTCAATTAAGGAAACCATAATTTCAAAGTAATTTTAAAATTTTGGCTAAAATTTGGCTCCAAATTTGATAATTTTAAAATGTGGCTCCAAATCAAACAATTTTTAAACCAAAACACCCCGATGAAATGGTGCTTACCCACATCCCAAACACTCATATTACTTCAAACCACCGTGTCAAAACACATATAATCACAGATACACTAAAATCACCACATGGCGCATACAAATGAACAATCAAAAGCTAAAATGGACTTAAAGCAACTAATTAAGCAACTATAACTAATAAGCGCCCAGATAAACAATTAAGCACAAAATAGGCAAATCAAACCAAGAACTGACGATACATCAAAACCTAAGACCTTACTTTAAGGCTATAAATAAGCTATTTATAAGCAATTAGATAAGCTCTAACATCCTCAAGTAGTTAAAAAATCAAGAAAACATGTAAATGCAATTAACTTAAAGCGAAACAACAACAAAACACCCAATATAGTGGTTCAATCAAAAATAATTGTCATGAACAAACGCCCAGCTCTAAACTTCATAATCACCATAAAAAATTGACAACAATCTAAAATTGAACATCCTAATCCTACAATAATACATTATACTAGTGCGAATATGAACTTTAACACCACAACCAATTCCTAAATTCAAAACAACATGAAAAAAAGATGAAACAAACTAGCAAACACATTACATATTTTAACAAACATAATATTAGCATTCGTATGGATAAACCATCAAAAGATCCATACATATTCCATTGTTAATATATCTACATACCATCCCTTTAAACCAAGACATTAGACATTAGACATTAGACATAAACAGATGACACTAGAGCAAAGAAAACATCCCATTCCATAGCGAAACCCTTCAACCATTCATCGCTCGAATTTGTTCTTCCTTGGTATCGATTTCCTCCTAAGATTGAGTAATGAGATCATTCAACCCCGCAGCCTTAGACCTCGCAGCCTCCCTGTCATCCCTAAGATCCACCAATCTCTAAGGACCTAATGTTTAAAAACGGCAAACTAAGTCCTCCTTCTTTAAACTATGACTATAAATTAGGGGTGTTGATCCGTTCGGTTATCGGGTTTTGTTTCGTTAAATCTGTTATATTTTTATTTTGTCAATACGAAACCGAAACGAACCGAACTATAATTAAACCAAAGCGAACCGAAACCGATTATGAATTAAGTTCGCTTCTTGGGTCAACCAAATTAAGCTTGATTATTGGGTTGACACATATGGTTTTAAACCGAAATGGATAAAAACAGATTAAAGGGACAAAGACGCATTTAAAACGTATTAAAACAGATAAAAAACGTGTATAAACGTAAGAAAACGGACCATAACGTATTAAAACAAGAAAACGTGTTTAGAACTTACGAACTGTAAAAAGTGTAAGAAAACCTTTGAAAACGGTTGAAAAATTCTTAAAACATACGAAAATGGGTAAAACGAATGAAAACGGGTAAATGGGACGAAAACGTGCAAACAGATGCAATCGGCAATGTGTGTAAAAGTTATACAAACGGCCTAAAAGATGAAAAAACTAGCTAAAACGTGCAAACACGGACGAAAACCTCAGAAACACAAACGGAACGATAAAACCGATTAAAAGGGACAAAGACGTAAGAAAACGGACCAAAACGTATTAAAATGTATTTAAAACTTGTATAAACGCATTTAACTGTAAAAGTGTAAGAAAACCTTTGAAAACGGTTGAAAATTCTTATAAACATACGAAAATGGGTAAAACGGATGAGAACGGGTAACCGGACGAAAACGGACGAAAACATATGTAAAACATATGAAAATGTATGAAACGTTTGAAAATGTACGTTAGTATGTAAAATGACTAAAACTTATTCAAACGGACGGAAACATGAAAAACTAGCGAAAACGTAAACACGGACGAAAAACGTAAACAAAACCGAAACGATAAAACATATTAAAGGGGACAAAGACGCACGAAACGTATTAAAATGACAAAAACGTGTATAAACGTAAGAAAGCGGACCATAACGTATTAAAACAAGAAAACGTGTTTAGAACTTACGAACTGTAAAGTGTAAGAAAACCTTTGAAAACGGTTGAAAATTCTTAAAACATACGAAAATGGGTAAAACGAATGAAAACGGGTAAATGGGACGAAAACGCAAAACACATGCAATCGGCCGAATGTGTGTAAAAGTTATACAAACGGCCTAAAAGATGAAAAAACTAGCTAAAACGCAAACACGGACGAAAACTCAGAAACACAAACGGAACGATAAAACCGATTAAAAGGGACAAAGACGTAAGAAAACGGACCAAAACGTATTAAAACAGACGAAAACTTGTATAAACGCATTTAACTGTAAAAGTGTAAGAAAACCTTTGAAAACGGTTGAAAAATTCTTATAAACATACGAAAATGGGTAAAACGGATGAGAACGGGTAAATCGGACGAAAAAGCGGACGAAAACATATGTAAAACATATGAAAATGTATGAAACGTTTGAAATGTACGTTAGTATGTAAAACAGACTAAAACTTATTCAAACGGACTAAACATGAAAAACTAGCGAAAACGTAAACACGGACGAAAAACGTAAACAAAACCGAAACGATAAAACATATTAAAGGGGACAAAGACGACGAAAACGTATTAAAATGCATAAAACGTGTATAAACGTGAAGAAAACGGACCATAACGTATTAAAACAAGAAAACGTGTTTAGAACTTACGAACTGTAAAAGTGTAAGAAAACCTTTGAAAACGGTTGAAAAATTCTTAAAACATACGAAAATGGGTAAAACGAATGAAAACGGGTAAATGGGACGAAAACGTAAAAAACACATGCAATCGGCCGAATGTGTAAAAAGTTATACAAACGGCCTAAAAGATGAAAAACTAGCTAAAATTTGCAAACACGGACGAAAACTCAGAAACACAAACGGAACGATAAAACCGATTAAAAGGGACAAAGACGTGAAGAAAACGGACCAAAACGTATTAAAACAGAAAAAACTTGTATAAACGTATTTAATCTGTAAAGTGTAAGAAAACCTTTGAAAACGGTTGAAAATTCTTATAAACATACGAAAATGGGTAAAACGGATGAGAACGGGTAAATCGGATTTAAAACGGACGAAAACATATGTAAAACATATGAAAATATGAAACGTTTGAAAATGTACGTTAGTATGTAAAATGACTAAAACTTATTCAAACGGACTAAACATGAAAAACTAGCGAAAACGTAAACACGGACGAAAAACCGTAAACAAAACCGAAACGATAAAACATATTAAAGGGGACAAAGACGACGAAAACGTATTAAAAGCAGAAAAAACGTGTATAAACGTATGAATGTGTATAAACGTGTATACAGGCGAAAAAGTTTTCAAAAGGTAAACAACCCTAACTCATATAGTATGGCTAAACATATGTGTGAGCATCCTATTGTGTAAGCAATTTACGTAATATTGTATGCAAGTAGTTACATGTAAGGTATTGCAATTGATGTTATCATGTGTCAAGATCCTATTGTGTCGCAATTTTGTTGCGTAATGTTGTTGTAACCTTGTCGGGTAATGTTTACGTGGTTTTGTTATGCAAATTTGCATGGTTCGCAAATTAATAACAACCGATTCATTGTTTGCCAAAGTTGTAGTGATGACTAACTTTGATTTTGTCAATGTGCTACATTGTAAAGATGACTAACTTTGATTTTGGTCGATGTATTGCGCTTGACATAAATTTTAAGAATTTGAGCAAATCCGATAACCGCTAAAACCGATAACCAAGAAATCGAAATCGAGAAAACCGAACCGAAAACCCGCTTATCACGGTTCATAATGCATTTTACTTATCTAATTTGATCATTTACTAACGTCCATGGATTACATATCATTAATGTGATCGTAATCTATAAACGCCAAATAAGTAGTATTACTTATTTTGTTAGATATGGTAATTTGAATGTTGCTATTGCGACACAACAACATTACTATTATTCTAATATCTTTAGTGTTATTTAATTTTACTAAAATGACATATTACGTTATAATAATTTATGTTATTGTTCGCCCGATTCGATTCGATTAATTTTTTGAATGGTTAACCGTGACCGAACCGCGGGTAACCGCTCATTTCGATACCGCATGTCCGTTACCCGCCTAGTACGGTTCGGTTTTGGATAGTAGAATGAACTACCCGCCCGTGATCGATAGTTAAAATCTCTAAACGAATCGAGCCGAACACCCGTGAACACCCCTACTATATAGGGGTGGTTTAGATCCAATGAAAAATGAAGGGTTTAAATTGCAATATTAGATATCTTCCTAAATACTCCTCCCGCATATCACTTTTTCTTTTCTTTTTCTTGAACTATTGCATATCACATTTATGCATGGAAGAATATGAAGGGCTACAGAATACCCAAAATAAATTTTCCGATGCCTCTTAAGTGTTTTTTGTGATTATTTGTGCAAATTGTGAGGTACATTGTAATTATGTATACTTACCTAACCATAAAATCAACACACTATCAATAATTTTACTCTAAACACACAACTATCAATCATTTTACCCTAAACACACAAAATGTCTTCCACACCTAATATCGATGAAATGAAAGCCGCCATCGAATCCGCAAGCTCGCCGATGCTTTCGTGTTGTTGATATTGCAAGACATAGCAGAGGAGAAAAAGTTGATCGAGCGGATGGGAGAAGAGAGCAAGATTCGAGGGAAACTGTTGCCAAAAAGAAATGTATAATCGATGAGGTCGGTAGTTTGTTTACTCGTTTCAATGTCATTGCAAAGAATCGGTGAGTATGCCCTTCGTGAGATACAGTTGAAGGATCAAGGAAGATTGATTTCTTGCTCGCCTTTTGGTGCTATGTCGCCGGAGTCCGCTTTGAGAAGGAGGAGTTCTTGGAAGATTTGGATGAAGCTGATGAGTCTGAAGATGGAGCATAGGAAGCTTTGGAAGTTTTTTTTGTGTTTTGATGATGTATAGTTGATGGTTGTATGGATGCTTGCTATTAACTGCTACTTTGTTTATATAAGTAATTATATGTAAATGATCAATGATCAGTACAATGGTTAATTTTAGTTTTTAATGCTTTATTAACTTGAAGAAATAAGTTAGTTTTATTTATTTATTTACTTTTATTAGAAAATGGTCAAGTAGTGTGTGTTTGACTTTCAGTATTTCACACATTTATCTCTCTTACACTCGGTCAAAACACACGTTAGATTATAATTAATAGCAGTTTAGGGTTTTCAATCAAACGCAAAATCAATGAAAATAAATGTTAGTCAATGAAATACTCTTGAGGGCTATTATAAAGGGCTTGATTCTCTTCCTATTGAGCCTAATATCTCGTATAAATGTTATAATTTAATGCTAGTTTGTTAGTTTAGGATGTTTATTGATTTATAGATGATATTGTGTTATGTTAGTTTAGGATGTTAGTCGGTATTAGTCATTTGCATAGGAAAAGTAGTTGTTTGATGATTTATGGATCATTAGTTGAGGTAATAACGATTACGTGTTATACATGCGGTATGGGTACGTGAAGAATGAGACACGAAGAATGAGATTAGTATCGCGAAGAATGAGATTTGCGGTAGGTGTCCCTTTTGCCTCCTTGCGTGTTTTGTTTTGCCGTAGTCTTAGGCCCGTGCGTGGTTTGCGTTGCTCGTTGTTGCTCCCTTAGGTTGGCTCGCTTTTGGTGTGCTCGGCTTTTGGTTTTATGTCATTGCGCTTTGCTATTGGCGTATTCTGGCCCGCTTGCGTGTTTCTTTTTCCCGTATGCCTGTTTGCTTGTTTGCTTGCTTTCTTTTTACTACGCTATTGCCTTTTGGTTTCGTCGTATTCTTTCTCTATCCTTTCGCACCACGCTATTGCCTTTTGTTTGTTGTTGTTGTTGTTGTGATCGCATAATAGTCAATAAGGTATGCGGTTTAGTAAATATAAAAGCATAGTTAAATGTTAATGTATGGGGAATCGGAAGGGTTAACTATGCTTCTTTTTAGGAAAACACTTTTTATGATCTTAAATACACATCAAACCCTTTACGAGTTCCATCTTGTTCCTTTGTTTTTCAACAATCTAGCGATTTGCCCGGTGCGTGCAATTGCACAAAGGAGTTGAAACGACAAAAGGACCATGAGGGATCTCGAAAGGGTTTGATTGTGTTTTTTTATGAGGTGTGTTGATTGCGATAATGATATAGTGTGTATTGTTCATGGCGGGCCACACCCTTCATTATCCCATTCAACACATACACTTTCGTAGAATCGATAATTATTTACACTTGGTACTTTGAGCTTCCTCGAAAACCCATTCCTATGTCACCGCTATAGCAATGTGTTTGGTGCAAATCTTTGCGACCATTTCAGACATGGCAATGGGATTTCAAGTGGACGCTCAAAGTACTAAGTCGCTCCACTTGCTTGCTTATAACATATTGACATTTAACTTTTTGACCATTTCCTTTGCATGTATAAACTCTATTTTGTTCATAAGTGTCTTACTTTGATAGAGGTCGTGATCATATATCTTAATAAATCAATCGATGATGTGATAGAGGTATGTTCAACTTCCTTTTGAATCCGCAACTATATCATATTGTTCCTTAATTTTTTAACAATCTAGCAAAACTATAATTATGATTTCAAAAACATAATTAACCCTTCTCGCCCATACGCCCTTTTGTTTTTTCAACAATCTAGCAAATCGCCTGGTGCGAGCCTTTGCTCAAAGGGAGTTGGTTTATTTTGGGCCACATGTGTTTATTTGTGATATGCAAAAGGTCGTGATGACGATTATCTTATTTGATATGCAAATGATGTGATTTACCGTATGTTGGCATGGCAATTTTATTACATTATTTTGCGACCATGGCGGTTATATCCTCGATGTTCCGGTGTTTATCCAACCTTTTCACGATCTGAGCCTTGCTAATGCATATCACATCGCACACCCGGTTTGGGAGTTTATATGAGTCGATATACTTGTTATAGACTTTTGCTAGATTGTTAAAAAGTTAAGATCAATATGATATAGTTGCGATTCAAAGGAAGTTGAACGTACCAAGTGGCCACGTTACTTTGTAGATGAGTAGGGAATTTCAAGATAGTTACCCATTCTAAATTCCCAAGCGCTGCCTTTTGTTTTTCAACAATCTAGCAAATCGCCTGGTGCGAGCCTTTGCACAAAGGGAGTTGAAACGACAAAAGGTACCGTAGGGGATTCGTAAGGGTTCACTAAGTTGAAATTCCATACACATCTACAAAGTAACGCGCCACATTGGTATGTTCAACTTCCGCTTGAATCGCAACTATATCATATTGTTCCTTAACTTTTTTAACAATCTAGCAAAACTATAATTATGAGGTGTCGGTGTGTATGAGGTCGTGATGACAAGTATCTTATTAAATCATGCAAATGATGTGATATCGATGTTTTGAAACTATTGATTTATACGGATCCGAGCCTCACTATTATGTGCAAAAATGAGTCAATTTTTTTTGACCGTATGGTAGATGGGTTGCTCAGATACAAGATCTTATTCCTAGTTTCAACATTAAAATTTTAACCATTGCACTTAAAAGTCTTTTCATCACTGGATAGGCTTTTGTCTTTTCATCTCTGTAAAATTAACTTTTGTAGAATCGATAATTATTTATTCTAAGACACCTTTCGTACTTTGAGCTTCCTCGAAAACCCATTCCTATGTCACCGCCATAGCAATAGGTTTGGTGCAAATCTTTGCGACCATTTCATAGACATGGCAATGGGATTTCGAGTGGACGCCAAAGTACTAAGTCGCTCCACTTGCTTGCTTATAACATAGGTGTCTTACTTTGATAGAGGTGTGTTAAGCTTAGCATGACCATCAACGCTTTGATCAATTATGACGGGTAGTTTTAAACTTGAGATTGCCCATATCTTGACCCGGTTTATAGCAATGTATAGACGATTATGTCGCATGTTTGTGACCGCTTTATTTTATATGCATAATATTATCACAACCTTGTACTTTAATGAAGTTGGTAAATTTCTTCGGTCAATCATGTTTCATTGTGGTCGGCGTCCGTTGGCGTCACGTGTATATATAGTTTCATTAGAAGCTATATATAATCATTGGTCCCTATCATACACCCGTCCCAATGAATCATGATTGGCTCAAGATGTTAAGCATCCGTATATAGTCGTAGTAGAATGGGTGGAATTTGACATCGAATAAGAATGGGTGGAAGAAGTTAATCTTGGCGGTGCTAAGTTAATACCGCTGCTAAGTTAATACCGGTAGTGCTAAGTTATTGAATAGTATGTTTCTTATTTAAAAGTACCTACAATTATATACTTTATTACAACGTATAACTTTTTTTGTTACTTGATTCCACGGTTTTTTATCATCACAAAGAACGTGACATTCAAGGACGGAAACATCGTACAAAAACATTGCAAATGTTGATGCATCGGCAATGATTCAATAGCTACATTGTATATTCGATTAACCAATATTGTATTCGACATATGTATTTATTTATGAGAAGTTACGATATCGTGTATGTTAATGTAATATTATTTATTTGTATGTTAAGGTACTTAATTTTAAGGTGATTCTACCAAATATTTTGTATGTATTTAATCAAGGGTTTAGGTCATAAAATAGTTGCGTACTTTTCAAATGTACCGCTTTGGTACGTAATTGTTGTGTAAAATTTACATATTTGCATATATACCCAAAACATGCTTAAGTTGCATTGTACATCATGCATTAAAAATTGTATTATGGAGAAATATGAAACTTTTGAGTTTTAGTGGGTATATATGCAATGCTCCCATAATACAAGCTAAAAAATAAAACAAAAATCCTTCCCTTAATTAATTGTAATCATTGCGCTTTGAGAACCGTGACATATTACGGCTACACTTAATCACATAGTCTTAGCAAAATATTCAAGTCTATCTTCTTCAACACAACAACCGCATCATCGTGTAATGTTACACATTGTTTTTTTTTTTTTTTCTTTTGTTTTTTAACCATGAACCGCAAATGTAAAGTGATTGATATGCATGTTTCGATATGTTGATGGATACAAATGCATGTTTGGTAATTTTTCAAAAATGTTTAACATATCCTAAAGAATATAGTATCCTTTGATCATAAAGTAACAACCGCTTTATTAGAACTATATGCGATTTGATTCTTTAGAATATTGTGTGACATGTAAATATAGGATGATTTGAATAAAAAATCAAGGATATATGTGGATTGTGGAAAAACGTAGCAGCTATTTGTTAAATAGCTAATTAGACAACTTGTAAACATATGTTTAATCTAGGTTAGTATAGCTTTTATATGATTTGGTAAAGCACTACACCTTATGTAATTAATTATCTGAGCTTAGGTTTAAACATTGGATGAAGCAATGGCGTATGGTATGTTAGGTAGATTATGGATTTCTTACTAGATTTTAACAAACGTATTGGGTAAGATGAATAAACGTAAAAAAATACAGATTTTTACTCTAAAAGGACTATATGATTATTGGTTTTTGAAACATAGTTAAATATGTAGTAGTACATCTTCAATCATATTTTGTTTGACACCTTAATGATAAAGATGTATTGATCATCTAAGACTTGTATTAGTTGAATGTTATGCATATGATATAACCTTATTGACCATTAAGACGATTGTGGTTTTAAAATAGAATGAGCATCCAATTGTTGGTGGAGGCAAACCGCACAAACATTAGGACATTGCGGTAAGTTGTACTTAAAATGCTTACTTAAGGTTATAAATTTATCGATGTAACCATCAAATTGATATACGTGCTTACTTTTTAAATTTAAGATGCTTCTCGCTTTGTTTATCAAACACTGTACCCCAAGAAGCGCCGGATATACCTAATCCACAATAGGGGAACCAAACATAAGGTTTACCGAAATTGGTTCGTGGTCGCATTACTTTGCAAGGGTCCGAGTGGCAAGCTTTTATTGATCAAAGCCAATACATCAATGTGGCCACATTCCATTTCATTCGTCGGAAGAAGACCATTATTATGTAACAGGTACAACGATGCAGCCACGAATGCCCCGGATACGATCTCGCCTCTTCTAGGTTACGAGACAACGAGGTGCTCGGTTACGTTGGATGAATATCCGCACAACCTCTCGTAAGAAAAAATGTTAATCAATACATTGTATAAGTTTGTTGAAAATGGGGATTATTTTAATTGTTTGACCCGCTAATGTTTTCTTTAAACTAAACTATTACGTAGGTCATTCCTTGCAATTTCGGGACCATATCGACAATAACCAATTTGACGTTCTTGTTCGCGGCGTGGCCGTAGCGACTATCACTCACCGTCAAATTGAAATATCGGAGGAAAACAGACACGTGCATGAGTTTGGTGGGCACGGATGGAATGTATTGGTTCACGATGAAAACCGCTTCTTCGGCACAAGAGTTGTTTTCACAAATCTCCTAAACAATACTCTTTCCCGATGCCATTTGTTGAAAATGGACCGATGATGCGCTCGAACTTGTGCAACGATGGAGTGAATCTTACAAGACCGTTCATGAGAAACCCGTAGATGAAGGTATGTTAATCAAAGTGTAGACATAATCTATGACTTTATTTTAAAATAAACCTTTCCATATAATAGCTTTTAAATTATTAATTACCGCTTTTATTAAATTCCAATTGCGGATGAGCGTATGAAACACATATGTGCATGGAACGAATGTTCGAGCATGAAAGTGAAAGGGATTGTTTTTACGCCCATCCTTGCATATGTCACGGACAGAGTCGTTTGGTAAGTAATGATACAAATCGGACCATTTCGGTCATTATAATCGCTTTCGCAAAAACTAATATATACTTCAACACATGGACATACTTTTGATTAGCATACTACATTGTTCTTTTAATGCGTAACATACCACATAAGTTTACTGACGAAATCACATGTGGAAGTACCATAACGCATTGTTGAGATACCGGAAGACATGGAGTTTTATGTGAACGTGAATCGCAACACCACAAATGATAGGCCTAGAAGCAAGAACCACGTTACCATAAACGCCATATGGAGAGAGATTGTTGAGGAGTGTCGGTGGGAGCGAAACAAAATGGTCGATTCAATCTTGTTGACTTTGTCATCGACGACCAAGCTTCGTGTCTTCCCGTAATCCGCTTATAATTCCAAGATTTAGCATGTGCTAAAACGTAATTCCGCGTTATCGCTTGTTATTGGTAGACACGCTTATAAACAGATTTTAGGATTGTGTAGGATTTGGTTGGCTTCATTTAGGGTGTGTGTTCCCAAGTAGTTGAAGCCATTCATGAGATGGAATGTAAACTACTTGGTATAGCCCCTATCTCGAAGTGTATGGTTCATACCGGTGCATTAAAAGGTGTTCTTTGTGATGGTTTTGTGTTGGTTGTCATCCATCCATGGTTGTATGATATGGGCGCTTGTTTTTATTATCGACTTATAAGAACAGATATATCGATATTGAATAGAGTTGCCTAGTATGCAACTTGATATGGAACTTGTCCATATCGGTGTGTGTTGATTTTTCATTTTACAAAGTTTCCTTGATTATTACAAGTTCATCTTTGCACCCAAAAAAATATATATATTTTGTGTTGTGGTCTACTTATAAATGTAAAACTTTAGTGGTTAAAGTCGCCAAGACAAAGTTAAGTCCGGTAGGTTAGTTTTATCGTTAAGGCTGCCAAGACAAGGTTAAGTCCGCGTAAATAAGATAAGTCTGCTTAGTATTCGTAGTTAGTTCTGCTTATGAAAACATAATAGTTTTTGTGTGACTATTGATAATCCAATGGCCACATCAAATTTCTTTTGTGTGGCCATTTCTAACATTTAGTCACACAAAGCATGTTTCTTTGGTTATTTAGTCACATACAATTAAGCATAAAGTGGCTAAAAGTGTTAATAAGTGTGACCATATGGTGTTTAAGGTGAAGAAATATGTCTTTTGTGTGACTATTGATCATCCAATGGCCACTTGGATTTTATGTTTGTGTGGCCTTTTGTAACATTTAGTCACACAAAGCTCGTTTGTTTTGGGTATTTAGTCACATACAATTAATCATAAAGTGGCTAAAAGTGTTAATAAGTGTGACCATATGGTGTTTCAAGTGAAGAAAGGTGTCTTTTGTGTGACTATTGATCATCCAATGGCCACATGAATTTTATGTTTGTGTGGCCTTTTCTAACATTTAGTCACACAAAGCATGTTTGTTTTGGGTATTTAGTCACATACAATTAACCATAAAGTGGCTAAACGTGTTAATAAGTGTGACCATATGGTGTTTCAAGTGAGGAAACGTGTATTTTGAGTGACTATTCATCATCCAATGGCCACATATTAAGTTACGTGACCATATGTACCGGATTTTGGCTACACTTGAATAATATGTGTGACAAAACGCTTAGTGTGACCATATATGGCATTTGGTCACGGTGTTAGTAGCAATGTGACTTTATAGATTAGCTTTCGCAAGCTAACACAAACTAAACTTTAAACACACATATTAACTTACGTGAACATATGTACCGGATTTTGGCTACACTTAACGAATGTGTGACAAAACATTTAGTGTGACCATATATGGCTTTTGGTCACAAGTGTTCAAGTGTGTGACATATATTTGTCATTGCTTATATGTATATCGTGACTAATGCTTCAACCTTACTTTTCATTTGTCACTTGTTCCAATTTCGGATGTGGCTAAAGAGTTGGCAAAACATATCACCACCCTTAAATAATGTGTGACAAAACTTGACTCTATGATTTAGACACACAAAAATTACTTCTTGTGACTAACGATCAAGGTTACTTGTATTTGTCACGCGCTCCAAATTCATATGTGGCTAAATGATCCGAAACAAAATCACCAGATACCTTTAGCCACACAACGCTTAATTGTGTGGCGATCATAGTTTCTAATGGTCACACAATTAAAATTTTCATGTGTGACTAATTAGTACATGTTGTCAATTTTAGTACCTTCACCACACAAATATGCGAATGTGTGGTCGCTCCATTTCACCATGTGACCAAATCCGCTTTTGTACTAGTGTATCACCGGATGGGGTCTCTACTTTGAAGACGGGGTTGAGCCTAAGTTTTCTCAACTTTATTTCTTTGATACATACAATGAGACAGTAAACCACATGTCGGCTTTCAATGGCGATCAAGCAACAAAAGGGCCATAATAATTGATAGTCAGAAGCCTGATTGATATGATGAATGAATTCAGCTCTGTTGCCAAGGCATTTCGGATGGCTAGAGATTGGTGCGCCCAAAATAATCCATGTGATTTCCAGTTGCGGCTTTTTGGGAATAGAGAAAATTCAAGACAATATAACGCGCCAAATGTATCTGAGGTGGCGGTTCTAATAAAAAATGATTTTGGGGACACTAATGAAGTGAGAGATATTATTGTAAACAAAAAGAGCTCTGGCCTACAAAGAATATCAGAATTGCATCCATCATACATGGCATTGCAATATCCTTTGTTATTTCCATATGGAGAGGATGATTTCATGATAAAATACCTTACCAATCCAACTCAGGAAAACGGAAGACTAACCATGGTTTTCTGACTATGCGAGAGTACTATTGTTATGTAATTAAGTATAGAGATATTGAAGGAATTACTTTGCTCAGAGGTTGACGTTTATATCAGCAATTCCTGGTGGATGCCTACACAACCATTGAGGAACACATGCTTAGATGGACAAGAAATAATCAAAGTGAGTTGCGTGTAGAACTGTATCATAATCTATCTCATGCTGTCACGAAAGGAGATACAAGAGCTGAAGCGATTGGTCAAAGAATAGTTTTGCCCTCAAGTTTTGTAACACCCCCAAATTTGTTTAGCGGAAGCATACGTGTTATTCGGGAGCGTTACGGAGTTGGTGAATCATAACACAAGTAATAAAGAACGGAATACATACTCCGCTTGATTTTATAAAATAGTTTTAAAATGTTATCTTACAAAGATAGTTTAAATAAATGGGTACATCCCATTAGTTATAGTGGTCCCAAAGTAAAAACATCATTTTTGTGTAAAAACACTTCTTTAATACTACTACGACCATACATCCGCTTCTTGCCTTGCCTTCATGAATATAACTTAAACACCTGAGAAAATATGCTAAAAAGGTCAGCTAAAAGCTGGTGAGTTCATAGGTTTAAGTTAAAATAGTAGCTTGGACCATAAGCAAAAGCATATAATCATTACAACGAATATAATGATATATGTATGAATGTCTATTACGTTAGCTCTAAGTTCATGCAACCGATACTACGACAGTTTCTGTATGCTAAAAGATGTCATACAATAAAGGGGCCCATAGCAAGTGTTTTGTCCCTCAACACTTGATTCCGACATGGTATACGTTTCGCCTTGGCCTTAGCATGGCCAACCGAACGGAGGAGTCACCCTCAATAGATCTATTTATAACATTCGCTTCCCAATGGGGAATTGACGGTTCATGAAAAGGGCATTCTCTAGGGACATAAGGGCTTAGGCTAAACCACGTAATAGTAATCATGTAATAGTTTTGGTCCATAAAATGTTTTGCATATTTCTCACCCCAAAATGTTTAAAACAATTTATCAAGTAAAAGTGGGGCTATGAAACTCACCTTAGCAAATGTGCAAATCCAAATGTGGGATTAGTGATGGTTATGAAGCGGCACCGACACGCGACCTAGATAAGGAGGACAATGTTTTAGTTCATTGTTTTAAGTATTGCTTACTTAAAATAGTTCAATTGTTTTTATTCTTATATAATGGTATTAAAACTAAACTTTGGTTTGTAAAATTGATTAAGATGATTTACTAGTAAGTATATGAAGTATATATACTTTTCATGTTGACACTATAACAATATTAAAATTCAAAGTTTGGTTTGAAAATATTTAAAATATTCTTTTAGTAAGTATATAATGTGTATATACTTATTTGAGTTGGCACATGATAGTAGTCAAAATTCATGTTGGTTTATTTATTTTCTAATTGTATTTAGAAAATATTTGAGTTAAATTTGAAGACTTTCAATTTGATTGAAAAAAATAATATAGTGGTCCTAGTTTATTTACCAAAAATTGATCTTAATATATATATAGTCCTAATGAGAAGTTTAATTGACACTTATCCATTTATACTTTGACGCTAGATTTTGACGCAAATATTACTACATGAATTATGTTTTAAAACACTTGTTGTTTATGTCAAACTCTCGCACATTTTTCGTTAAATTAAAACTAGTGTTCACAATGGATGTTAAGACGATATGTGCAAGAGGTATCTATGGAGGCGGGTTTTTAAATGTTTAATGCACGAATAGCTCTTCCGATTTATTTCATGCGAATCACTTATGGATCCTTGGAACGACTATGGGCTGTGGCCCGATGATGCTTGTGGATACTTGAGTTGGGCCTGGGCCCGAAATGGTTTTTGGATGCAAAAAGGGCTGCGGCCCAAGAGTAGTTTGGCATGGAGTTGGATTGAGATCATGACCTTTGAGCAAAAACAGTTCCAGGTTGCATAAAACTTCACTTAAGATACCAAAACGTTTTACAACTTGACTTAGTTTTTCCTTGCTTCCCATTTATCTCGACAGGAAGACCAACCGACCCATTTGAACATGACGACTCAAGATTCACGATTACACATCAAGATTCTAGTATCTAAGTTACTTGTTTCCTAGACATTTATTTGGTTTATATAACTTGAGTTCTTATTTCTTGGTTTATAAGGCTCGACAGGAAACATGTTTAGCAAAACAACGCTACTACTAACTCAACTTCTTTTTAACACGAAAATTATATAGGCCGACAATCTTAAGTCGAAACCCATTAAGAATATTAAATTTCGAAAGCATGTTAATCTAGTACATGGTACCCTTTATTGTTCAAGCAATTAACATAACCCAAAAGAATCATAATCTCAAAAAAATATCAAGACTCTCGGAAATAAAAAAAATACAAAACAATTAAGTAACGAGCTTCTACACTTTCTCACAACTTAACATTAAAAGAAAGAATATCATAACATCAAGAAGAAAATAAATAACCTCAATCCGAAAGTTTATGAGCAAAAGGGACGGATGGTGATTCTTGGTTTTGGACCAATTGAGACTTGAATTAGCTTCTACTCTCCTCCAATTGCAAAACCCCCAATTCAATTTTTAAAACCCTAACTTTCGCAAACCCTAATTTTTTGATAAGATTTGGTGAGAATCGATTTGGGGCTTTGCAATATGGATGGAGATATAGAAATAATTTGAGAAGGATTGGGATAACTTTCTCTTATGACCATTTGTGTTGAAGCCGAAAATGGCTAGCTTCCAAACGAATCTTAAGATGGATTTTGAAGAGATTTGCTTCCTTGAGATTCGATTTGTTTTATCTTTTCTTGGATTCCTTGTAGCCGCGACATAAGAGATTTGGGAAGGAGATGAAATCTTTCACAAAATAAGTAAAAGGGGATGAAGAATCTTAGCATTTGAGGTGTCGGTTTACCCATTTTAGAGAGAGAGGCGATTGAGAGATGTGTGTTCTTGGATTGACTGGATAATAGGTGGAGATGAGGATGGAAGAAACCCCCTGGTCTTTTGGTTACACGAATTAGAGAGAGAGAGGAGTAATATATTTTGACTCAAATTCATTTTCCAATACAGATAATAGGCGTGGGGGCAAGAAAAGACAAAAGGATAGAAGTGCATGTACTTACCATTTAATACAATTGCATTAACTTGTAATTAATAAAATTAGCATGCTTAAGTAAAGAGGAAACAATAAAAAAAAGGCTTTAATTATTGTGTAAGTTTTTGGGTAAGGTAAATGTATTCATTACAACTTGTATAATGTAAGTTGTATACTTATAATAATTATTTGTTCAAATAATTTTGTTTGAGTGATTGTGAATATTTTTGTGTCCCGTGATATTAATTTGTGACCAAGGTATCATTGTTTGATAACTTTTATAACGTAGTGTCTTATTGTTACGCATTTGAAATATTTTATTCTTGTAATATTCCAAGTCGTTGACATTTGTTAATTGTTTTAGCGAGTCCTTATCATAGTGTTGATGCGCGTGCGGTGTCGGGCACTGGGAAGAACGAGATAACCTCTCGCCTTATAATTTAAATCATAAGACAAAATAAAATATTCATAAAATGATATGAATGCAAAAGTGGTGCAGTTACCTACTGTATGCGAGTTAGTTACTCAAATGATCAGGCAAAGCTTATGCATGCTTAATAAATTTGGCTTAGTAAAATGAATTACTAATTATCACTTAAATTTTGGTGAAAATTTACCGTGTGTCACATCCTCCCGTTTGGAAGAGAAACCGTCCTCGGTTTTCGCTTAGGATTGCTTTGTGAAGTAGAGAAAGGTGTGGGTACTTGCGCTTGAATTGGTCTTGGCGTTCCCGCGTATATTCGGACCTCTTTGAGAGTTCCAACGGACTTTGACGATCGGGATGCGGCTTTGCTTAAGCCGTTTGATTTCTCTATCCATGATTTCAATGGGTTCTTCGACAAAATTCAATCTTTCGTCGACTTGGATTTCTTCCAAAGGAATAGCAAGAGTTTCGTCGGAAGACATTTCTTTAGGTTGCACACGTGAAACACGCCAGCACTGAGTTGAGTTCTTGTGGTAATTCAAGGCGGTATGCTACGGGTCCGATTCTAGCAAGAATTTTGAAAGGTCCAATATAACGAGGATTTAGCTTTCCACGCTTCGAACGGATCACGCCTTCCATGGCGCAACTTTGAGCATAACTTTATCTCCCACTTGAAACTCAAGTGGCTTCCTCCTTTATCCGCGTAGCTCTTTTGGCGGTCACGAGTGCTTGTAGTCGGCTTTTGATTTGTACAATCTTCTCGGTAGTTTCTTGGATTAACTCCGGACCAAGAAGTTGACTTTCTCCAACTTGCCCAAAGACACGTGTGATCTACACTTCCGACCATAGAGTGCTTCATATGGTGCGGCTTTGATACTTGTGTGATAGCTGTTATTGTAAGAAAACTCGGCTAATGGCAAGTGTTTATCCCAGCCATTTCCAAAGTCTATCACACATGCTCTTAGCATATCCTCTAGTGTTTGGATTGTTCTCTCGCTTTGCCCATCAGTTTGAGGATGGTAAGCGGTGCTCATATCGAGGTTAGATCCTAAAGCATCTTGAAGTGATTTCCAGAAGTTTGAAGTGAAACGGCTATCTCTGCTCGAAATGATGGAAATTGGTACACCATGGCGTGCGATGATTTCCTTCAGGTATAGTTGAGCTAGTTCTTCCATTCCGTCACTTTCTTTCATCGGTAGGAAATGTCTTGACTTGGTGAGACGGTCAACTATTACCCAAATAGTGTCGTAGCCTCTAGAGGTTTTAGGTAACTTAGTGATAAAGTCCATTGTTATGCTCCCATTTCCACTCGGGATTTCGGGTTGTACTAGTAGACCCGAGGGTCTCGATGTTCACTTTAACCTTTGAACAAGTTAAACATCGGTGACATATGTTGCAATGTCGGCTTTCATGTTGGGCCACCAAGACAATTTCTTCAAATCAAGGTACATTTTGTCGGATCCTCGGGTGGATGGAGTATTTAGACTTGTGGGATTCATGCATAATGATGTCGCGAATTCCTCCATAGAGTGGTATCCAACTCCGCTCTTTGAAACACAAAGTTCCGTCCGACCTTTTACGAATCCGCTTTCACTTTCGGCATTCCGTAAAGGTTCTCGGTTGGACGATTTTCCTCTTTGAGTGCTTCCAATTGAGCCTCGAGAATTTTGGTTGGAAGAGGTGAACTAATTGTCATACCCAAGGATCGACTCTAAGAGGTTTTGGTCGCTCTTTCCATCGAGAGCATCAAAGAACTACATTCGCTTTACCGGATGGTAACGAATTTCGCAATCGTAATCATTGAGTAATTCTAACCATCGGCGTTGTCTCATGTTCGATTCTTTCGATCCAAGATGTGTTGTAGGCTTTTGTGATCGGTGTATACGACACACTTTGTGCCATACAAGTAGTGTCTCCAAATTCGAGTCACGAACACAACCGCTCCTAACTCCAAATCGTGTGTCGTGTAGTTCTTCTCATGAGTTTTCAATTGGCGAGGCGATGCTATCACCTTCTCCCTTTGCATTAATCACGCTCCGAGCCCCTTATGTGAAGCGTCGCAATATACGACAAAGTCTTCACTACCTTCCGTAAGGCCGTAACAGTGCACTACACAACTTTTCTTTAAGGAGTTGAAAAGCTTCTTCTTCTTTCTCTCCCCAATCAAACTTAGCGTTTTTGGTTAGCTTGGTCAAAGATTTGGCAATCTTTGAGAAACCGTCAATAAATCTCCGTAGTACCCAAAGAAGTCCTAAGAATTGGCGATTTCAAGAGGGAGTTGTGGGTGTCGCCCAATCCTTTATTGACTCGATCTTAGCGGGGTCTACATGTATGCCTTGACTGTCGATTACATGACCTAAGAATTGCACAAGAGGTATCCAAAATTCACACTTCGAGAATTTCGCATACAGCTTCTTCCTTCTTCAACAATTCTAAGATTAACCTAAGGTGCTCTTCGTGTTCTTTTCGCACTCTTGGAATAAATTAGGATGTCGTCAATGAATACGATCACAAATTTATCCAAGTAGGGTTTACACACGGTTCATGAGGTCCATGAACACAGCTGGTGCGTTGGTTAACCCAAAAGGCATGACTTGGAACTCGTAATGTCCATAACGAGTTCTGAAGGCGGTCTTGGGAATATCTTCTTCTCGAACTCTTAGTTGATGGTATCCAGACCTTAAGTCGATTTTTGAATAAACACTCGAACCTTGAAGTTGATCGAATAAGTCATCGATTCTCGGGAGTGGGTAACGGTTCTTGATGGTTAGTTTATTCAACTCACGATAGTCGATGCACATCCTGAAGGTTCCGTCTTTCTTCTTGACGAACAGGACTGGTGCTCCCCATGGCGACGAGCTTGGTCTGATGAACCCTTTTTCCGCAAGTTCCGACAACTGGTTTGATAACTCCTGAAGTTCCGTTGGAGCTAATCGATAAGGTGATCTTGCCACCGTGCGGCACCGTGCACTAAATCGATCCGAAATTCAACTGCTTGGTCGGCGGAAGTCCCGCAAGTCTTCGGAAAGACTTCCGGAATTCTCTTACTATTGGCACGCCCTCCAGACGTTTTTCTTCCCCTTCTTTTTCGTCCTCTCCGGTGACTTGTGCTAGGAAGATATGACATCCTTCCTCGATACACCTTAACACCTTGGTACAGGAAATGACATGCAATCTTGAAGCGTTTCTTCTGTCACTTCTGTCTCCTTCTATTGTTAGGACTTCATCTCCATAGGGTACTCGAACGAGTTTCTCGTCGCAAATGATGGCAGCATGATATTTTGCTAACCAATCCATCCCGACAATAACATCGAAACTACCCAATGCTACGGGTATCAAATCAATATTGAATGGGTGGTTTAACAAAGTTAAGGTGCAACCTCTTATGATGGTATCTACCCTTTCTATGTTACCGTTAGCTAGTTCCACGTTGTATGCATTTCCTAATGCGGTTGGGGCAATATCGAGTAGTGGACTAAACGTATTAGAAACAAAACTCCTATCGGCCCCGTGTCAAACAATATGGATGCATAACGGTTATTTATAAGGAACGCACTGGCCACAACATTCGGGTCTTCCCGAGCTTCCACTTTGGTTACCGATAGACTCTCCCACGAGCTCCTTCTCCATTTCCACGATTACTGCTTGTCCAACATTTCTCGAATCCCGCCATTCCCATGGCTTCCTCGGATTCCCTCGGTTTCTGGATTTCCTTCACGACCTTGGTTTCGGTCTTCGGCATTCATTCTTATAATGTCCTTTTCACCACAACCAAAGCAAGTTATATTAGCTTTTGGGTCCCGAGTGGAGCCGTTTGAACTGTCGCCAATGTTTTGGACTGCAGCTCTCGTTAAGTGTCCGATCTTCGACAATTACTAAGACTTAACGGTACATCGCCTCGTGATGCAAAGTGCATCGACACACAATGGTGCGCCCCACGAATACGGTTTTCTTTCTCCGACATTCACCGCATAAGCTCTAGCAACAATTTGCCTTTTGTTTTGGTTGTTGTGGTTGTTCCTATTGTTGTTACCACGGTATTCATAGTTGTTGTAACCTTGAGAATGGTCATCCCATTTCCTCTTATTGTCAACCACTTTTTCCATGGAATCCTCAATCACTTGGTCCATGAGTTTGTTGGCTACCTCGATGGTTTCATGGAGATCAATAGCCTTAGAAGTGGTTACATTGCCCTTGATAGGTTGAGGCAATCCTCCGATGTATCTCTCCAATAATCGGGTCTCAGTGGGAACCATTTCAGGACACAATAAAGCTAGCTCTTGAAATCGCTGATTGTAAGCAGCCATATTGGTACCTTGAACCTTGAGGTTCCAAAACTCATGTTCGAGCTTCTTGATCTCATTACGAGGACAGTACTTTCGAAGTACCATTTCCTTAAAGTTCTCCCATGGCATGGCATAGGCAACATCGATACTAGCGGATTTCGTAAAATTGTTCCACTGTGTCAAAGCAAAGATCCGTGAAAGTGAATGATGCATACTTAACCTTAGAATCTTCTTCACAGCTTGCAGATTCGAAACACGCCTCGAGCTTTTCGATCCACCTAGTTAGACCGACACTCCTTCGGCCCACTAAAGCTTCCAAATCATGGTTTTACGAAAGTCTTGATAAGTACAAGTGCGGTTGTGAGTGGGTGGTCTTGAAGTTCCAAAGATTAGTAGACGAGTGATTTCTTTGCAGCTAAAGCGGCGCTCACCCGCTCATTGACCGCCTGGTCGATCATGGCTTGATTCATGATGGGTTGGATTGGAGTAACCCTAGCGAGGAGTAGTGGCTTCAGCAAGATCGATCGGGTGTGACTGTTTGGAATAGCAAGATTTGCGGCTTGGTTGCAGTGACTCTCCGGGATGGGAGCATTGGAGGCTCCACCGTGGTTGGTGCGCTTTGATCTTCGCTTTGGCGGCATTTCAAAGAAGAAAGGTGATGAGATATAGAACCTTTGAAACAAGGTAAGTGTCTCGTAATAGTGTGGTTATTGTAGTTAGATCATATGTGCAATCTATAAACGTAAGGACAATTGGATAGGAAAATAAGTTTGTCATAGATAGAATTTCGGTTACAAGGTTCCTACGGTACATGATGAGATACTAGCTGGAGTACAACCAAAATACAACGGAATACAAAGGAACTACAATGGAAAATACAACTGCAATACGATGATAATGACTAACACTAACTGTTATAGCTCAGTTTAGTGTACTACAATCGTGCAATGGAATCTAAGGATGATCGATGCGTAATCGCTCTATGATAGCAATCGCCTCGCCGTATCCTCCAATCTCTCGACACGCCTCATCCGTGATGCCAACATAGACTCTAAACCAAGAGTCCTCCGCCATCCCTCTCGACAAGATCTCTCGCAATCCACCGGACGCCTCTAGCTCCTCTAGTCGTCCGTGTATCCGAGTCCGACCTCTACCCAAGGCTCGTACTCTGTTGTCCAACTCTCTCGACGCCCTCAACCCGAGTCTCAACCCTAAATCCCAACGATCCTCTCGTGTCTCTCGAGTCCCATGCTCTCAAACAACACATCAAGAACTCGGTTTAAACCTCAACACGCCGCTCGCAAGCTTGCAAGCGTGTTGGATCGATCCTCTAGCCGATCGAATGGACTCCTAGCAATGTCTCATGAGAGTCCAACCGAATGAGTATCCTCTCGGCCGGGTCGATCATCTTCGAGATCCCGACAAGTCCGCCTCGGCCTGCGTGCCTCAACCGTGCGGCTTCTCAATGGTCTCAAGTCGTTTAGTGGTGCGCCAAGCGCCCATGTCTGCCGCAGATGGTACAAACGAAGGTGATGACGGGCTATAGCTCGGACTAGTGACAAGTGGTACCGAATCGATCAAGCAATCAATATCCTCCAATCAATCTCACTACTCTCCTCCCGATGTGGAGAAAAGCGGCTCTCGTCCTAATCCAAATGGTGCATCAATATCCATGTCATCGTCCAATCTCGAGCCATCCCGAGCTCGCCCTAGCTCTGTATGCTCAACAATCTCTAAACCCCGTGTACTCACATCTGCGCTATGCTAACATAGCTGTGGACACTCTCGGTCGGTATGGGCTCGTAATTCCTCCTCAGATCCTCTTCCGGATCTTCTTCCGGTCTTCCTCGAGTAAGAATCGGTAGATCTCCTAAGTCTCGATGAGGTGGTGACTCGGTGGGTGATGGTGTCGGTGACTCAAGTAGTAGAAGGACCCATGTAAGCGCGCGGGTCATCCGGAAGCTAGTGCAGTGCACATAAGAATACCGCCTCGATATCCGTGTACTCTCACAATCATACGGGCTTTGCTGCACACGTCAGCAGGTGATGGGTGGTGGTGAGGTAGGTATAAGTGGAGTAGGTGCAATAGTCGGCCGGATCTGCTAGTGTGGCTCGTACGTATGGATCGGTGGTGAGTGTGCAAGTTGGCGGATGGTCGGTGAGTGAGCTAACAGGATGTCCTCCTCAACATCGCGAGGAAAGGCTGGGAAGGCATAGTCTGTGACAAGACGGTGCATATGTGTAAGTATGTGGAAAAATATGCTCATGATGGATATGAAATAG
The DNA here is from genome assembly GCA_022545495.1 of Chrysanthemum lavandulifolium. Taxonomy (NCBI): domain Eukaryota; kingdom Viridiplantae; phylum Streptophyta; class Magnoliopsida; order Asterales; family Asteraceae; genus Chrysanthemum; species Chrysanthemum lavandulifolium. Next base: position 180,625,410 of record CM040238.1, read on the forward strand.
TGTATAAGTAAATAGGAAATAAAACATGTAATCCTATTAAATGAACTTTAAGTAAAATGGCAAGTAAGGCAAGCGACAATCCATCGTAGTATGATGTTTTGTGAAAAGTAGTTATAGTTTAGGGTTTATATGTACCTAGTTCTCTATAACTTAGGCTCGATGCCAATCTGTAACACCCCAAATTTGTTTAGCGGAAGCATACGTGTTATTCGGGAGCGTTACGGAGTTGGTGAATCATAACACAAGTAATAAAGAACGGAATACATACTCCGCTTGATTTTATAAAATAGTTTTAAAATGTTATCTTACAAAGATAGTTTAAATAAATGGGTACATCCCATTAGTTATAGTGGTCCCAAAGTAAAACATCATTTTTGTGTAAAACACTTCTTTAATACTACTACGACCATACATCCGCCTCTTGCCTTGCCTTCATGAATATAACTTAAACACCGAGAAAATATGCTAAAAGGTCACTAAAAGTCGGTGAGTTCATAGGTTTAAGTTAAAATAGTAGCTTGGACCATAAGCAAAGCATATAATCATTACAACGAATATAATGATATATGTATGAATGTCTATTACGTTAGCTCTAAGTTCATGCAACCGATACTACGACAGCTTCAGATGCTAAAAGATGTCATACAATAAAGGGGCCCATTGCAAGTGTTTTGTCCTCAACACTTGATTCCGACATGGTATACGTTTCGCCTTGGCCTTAGCATGGCCAACCGAACGGAGGAGTCACCCTCAATAGATCTATTTATAACATTCGCTTTCCCAATGGGGAATTGACGGTTCATGAAAAGGGCATTCTCTAGGGACATAAGGGCTTAGGCTAAACCACGTAATAGTAATCATGTAATAGTTTTGGTCCATAAAATGTTTTGCATATTTCTCACCCCAAAATGTTTAAAACAATTTATCAAGTAAAAGTGGGGCTATGAAACTCACCTTAGCAAATGTGCAAATCCAAATGTGGGATTAGTGATGGTTGTGAGCGGCACCGACACGCGACCTAGATAAGGAGGACAATGTTTTAGTTCATTGTTTTAAGTATTGCTTTCTTAAAATAGTTCAATTGTTTATTCTTATATAATGGTATTAAAATCAAACTTTGGTTTGTAAAATTATTTAAGATGATTTACTAGTAAGTATATGAAAGTATATATACTTTTCATATTGACACTATAATGGTATTAAAATTCAAAGTTTGGTTTGAAAATATTTAAAATATTCTTTTAGTAAGTATATAATGTGTATATACTTATTTAAGTTGGCACATGATAGTAGCGTCAAAATTCATGTTAGTTTATTTATTTTCTAATTGTATTTAGAAAATATTTGAGTTAAATTTGAAGACTTTCAATTTGATTGATGAAAAGAATAATATAGTGATCCTAGTTTATTTACCAAAAATTGATCTTAATATATATATAGTCCTAATGAGAAGTTTAATTGACACTTATCCATTTACACTTTGACGCTAGATTTTGACGCAAATATTACTACATGAATTATGTTTTAAAACACTTGTTGTTTATGTCAAACTTTCGCACATTTTTCGTTAAATTAAAACTAGTGTTCACAATGGATGTTAAGACGATATGTGCAAGAGGTATCTATGGAGGCGGGTTTTTAAATGTTTAATGCACGAATAGCTCTTCCGATTTATTTCATGCGAATCACTTATGGATCCTTGGAACGACTATGGGCTGTGGCCCGATGATGCTTGTGGATACTTGAGTTGGGCCTGGGCCCGAAAGGGTTTTTGGATGCAAAAAGGGCTGCGGCCCAAGAGTAGTTTGGCATGGAGTTGGATTGAGATCATGACCTTTGAGCAAAAACAGTTCCAGGTTGCATAAAACTTCACTTAAGATACCAAAACGTTTTACAACTTGACTTAGTTTTTCCTTGCTTCCTTTTTATCTCGACAGGAAGACCAACAGACCCATTTGAACATGACGACTCAAGATTCACGATTACACATCAAGATTTTAGTATCTAAGTTACTTGTTTCCTAGACATTTATTTGGTTTATATAACTTGAGTTCTTATTTCTTGGTTTATAAGGCTCGACAGGAAACATGTTTAGCAAAACAACACTACTACTAACTCAACTTCTTTTTAACACGAAAATTATATAGGCCGACAATCTTAAGTCGAAACCCATTAAGAATATTAAATTTCGAAAGCATGTTAATCTAGTACATGGTACCCTTTATTGTTCAAGCAATTAACATAACCCAAAAGAATCATAATCTCAAAAAAATATCAAGATTCTCGGAAATAAAAAAAATACAAAACAATTAAGTAACAAGCCTCTACACTTTCTCACAACTTAACATTAAAAGAAAGAATATCATAACATCAAGAAGAAAATAAATAACCTCAATCCGAAAGTTTATGAGCAAAAGGGACGGATGGTGATTCTTGGTTTTGGACCAATTGAGACTTGAATTAGCTTCTACTCTCCTCCAATTGCAAAACCCCCAATTCAATTTTTAAAAACCCTAACTTTCGCAAACCCTAATTTTTTTGATAAGATTTGGTGAGAATCTGATTTGGGGCTTTTGCAATATGGATGGAGATATAGAAATAATTTGAGAAGGGCTTGGGATAACTTTCTCTTATGACCATTTGTGTTGAAGCCGAAAATGGCTAGCTTCCAAACGAATCTTAAGATGGATTTTGAAGAGATTTGCTTCCTTGAGATTCGATTTGCTTTATCTTTTCTTGGATTCCTTGTAGCCGCGACATAAGAGATTTGGGAAGGAGATGAAATCTTTCACAAAATAAGTAAAAGGGGATGAAGAATCTTAGCATTTGAGGTGTCGGTTTACCCATTTTAGAGAGAGAGGCGATTGAGAGATGTGTGTTCTTGGATTGACTGGATAATAGGTGGAGATGAGGATGGAAGAAACCCCCTGGTCTTTTGGTTACACGATTTAGAGAGAGAGAGAGGAGTAATATATTTTGACTCAAATTCATTTTCCAATACAGATAATAGGCGTGGGGGCAAGAAAAGACAAAAGGATAGAAGTGCATGTACTTACCATTCAATACAATTGCATTAACTTGTAATTAATAAAATTAGCATGCTTAAGTAAAGAGGAAACAATAAAAAAAAAGGCTTTAATTATTGTGTAAGTTTTGGGTAAGGTAAATGTATTCATGGTACAACTTGTGATAATGTTGTGTTACTTTATAATAAGCATTAATGGTTTTGAGCTTTATAAAATTTTGTTTGAGTTTGTGAATATTTGGTGTCCCGTGACTTAACGTGTGACCAAGGTATCATTGTTCGATAACTTTATAACGTAGTGTCTTATTGTTACGCATTTGAAATATTTTATTCTTGTAATATTCCAAGTCGTTGACATTTGTTAATTGTTTTAGTGAGTCCTTATCATAGTGTTGGTACGCGTGCGGTGTCGGGCACTGGGAAGAACGAGATAACCTCTCGCCTTATAATTTAAATCATAAGACAAAATAAAATATTCATAAAATGATATGAATGCAAAAGTGGTGCAGTTACCTACTGTATGCGAGTTAGTTACTCAAATGATCAGGCAAAGCTTATGCATGCTTAATAAATTTGGCTTAGTAAAATGAATTACTAATTATCAGTTAAATTTTGGTGAAAATTTACCGTGTGTCACAAGTTTCACCGGTAGACCAAGGTATATGCTGCAGAATTATCAGGATGCAATGGCTCTATGTCGCACATATGGCAACCCGGATCTTTTCATAACTTTCACCTCAAATCCAAAATGCCCTGAAATTCAAGAAATATTGTCCCATATTCCCGGGCAAAAATCCCATGAACGGTCGGAAGTTGGGACCAGGGTTTTTAAGATGAAGTTGACTAACTTGCTCGATGATCTTACGCAGAAACCGTGTTTTGGCAAGACCCAAGCAGGTACTATAAGGGTCTTTGAATACAAAAGTATATATTTTTCACACTCCTATATTAAAAATACTTTGTTTATCGCGATATTGCATAGTTGTGTACGTGATCGAGTTTAAAAAATGTAGGCTCCCACATGCCCATATCTTGCTATGGCTTGAGGTCATATACAAATGCAAAAAACCTAGCGAAATAGATTATATAATATCAGCTGAAATACCATTACCAACACGCGATCCAGAAGGGTACAAGGCTGTTACAGAATATATGCTTCATGGTCCATGTGGCACGCAAACGAATAATGCTTCCTGCACGATAGAAAGCAAATGTATGAAACATTACCCCAAGATGTTTTACAGAGAAACAACGATTGATGATGATGGGTTCCTGTTTACGGTAGGAGGGATAATGGGATAAATGCTATTAAAGGTAAATACACATACGACAATTCATATGTCGTCCCACAAAATAGATACCTTCTGATCAGATATCAGGCACATATGAATGTAGAATGGTGCAACAGATCAAGAGTAATCAAGTATTTTTTATATATTTAAACAAAGGACCAGACAGAGCAACTACAATTATACAAGAAAATGTCACCTCAGAATCAGGGACGGAAAGGGTCGTAGCAGTAGATGAAATAAAGAATTACTTGGATTGTCGATTTTTGGCCCCATGTGAAGCAGTATGGCGTATATATCGGTTCAATATCAAACACTGATACCCATCAGTCATGAAGCTCATTTTCCATCACCTAGACCAGCAAAAATTACACTGCATGATTCGGGAAATCTCTCCGAATTACTTGGGCAAGAAACTCTTAGAGATACTATGTTTATAGAGTGGTAAAACAAAAGAGATGCAAATGCGAGTGAACTAACGTATGCCCAAATACCAACGAATTTTTCTAGCATGATGCTAGCAAAATGTGAAAACCACGCAAACATAGAGAATGCATCGGTCGCATCATTTATTGCCACCCTGCAGCAGGCGAGCGCTACTATATAAGGATTTTGTTAAACGTTGTTAAAGGTGTTGAGTCATTCAAAAAGATTAGAACTCATAATGACACAATATATGCAACATTTAAAGAAGCTTGCTCAGCGAGGGGCTTGATCAGTGATGATAAAGAATGGACCCAGTGTAAAACCCTAAAAATCATAAACATGATAAAAGACCATTTTGCCCCTCGGACTTAATAATTGTGAAATACGTATATTGTGTCAATCTCGTCAAGTACGTTCTAACCTAAATAAGAAGTGAATGATTTCTACAAGATGATAACACTTACTTACACTTATGTCTACTAACTAATATATATCACACACTTACAAGTTAAAAAGGGCTACATGATAGTTACTAGTTACAAACAATTAAAGTAAACTAAATAAATTAAGTAAATTTGGTAAGTGATAAAATTGATTTTTGGTCATCAAATCCCCCATTATTCGGCCAACCTTAAATGCCCCCAATTCACACGTTTTCCCTTCCTAAAATCCCTCCCAAAATCAATCACCCAATTAATTCCCATTATACCTTTTCCACAAATAAAACGTAAAAACAAGGAAAAACCTAATATTCTCTAATCGTCTAAAAGAGACGGCAAAATTCTTTTCTTCACAAATCCATACGATTTCAAACAAGAGGAAGATGTGCTCATGTATCTGTGATTCGAGGGTGCTGTGATTGTGTCTTGACTCGTGAGAAATAGCTGGGTCGTGGGGTTGATGGCCTGGTCGTGAAGTCCCAAGCCAACAAGGGACGACTTGCTCTTCTCTTCCACTTCTGTCGACAACCAAGGAGCCTCAAACGAGGTTCGTGAGGCTGCTATGATCACGGGGAAAACCGTAATGAAGTCCCGGTTGTATGGAGGTTTAAGTCCTGTTGTGATTTCCATAAGCCAAGAAAACTTTGGTCGTGTGTATGGGGCTGTCGTAGGGTTTTTCTAAACCAAGGAGGTTGGGTCATGGTTAATTGCTGCTGTTGTCGTGGGTTGTAAAACCCTTGAGTTCTCGTCTTACCTTGTATTCACGCAACTAGGGTAACTCATCTACATCTCACTTCCTTTTTCTTCTTGTTTTACTTAGACATGTCGTGTGGTATACTGTGACAACTGGTAATTTAGGGAGTCTATTTTAGGTAACCGCATTACGTTAAATTAAACCGAGCTCTTCCTTTATCACTATTTTTATAAACTATGACTTGATTTTATATCGTCTATTGGTTTTTATGGTTTAATTCATTATTAAATGAGTTATCGTATGAGTTTTAACTCTATTTGGTAGGCACTATTCGATTCGCACTAGAAAAGCCTAAAACAAGAATTATTGTAACTTTTAGACCAGAATCAAAATTGACAAATAAATAGTCAAAACTCGTGGAAAACGTAATAACGATGTTGGAAAGTTGAATAAACGTTGAGAGACACTGGGGACAATATGTGAGCTCGGGAATGGGTAAACGGATAGTTACGAAAAATTACAACTCCGAATTTCATTTATTACCTAGGCCGCCATCCCCTCCACCAAAATAATTATTTTGAGGTCCCTAGTGTCCAAGTATAAAAGGAACCTCCCACCCTCACTTTCACCCTTTATTTCTCTCTCTAAAACACACACACTACACTTTATCTCTCTCCCATTCTCTCTCTAAAAACCCTAGCCGCCCACCCACCACCGCCGGCTACTATTTCGGCCACCACGGCTTGCCGGCGGCGCGTTACCCTACACCTCCACCACCAAAGGAAAGATCTCTTTCTCCTCTTTCCAACCATATATTACACGCTCCATTTGGACTTCAATAACACCTTCAAATCTTTGAATCAAGATTCGTACTTTTAGGGTTTCAAAATGGTTTTGCAATTGGTGATTAGATAAGGTAAATGGAACAAGTTTTGAGCTTGTTTGGGCAAGATAAAGCCACGATTTTGAAATTAGGGTTTCGACCCTATGAACAAATTTGGGGCTTTTGGGTGGAACATGAAATTAAAGCTAATTAGTGACTAAATAAACATGTAATTAGTGTTTGGTGAATGTGTGGTGTATTAATTTGATGGGTTTGTGCATTTAGGGTTTAGTTGAATATTTTTGGTTAAGATAGATGATGGGTTTTGTGTTTGGTTAGTGTTTGGAGCTTGAATGATTGGATTTAGATGTTGTGGAATTGATTTGGTTGTGTTTGGTTGTGGAATATGGGACGTACGAACCACCTAGCGCTCGACGGGCTCATGAGGGCGACGTGACCCACTTGGGTCATGGGTCCGAGCGGGTCGATTGGTAGCTTGTTGGTTGATGTAGTTGAGGTTTGGATGAGACGTGGAGCCGAAAAGCTTCTAGAGCTTGTTTGGTTCACGTGGTCTTGATCATGACCGTGTCATGACCATTAGGGTCATAACATTGGTTTCGGTATATTTGGTTGATTGATTGGTTGGCGAGATCGTTTGAGTTGGTTTGGGATTGAATTACGATATTGTGACTTTTACATTGGACTTGATATATATATATATTGTTGGCTTTGAGCTACGTCGGCGTCACTTTGACTTTTTAGTCAATAGTTGACTCCGACAAAGTCGTAACATGGACTTTAGTATAATTTGGACTATTGATTGATTAAAAGCCGAGAAGTTATGACTCCTGCTTGTGGACTCGAAACGAATAACAATATGAGATTAATAATGGAATTTGACGAAATATATATTTATACATGAAAATGCTAATAGAACTATGAAATGTAAATAATAATGGGCTTTTGTACCAAAAATATCGATAACAAGACTTATCTTGTTATTTACTATTTTTAAATGGAAACGAACGACTAAATTGGAAACGTTTTGTAATAAATAATTAATTAATGTTTCCAGTACACGTTTATCAATAAATGTCAATTGTGGACATTTAATATTAGTTAAGTAGTTATTTGCTTACGTTATGTGCATGGGTTACGGATAACCTAACGTTAATAGTGTTGATCCACGTGGGTAGCGGACTTATTAGGTTGACGAATCTAATAAGAGCCCGCTAGGTACGTTGAGTAACCTTATTAATGGGTGAATTATCCTTATGACTCTTTAGGATACGATTGATTTATGGGATAATAAGTTACACCTAATAAATAAATGAGTTTATCGAGTTGACGAATTCGATAAGGTATACTATTTATTCCAAACTTATTGGACTATGGAGCTTATCGCTTAGAGGTCTCATCGTGTCGCATTGAGTGATATATTGGTTGTTTGAGTGCATTCATGGCATCATATTGAGTCGATACACCCACATGAGGAATACCAAACACTAGGATTAAATGGTGAAATGAGACGCTTTTGGAAATAAAGAAATGGAATATATCGGGGTAGATAACGTTGATTTCGAGGAATATGTATTAAAGTTGGTCTACATTAATAGGTTGTGCCGAGTCGATAGTTCTCAGTCTTTGTGATTATCAGTATCTTCGCTAGTGTTTATTTGCGTTGATTGCTTGAGGTGAGTTTCATAGCCCCACTTTTATATACGTTTTAACTATGTTTTGAACTACTTTGGGGTGAGAATTATGCTGCTATTTTTGGGCTGTTAAAACTATTTGGATTTGCTTGCATGCTTGAATGTTTAGATATATGTGCGGTAGTTGTTGCCTTAGTCTAGGTTTAACCGTGCCTAACTAAGAATAGACTTCTACCTCGACCTAGTCCGGGGTTGGGAACTGTTCTAGAGGTTGCCACGACAGTGCTGGACTAGAGTCGTAGGGCCCGAGTAATCCCTGGATACGGGATGTGTTTATGTGATTATATGGTTGGTGATCCGGGTAGGATCGGTGTGTGCAAACGGTATTATTCTATCTTAGGTCTTGCATAGCAAATCAACTCTTCTGTGTCCACTATGATTTTGTTGAACTTAAACCTATGAACTCACCAAACAGTAGTGACCTTTTAGCATGATTTCTCGTATTTGAAAGATGTTTGGATTACGTGGTTTGTGGAAGCTTGGCAAGAAGGCGGGTTCAAGGATCATTTCGACTGATAAACTTTGGATACCTATCTTATCAAACTATGTTTTGGGCCTAATAATTATACTTTTGGATTAAATGTTTTGAATATTTAAATTGGGATTGGTTTTGAATGGTTATCTTTTATTATACTTGTGTGCGATACCAATCCAATAGTAACGCGAAAACTTGATTAAGTCTTCCATTGACCGAGATTTGGGGTGTTACATATACCCTCTCTTTATACATGATATACGAATTTTTGCACATGAAATGGTAAGAAATAATCACATAAAATGATAATGATGGTTTACATAAAATCACAATGTTACTATGTATGTATGACAAATGGAAGTGGACATGTAAATTTTGATACGGATATGTTTTTGATCTATATGATAGACGACACCTACATATGTATCATGTTATTGAGAATGAGTTAAAACAAAGGTAATAAGATCATGTACGTTTAATCTAAGGTATGTCGTCTAGGAAAATGATTTAAGGGCTTCGTATGTTTTGGGGCGTATAAAATTGTTATGGGGAAGGGAATGTCTCGACTGAAAATGGAACACACAAGGGATCGTATAATCATGTGACTAGCGAATACAAATGGTCTAAAACGGTTACGATAATCATAATATAAGACTAGGGTTTTATATACTCGATTTAATAAAGTTAAAGGGGTGCTTTATAATTATTGAAACTTAGAGGGTTGACTTGTCAAATGATAAATAAAGGTATTAAATGGGCAAAATGAGTAAACTTGCTATATTTACACTTTTGACCCTATACTTTGTAATATTGACAGTTTCGACCCTAAATTTATAAAACTTGTCATAAGTGACCCTTAGACTACGATAACACTTATTTTAATAATTTTAACCTAATATGACTTTGATTATATCATAATGACTAAATCTGCTAAAAGCGGAAACCTGCTATTTATGGAAACCTGCTAATTATAGAAATCTGCTATTTTTGTAAAGTTACTAATTATAGAAACCCGCTATTTATGGAAACCTGCTAATTATGGAAACTTGCTATTTTTGGAAAGTTACTAACGACTTACGACTTAATTGGAAACGTTTTGTAATTAATAAGTAATTAATGTTTCGAGTACACGTTTATCAATAAATGTCAATTGTGGACATTTAATATTAGTTAAGTAATTATTTGCTTACGTTATGTGCATGGGTTACGGATAACCTAACGTTAATAGTGTTGATCCACATGGGTAGCGGACTTATTAGGTTGACGAATCTAATAAGAGCCCGCTAGGTACGTTGAGTAACCTTATTAATGGGTGAATTATCCTTATGACTCTTTAGGATACGATTGATTTATGGGATAATAAGCGACACGAATAAATAAATGAGTTTATCGAGTTGACGAATTCGATAAGGTATACTATTTATTCCGAAACTTATTGGACTATGGAGCTTATCGTTTAGAGGTCTCATCGTGTCGCATTGAGTGATATATTGGTTGTTTGAGTGCATTCATGGCATCATATTGAGTCGATACACCCACATGAGGAATACCAAACACTAGGATTAAATGGTGAAATGAGACGTTTTTGGAAATAAAGAAATGGAATATACTGGGGTAGATAACGTTGATTTCGAGGAATATGTGTATTAAAGTTGGTCTACATTAATAGGTTGTGCTGAGTCGATAGTTGATGTGCTGTGATTACTGTTATCTTCTGCTAGTGTTTATTTGCGCGTTGATTGCTTGAGGTGAGTTTCATAGCCTCACTTTTCTATACGTTTTAACTATGTTTTGAACTACTTTGGGGTGAGAATTATGCTGTTGTTTTTTGGCTGTTAAAACTATTTGGATTTGCTTGTATGCTTGACTGTTTAGATAGATGTGCGGTAGTTGTTGCCTTAGTCTAGGTATAACCGTGCCTAACTAAGAATAGACTTCTACCTCGACCTAGTCCGGGGTTGTGGCCCGCTCTAGAGGTTGCCACGAAAGTGCTGGACTAGAGTCGCGGGGCCCGAGTAATCCCTGGATACGGGATGTGTTTATGTGATTATATGGTTGGTGATCCGGTAGGATCGGTTGTGTAAACGGTATTATTCTATCTTAGGTCTTGCATAGCAAATCAACTCTTCAGTCCACTATGATTTTGTTGAACTTAAACCTATGAACTCACCAATAGTTTCGACCTTTTAGCATGATTTCTCGGTATTTGAAAGATGTTTGGATTACGTGGTTTGTGGAAGCTTGGCAAGAAGGCGGGTTCAAGGATCATTTCGACTACGATAAACTTTGGGGACCTATCTTATCATACTATGTTTTGGGCCTAATAATTATACTTTTGGATTAAATGTTTTGAATATTTAAATTGGGATTGGTTTTGAATGGTCAAATGGTTATCTTTTATTATACTTGTGTGCGATACCAATCCAATAGTAACGCCCCGAAAACTTGATTAAGTCTTCCGTTGTACCGAGATTTGGGGGTGTTACATATACCCCTCTCTTTTATACATGATATACGAATTTTTGCACATGAAATGGTAAGAAATAATCACATAAAATGATAATGATGGTTTACATAAAATCACAATGTTGCTATGTATGTATGACAAATGGAAGTGGACATGTAAATCTTGATACGGATATGTTTTTTATCTATATGATAGACGACACCTACATATGTATCATGTTAATGAGAATGAGTTAAAACAAAGGTAATAAGATCATGTACGTTTAATCTAAGGTATGTCGTCTAGGAAAATGATTTAAGGGCTTCGTATGTTTTGGGGCGTATAAAATTGTTATGGGTAAGGGAATGTCTCAACTGAAAATGGAATCACACAAGGGATCGTATAATCATGTGACTAGCGAATACAAATGGTTTAAAACGGTTACAATAATCATAATATAAGACTAGGGTTTTATATACTCGATTTAATAAAGTTAAAGGGGTGCTTTATAATTATTGAAACTTAGAGGGTTGACTTGTTAAATGATAAATAAAGGTATTAAATGGGCAAAATGAGTAAACTTGCTATATTTACACTTTTGACCCTCTTTGTAATATTGACAGTTTTGACCCTAAATTTATAAAACTTGTCATAAGTGACCCTTAGACTACGATAACACTTATTTTAATAATTTTAACCTAATATGACTTTGATTATATCATTATGACTAAATATGCTAAAAGCGAAAACCTGCTATTTATGGAAACCTGCTAATTATAGAAATCTGCTATTTTTGGAAAGTTACTAATTATAAAAACCCGCTATTTATGGAAACCTGCTAATTATGGAAGCTTGCTATTTTTGGAAACCTGCTATTTATGGAAATCTGCTAATTATGGAAACCTGCCTAAAATAGAAAGTTGCCTAAAATAGGAAGTTACTAAAAGTGGGAACCTACTAAAAATGGAAAGCCATCTAAAATGAGTAATCCGACTTTAATAAGCATTATCCAACTTCATATAGGTTCCGGACGGTGGGATTGATTCATCGTTTGACCTTACTTTCCTATTTTGCTTGCTTCGAATGAGGTATAGATATTCTATCCCTTTTCAGTAGGGATTTCTCACGACTTTCTTACATTTGACTTTGCTTCATTTATGATACTCCTTTGCTATGATTTCCCTTTACTATGATCCTTTGGTATGATTCTGTTCGATATGTTATTCGTTTGTTATGATTATGAACCTTATGATTATGAACCTTCTGCTTATGAACCTTATGATTATGAACCTTATGATTATGAACCTTATGATTATGAACCTTTGATTATGAACCTTTTGATTTTGAGCCTTTGATATGAACCTCTGATTATGGACTTATGATATGGGACTCTGATATGAACCTTTGACTTTTGAAACTTTGATATGAACCCTTATGATATGATTATGTTTTGACCCTTCAGTTTGATACCCGAGCCAAATATGTGTTCCTAGTCATGGAGGTACCATGACCATGTCATTGATGCACCAATGGCATGACTCCAATGTGTACGAGTGATGTTACACACCGTCCCCTTTATGTTATATGATTATGAGCTCAAGATATATGTTTGGTCACTATGTTTCATGGGGCGTATGGATTCATCCTAGATATGTTTTGATATGATATGATATGATTTATATGGTGAATGATGTCGTGGTACACGCTGCGTCTTCACAGCCTGGGAGCTAGCTACTCCATTGGTTACCGAGGTCTCCTCCTATTATATATGGTATTCCGAGGTCACCCTCTAAATACAATGGTTACTTATGATATGATATGATATGATATGTTCCGGCTCGTGGTAGATTTCGACAACCCTTACACTTTTGATATACCTATATTGTACCTCTGTATTCCCCAACGCACATATTCTGTATTTATTGTTCATTACTCAACACCCTTATATGACTCACTCTACTACCAAGATATATACATTCCATTGCATTGATCTGTTATACTCCCATTCCGTTACTTGGACTATCGCCCATTCACGCATCGGGTCATTATATGTTTATTGGATTTGATTATGCTATTCATGTTTTATGTGACTCACCGATTACCCGCGCTACGATATGATTAATATACGGTTATCTGATTTACCTGTTGTCATCTGATGATATGTGATCTCACTGTTATGTGACCCGCTGAATTGTTTGTTGATCGTGTTAGCGTGTAATCGATAGTTTTATCTGTTTATTATGTGTACTTCGTTCAGTTATTCTCGTGGACTATGACTATCCGTCGCATCCTTATCTGCTTATTGTTGACCTGCCATGTTACATTTCTGTCTATGCTGCGGATTGATTGGGTAAATGGTTCAACTTATGACGCCTGGCTTGTTAATTTGTTTAATTGCCCTGCTATGTCCCTGGTTCATTTAATTATAATGTTCATACTGTATTCCTACTTGTACGCGTGACTGCCATATTTTGACTGCTGTTAGTACTTCCGTTGTTATGATACTGGTTATGTTTTCAACTAAGGGTTTTTGACATGTGTGATTGCCATGCTCGCTTACTAATTAATTGCTTCCGCTTGCCTTTAGATTTCCGTTTGTCTTGTATGTCCTCTGATTTCCTGAATTGATTGTATGCCATATATATGTTGTGTGGATACGACATCTGTTAAATTTGCTTATGTTTCAGTACTTGTATGCCTGGTTTGTATGTGCTTGTACATATGTCATCGATGCTTTGCTTTGCTCGGTTCTCCTTGTTATCTGTTCTTTTGGATACATGTATAATTGTGTTCTGCAGGATCCTCCTTGACTCATTGGTTCCCTTTCGTTGCGACCTTGTTATCAGTTTCCTTATTTCATTTCGCTTATAATTTTATTTGGCTTTCGTTTGTTATATCCGCTCACCGGGCTTTTTAAGCTCACCAGCATTTCTTTTCCTCGGCGGGTTTTAGGTTTGAAGATGGGCTTTGATGGGTGAGAGTTGGATTATATGAGTGGACCAACCCTAGTTACCTTATTATTTGGATTTATTTTGTCGGGTCGTTGTTTGGAGATTTCATTTTATTCTAGACATTTTGGATTTTGTAATTTTCCTTGTAAGTCATTGTTTAAATGACTTGATACGTTATTCTTAAGACTTCCGCTTGTAAAATTTTAATCGTACGTTCTGATATGACACCAGAATGTGACACTTCTACCCTTGCCGGGTTGGGGTGTTAGACCCAGGCTATATTCGAAGCAAGCTTCTGGGCTTTCAGATCACAGCTAAGGGATATGTTTGTAACAATATTGTTAGTTTGTGAACTGAATAGCCCCCGACGACTATGGGACCAAACTTGGGAAGCCATCTCTGATGATATTTTGTATAAAAAGTGGAAACAATTTATGTATCCAGGGTTGGAACTGACAGAGGAGCAGATGTAGAACTATTGCTTGGTGGATTTACAGGAGCTCTTGCACAGGAATGGAAAGTCTTTATCAGATTACCTTGATCTTCCACAACCTAAACCATCACTGTTTACAAACTTGGATAATCGTATGATCAGAGAAGAGTTTAGCTACATCATGAAGCAACTTAAAATGGAGAATGAAACGCTCCATGCATCGCTGAACCCAGAACAACGGATTATCTACGACAAAGTCATCAACTTTGTGCAACAAAAAGTGGGAGATTTTATCTTTGTATATGGTCCCAGAGGCATGATAAGGATTTAAAACGTACACTTTTAAGGGGTCATTTAAGCACTTAATCGCCCACTTTTATATCCGTTACTGCTTAATTTCGTTCCTTTTCACTTTTTAGGTCTCTTGGAGACAAAATGCTGGAATGATGCATTTTGGATGAAAAGAAGTGAATATATAAAGAAAATGGCTAAGTCAAGATCAAGACACTCAAGTCATTGAATTACACCGACGGCGTCCCAAATGTAGGGCTTACCGTCCCTCTCTATGTAATTGAATTTGTGACGACTCAATAGCGATTTTGCTATTTTACACCGTACGGCGTCAGGCTTTGAAGAGTAAGGGCGTCACGAAGACTTTCTTCTCAAACGGCCTAGATCTAGATTCAGACGACGTCATTGCTAAAGACTGACGGCGTCACAACCACAACGTGACGCCGTCCCAACGATGACTTGGCCAAGATGAAACCCTAATGACGGCGTCCCAATTATAAGGTGACGCCGTCGCAGTTGTAAAACTATATATAGAAATCAGATTTTTAGAATTTTAGGAGGTAGACTTGTGGAGTAAAAACCTAAAACGATTGTAGTCCGGTTTGGACAGTATTTTAGGGTTCTCATACCCTATTTTACATCGAGATAAGTAATTTACTTCATTGATTTCATTATGTCTTCGATTGAATGTGCGTGTGCTTGCATGTTTAACATGTCCGGCTAATTTACTTGTGTGTTTGCTTAGATCTATGAAACCTAGTTATTAATTATTTATTGGTTGTCTCTTATCTTAATTATAATTGGCTTAGGAGTGCATTAGGTCATCGTTGTGTTTTTAATGCTTGAGCAATCTTTGTGAACCTTAGTTTATAACTGTTGTTCCCTGTTCACTATCGTTTAAAACAGTTTAAGTATACAAAACAAGTTAATAGTGAACTATGACTGAAATTAACATAAGTAAAACACATAAAGTAATTTTCAACATCATATTCTTATTAGAAATAAATCAACAAATAATACGCTACCCAAGTACTTGCGAATAGTACTTGGGATTGAAATGACAAAAGTTTGGTGACTTCTCTCTAAGCTCAAAGCTAAGTCCGAGCACAACTCTAGAGCTCACCGAGCTATCTCAGAACTAAGTTGTATTTGGAGGAGTGAAAAGATGGCTGCGTGTATGTGTGTTTTTTCAATTCACAAGCTTAACCTTTTCACTCCATCTCTTATGCTATTTATACATGTATGATTTTTAACTCTTTCCTAAGTGACAACCGACATCATCTGAGAAGACAAAATATCGATGTATTTTGTCTCTGTTCTAAAGACTATTCTAGGTAAGAGACAAGACTACTTTCCTAAGTTCGGTGATGACACTCGAGCACGATCTTTGCCATTCGGGAAAGTTGACTTTGGTTGATAAGGACTTCGTCTTATCGATTCAAACTTATCCCGCCTTGTCCCGCTCTTTCTTCGCCTTTACTTCCTTGATCTTCTACTTGGTTTGTCTTGATGTAAGTAGTTGGAGAGTCTTAGGGATTCGGTGAGTTATTGTCATCACTCATTGAATCCATCATCTTCTTCTTGACTCAATCTTCACCCTTTAAGTTCCGCCTTCCGAGTGGAGAGACTTCTTCTTCGCCTCGTCTTGAGTATCTTGAAGATGACTCACCGAGACTATGCACTCAAATGACCGTTAGTGTTTAACGGACTAAACACTTGGGCTATTTTCTATTCAAATCCTAGATTAAGGGGTTTGGGTATTCTGAACCCAACAGCCTCCCCATTTGGATATACAAATAGCACGAGTGTTTGATCGATGTAAGTGAGAAAATGGCTTCTTCTTACACTGAATGTACTAATGAATACATTAAGGAACACTGAGTAATTTAACAAAACATACTTCTTTTATTGATCATATTACATAGCTCATATCACTAGTACAAAGAGATAAATTAGACATGATCAGTCCAGATGGATTCCCAGTGCTTCAAGCTTGACTTTCTTTGTGATCTGTGTTTCTCTGTCAGGATGATCTTTTATCTTGGCATTTAAGTCAGCACAGAATTTGATATTTGCAGGGGTCTGAATTTGAGAAGCCACTAGTAATTTAGCTCAGCATTGTTGCCACTCCTGCTTTATCAATATCGCTCCACCTTTGGAACGCTGGGTTTCCATACTCATCAATGAAGAATAGCCCTCTTTCAGGCTTCTCAATCACCAAACAGTTCAAACTTAACACCTTCAAAGGCTCCTCTGTTGCACTCGAAACTGTGCACTTTTATTTCAGTGGAACTCAACTCTCTTTCTTTGCCAAATGGATGATTGTGGTTGAGATCCTTGAGGTCTTTGTTAAAGCGGTCAATTCCAGTTGAGTGGTGCATCCCTCACCTTTCATATCTTTTGCCGAGCATCTTCATCGCTCCTTAACCACCTTGTTATGCTTCTTTTCAATTAATGGACTGAGTTCATTGAGTTCACCGATCCCAAAGTCGGTGAATTTTAGGGATCATGAACCTCGAAGTGTCTTTTATCATCCCCCACAGACATTCATAGCGATGGTTTAGACACGGGAATGATTTTGACATCGATGATCTTCTCGAGCACCTTTTGCTTGTCATTGACCAGTTGTAGTCGTCAATCCTTGCTTTCCCGATGGCGGAGACCTTTTGTTCTTTTCTTCCAACTGTTTTTCATTTCACCATCTTAGCTTGCTTGAGCATCCTTAAACTTTTGTCCTACCCGACCCTTTTGAAGCTTCTTTGGATCAATTCCACATTCTCGCCTTCTTTGGCAATCACTTTAACCAAGGCTTCCTTACTCTTCTTATCTTCCTCGACTTGTTTCAATCTCCTTTCTTCTTTAGCAAGATATTTACTTAGTTGTTGAGGTGTGAGAAGGTATTCAGGTCACCGATTTTGTAGGAATCTTCTCGTGCTCGATGGTTGTCATTATGCCTTTGTCTTTATCATGGCCCGAGGAAGATGATGCAACCAAGGGTGGTGTTGTTGTCATGATAGGTGTTGTGACTATGAGTGTTGTTGTTGTTCTTGATGTTTGTGGTGGTAGTGATGAGATGGGTATTGTTGAGACTGGTGCAGATGATGATGTTGGAGCTGCAGATATTGATGGTGTTGGCTCCCCCTCAGTGTGAAGAGGAGTTTCTTCAAGAAGATTCTCCCTCAACTATTGCCGTAGCATCGGTGAGGCAAGAGTTGGTGTTGGTCTTTGAGGGAAGGAGCGCTTGACCCTTGAAGGCTGATAAATTTCAATGATCATTGCCTTCATATCCGAAGTATCTGATTGAATGTCAGTGACCTTTGCTTCCAAATTAGCCTAAGATAATTCCAAGGCTGTCATCCGAGGCCCAAGATTCCAAGCCATGGAGGATGATGCCCTCGTCAGATTAGCCACCTGAGAATCAATAGAATTCAATGTAGATTGAAGGGAATGAACAGAACTCTGTAGGCCTTGAACATTGGCGCATCAAGCATATCAACCGGTCGGTGAGACGGAGGAATTCTTCATATAAACTTGGTGGCTTCCAAAGACTTTAGAATTGAGTCTTGGGTCCTCCTTGACATTCTCCTTGATATCATCAATCGATGAGCCACACTTCTGAAGATACTCGCGAATTTTACCCAGGTTTGCATTCTGTGTGTCAATTTGTTGATACATAAGATCCCTGTGTTCGTGAACATTTTCATTGAAGGTGAGCACATCGGATTTAAGATCAGCATAACTGGCGGCAGCTTTCAATGTGTTGATCCCATAATTTATCAAGAACTCTGCATCTGACTTCCTTGAAGCTCTAGTGATCCACTTAACCGATGTCTTTCAATGAGTGGAAGAATGTTATCAAACGGTTAAATTCACCGAGTCGGATAAGGAGGCCGAGTCATTGTCTTCGGTGGAAATGGTGACTTAGTATGCTCATGGATCAGCCGAGGTTCTTGTTCGATTGAACCTCGGCGTCCACGCCTTCCCTAGCGATAAAATTACATCATCACTTTCAGCAGTTCATCATCGAAAGTAGTAACTCAAAGAACCTCGGTGACGGTTAACAAGGGGTGGTGATGGGTTCCATATCGGTGGTGGTATTAATCCTCCGAGTCTTTGACCCCGTGGACCCCTCGGACATCGGTGGAGTTTCCCAGTGCCTTCTGGAGTCGATTGGTTTTGGGTTCCGTATCGGCGGGTTGTTTCTTTCCTCCGAGTCTTTGTCCCCAAGGACCCCCGAGACACCGGTAGGTGTTTCAGTGCCTTCGCGAGTCGCGATAGTTGTATCCCTATCGGGGTTGTTTGGTTCCTCCGAGTCTTTGGGATTGATCGGTGTGCCCTCGCACAAATGCTTTGATTTGCTAATGTCATCATCGCGTTAGGAAAGCGCCCCTACCATCGGGTTGTTTGTTTCCTCGGATCTTGGGCGTAGTAGTTGGGACCAAGGGCATTGATTGTGATTTATCGTCCTTCGTTGTCACCGGGTGGATGTTGCTTGGTCGCCACCGGGTGGCAAATCGGTCTTGGGCTTTCTTTGCCTTTTAGGTCAGCTCTTGAAGCCTCAGGCCTCGAGACTTGGGTTTGGTTTTAGTCCCACCGAGACTTCCCTTTCTCTTTTTAGGAGTAGGGTTAGAGATACTAAATCCTCTAGTTGTTTACAAGAACCATATGGGCCGTCAATTCAATATTAGAGACTTGGGATGGGTCCTTTTGAAAATTAGATTGACTTAGGGTACTAGGTAAAGCAAGATGTTTGTACTCCCGAGGATAATTACAACCCAAGAACCCTTGCAAGCACATGAGACAAACCTAGGGTACAAACGTATTTCGCCTAGTTTTGCTCAATGATTGGTTACGAGATCACCGTAAATGATCTCTCCCATGTCAACAAATGACCCATTCATCAAGCGATAAGCCATCATCAATGTAATAGAATTAACTTGTTCGGTGGACGAATGGTTCCCGCCGAGGACCCAATCACAAAAGTGAACATGATCCTCCAAGCCACAGGAAATGAGGTCTTGGTGACTGGGGTTCTGTCCAAAAAGTTTGGATCGAAGGCAATTTGTTTTAACCCATCCTTAACCGTCGAGGGTTCAGAATGGGCAACATAGACTCCATTGTTGTAATCTAACCCTGTTGAAGTGCAAAAAGTTTTATAATCAAGGGTTAGTGACTGTTCCCCATTGAAAAGACTGAACTTAATGAGATACTCCCTGAGAGGTCGTAGGTCAGTCTCATTAGTAGAGGGTGTCGGGTCATAGGCCGTGGCTGTAGCCCAAAACTCCCTGTGGAGGTTTTGGTACAGAATTGAGGGACATTTTACAAAGGTCGTTTTTAGTGGGCAGTTGAACAAAAATTTCATAATGTCTTTATAGGCTGGGACATTTTCAGGGTATTCAAAATTGTCTATGACATTATTTGTTTTAAACTCAACGTTTGTAAGATCCCCTACCCACTGAGAAGCAAACTGGAGAGATTGTGTTCTAGCCATTTCCATTAAAAAATTTAGGTTTTTTTTTTTTGAAAAAATTATTTTAACTAGAACAATCAATGTGTTTTTTTTTTTTTTTTTTTTTGGGATCTCAAGTTTGTTATGAAAAACTTTTTTAAATGTTTACAAGGAGGGTTTTTCAAAAGAAGGTTTGAAGAGTTTTCAGAACACACAAATTTTTCTGGGTTTGAGAAAGGATTTTGACAGAGTTTTGTTGCAGAAAATAATTTGTGTGTGTATGTTTGGTTTAGAAGAGGGTATTTATAGAGTGGTGAGAGGGGTAAAATGTGCATAAAATGGGAATTTGTAAAGTCAGTTTGTGAAAACATTTTAAATTTCCACATTTAATGCCACCACTCCACTACCCGCAGTAAAATCCCGTTTATCAAGGATACAGTTGCAGTGCACAGTAAAAGTGCACTTTTGCAGTAATAAAATATCCATTGGATATTTTATGTGAGAGAAGGCATTTAATGCCAAGTGGGGGTGAGGTAAGTTTGTGAGGGACCCTTGATGTTGTTGACAGTAAGACAGAGAGACATATATTCCTATATTAAATTGGCATAGTTACCAACCTAGGACATTTAAGTAATCGATACTTGGATCATTTAGTTACTCATTCAATGTTCAATATTAATCGGTAGGTCCCCGAATGAGTCTTACTCATTCAAAGGAGCGTGTTGTTTTGGTGTTCAGGAGGATGAACCATTTCGAGAACTTATCGAGATTGGTTTTCGATGCCCGACTTTCAATGTCAAGCATCCCCAATTCGCCTTTCGGTCTCAAGGTAGGTTCATCCAATGGTTTGGTGAAGATATCACCAATTGGTATTCATTAGGGATGAAATGGAGTTCTATGTCTCCTTTCATTATGTGGTCCCTGATGAAATGATATATGATATCAATGTGTTTGGTTCTTTGATGGAGGACAGGGTTGTTGGAGATTGCAATTGCCCGGTGTTGTCACGAAAGATGGGTACCATTTTGTAATGGATGTCGTAGTCACCGAGTTGACTTTTCATGCATAAAACATTGGCACAAAGATCCCGCCGCAACCACATACTCGCTTCAATGAAGACATAGCCACCGATTGTTGCTTTTAGCACTCAACAAACCGCTTTTCCTCTAAGAAATTGACAGACCCTAAGGTACTTTTTTCGTCCATGTTGCGTACCAAGATAATCGTAATCGAGTAACCTTTGAGATCGAACCCCGAGCATTTTGGATAATAGAGTCCAAGGCTTGGTGTTCCCTTTAGGTACCGAGAATTCTTTTGGTGCAGTGAGGTGAGATTCTTTGGGATTGATCGATATCTTGCTATTAGACAGATCGAGAATTGTATGTCCGTCCGGAAGCGATTAGATACATCGATGAGCCAACAATCCATCCGAAATGAGTTTGATTGATCGATTTGCCGGTGAGATCGGGTCCAAGGTTGTTAGGTGGGACCATTGAGTCTTCACCGAGGCACAATCGATATCTCATATTTCTTCAAGAGATTTCTTGTGTACTTCTCTTGATCGATGGAGATTCCTTTATCGGTTTGCACGATTTGTAGTCCAAGGAAGTATGTGAGTTCACCCATCATGCTCATTTCAAACTTCTTTGTCATTAGTTTTTCAAACTGCTTGCAAAGGGTGCAGTTGTTGAGCCAAAGATGATGTCATCAACATATACTGGACCAAGATCACATCTTGTTTCGTCCTATAGATAAACAATGTCTTGTATATCTTTCCTCCGACAAACTTGTTTTGAATCGTAAAGGCCGAGAGAGTTTCATACCATGCCCCGGGAGCTTGTTTCATCCATAAAGGGCTTTATCAAGCTTG
Source organism: Chrysanthemum lavandulifolium (assembly GCA_022545495.1). NCBI lineage: Eukaryota > Viridiplantae > Streptophyta > Magnoliopsida > Asterales > Asteraceae > Chrysanthemum > Chrysanthemum lavandulifolium. The sequence goes on from CM040238.1 coordinate 180,647,734, forward strand.
CGACATAGTCGTGAATTCACTACCTCAAAGCTCGGAGGTTGTTGAACATAAACATCTTCCTTGAGTTTACCATTTAGGAATGCACTCTTGACATCCATTTGGTAAACTTTGAAGTTCATGTAGGTAGCATATGCAAGGAAGATCCCGATGGCTTCCATTCTTGCAACAGAGCAAATGTCTCATCATAGTCAATGCCTTCTTGTTGATGTAACCTTTGGCTACAAGTCCGCTTTGTTTTTAATGACAAGGCTGCTTTCATCGCTTTGTTTCGAAAACCCACTTCATTCCTATGACAATGACATCCCGAGGACATTTGATCAAGGTCATGACCTTGTTTTTATCAAACTGCTGAAGTTCTTCTTGCATGGCTTGAACCCGACTTGGGTGCTTTAGAGCCTCAATGACACTTTTGGGTTCTATATCCGAGAGGTAATAAGCATATAGGCATTCATTAGTCAAGTTGCGATTAACTTAGCAGCCATGCTTCTAGTGAGCATGCCCTCGCTGGTTCACCAATGATGTTTACAAGCTCAATGTCCCGAGATCTTGTCCACTTACTTTGTGGTCTAGGATCCGAGCTTGAAGATGTCACCGGGAGTTCAAAGTGAAGTTCAGTGCAAGAGCCATGTAATCATTTAGATCATCTGTTGAGATGTCTTGTTCATGTTGAGGTTCTTGAGTTACTGTGTTCCCGATCATTTGGACGTTGTTTCCTATCCCAAATAGGATCGATCGATTATCAATGAATTCACCGATAGTTGGTTGCGACAGTTGTGAGGCAAGACATAATATGAGATGTCAAGATCGCCTTGGTACGAGGAATTGATTTGATGTTATACTCATCGAGGATATCTTGATGAGTTATCAATTCCTATTTCCTCCACCGAGGTGTTGGTGAACCCGATGCTTTCTACACTTTCATCAAAGGTGACATGAAAGGTTTCCTCAACTTGTTGTCTCCTCGTGTTAAATACCACAAGGCTTTGGAGATCGGTGAGTAACCTAGAAAGTATCCATCATCATCTTTAGCATCAAACTTGCCCGAGATGATCCTTGTGGTTATGAATAAACACAGACATCCAAACACATGAAAGTAGTTGATGTCGTGAAGTCTACCTTTAAATATCTCATATGGGGTTTTATTATGTCTTTGACAATGATTGACCCGTTTGAGTGTAACAGTCGTTTTGACCGCCATCCGAAATGTTTAGAGAGAGTTGAGCCATTTAACATGGTTCTTGCAATTTCAATGAGAGTTCTGCTTTTCCTTTCACCACCCTATTTTGTTCGGGGTGTAAGGAGATGAAAATTTTGGAGATTCCTTTTCATCACGTAAGCTCTCAAGCTCATCATTTCTAAACTCGACCATTGTCGGCCCGATTTGTTTTATAGTAATGTCATTCGGTTTTCAATGTTCCCGATGAATGACATTATTGTGTCACCGCTTGACTCTTTTGGAAAGAAAGTATACCCAAGTGTATCTTGAAAACTCATCAACAATGACAAGTGTATACTTCTCATGCCGGATAGATCTAGGACTGATCGGTTCAAAGAGATCCATATGCAAGAGGTGAAGACGACTTTTGATGGAGAAATTTTGTTTTGTTTTGAAAGATGCTCTTTGATGTTTGCCTTTCTCACAGTCGAGCATGGTTTATCTTTTGCAAAACCATGATGGTAAGCCAAGGACCTTGTTTTGTTTTGCTGTGTTCTTGATGTTTTGAAGTTTAAGTGAGAGAGTCTCTTGTGCCATAGCAGCTTGATGCTTTCAATGGCTTTGGCAAAGAGTCGTTCCATCTTGAGAAAGAGTAGACATGTCTAAGACATAAACATCATCTCTTCTAGAGCTATTAAAACAACTTCTTTATTGGCATTGAAAATGGTACCTTGTTTGTCATTGAATTGTACAATGAACTTGGCATCACATAGTTGACCGACAATCGATGATATTGTATTTGAGACCATTGACATAAGCTATTCTCGAGAAAACTATTCCATTGCGCCATCGAACCATAACCTTCATGGGACATGATGAGTTATCACCAAATACTACTTTGGGTCCTGGTTCCTTTACATACTTGTGCAGATACTCCTTCACACCAACATGCTTCTTGAGCATCCACCGCCTAGATGCCAAATAAGCTCCTCGGCGTGTCTCTCGACAAGTAGTAAACTGAATTAGTTTCTCTTAGTGACCCACTTACTAGTGGGCTTGGATCTCAATGTCTCTTTGAATTTAGCAATCGACTCATGGTCGCTGGTTGAGTGCATTGTGCTACCACGTGTTTTGCATTTAGAGACCGAGGATGACTCGGTGATTTTGGGTTGCTTGAACTTCTCCTTGCATGGATGACACCGTCATGCCGGGATGTCATATGAGTTGTGTTACCACAAATATCACAAAGATGTGTTCATAAGACAATCATCGTGATGATGATCATTAAAGCCACAATGTGGGCAAGGAGGAAAAGGTTTTGCTCTAAACTTTGAGCGTGCTCGATGTAGAAGCATACGATGACCAACTTTGGTGTAGTTTGCTTTTTCGAGAACTTACATATTGTAAGTGATCAAGATTTCGTGATCATCCTTTTGCGCATCATACAAAAAGGATTCTATAACAGCTTGTCGCGGTATGACCGGTATAGTGGCATAGATCACACTTCCGCTTGTTTTTGTGGTTGCTTTTGACTTTGAGGTACTAGAGGAAGTCGACTTTGTTTCCTTGACCGATTCAGGACCTTTCGATGGATTCCATCTTGTCGCTAGCTTCCTCACGAGTTCGCTTAGTTGTTGAATTTGGTCGACCAGGGGATAGAGGATGTGGAAGTTTCGGTAGGGGTACACTCTTGTCGAGTTTGTTTTGATGGTCTTTGAGGATAGTTCTACCAAGTCCAGACCTTTCTTTTGGTGAGTGTGGATTGTATTGTAATGGAGTAAGCTCATAGTCGGGAGCAAGACCTCAAGAGGTTCCAGGGTGGAAGTGGTGCTTGAGATTCGACTTGATTCGTGAGATGTGTTCAAGACTATTGGGCACATCAGGAGTCCAAGCATGCTCTTTAGAGCTTGACTTTCGTGTTCTAGAATTCTTCCGATACAAAGTTTGGAAGCTTACTCGTGATTAACCCATTCAATCCAATCACCGGGCTTGGGACTAGTCAACATCAGTAATCATGCCACCAAACACAAATGGCTTGGGACCCTGGTCTTTGTTGAGAGAGTCGAAGATGATCTTCACCTAAGACTCTCTTCTTACTACTGGGGCTCCCACAAGATCAAAGACCCCAGGATTCTTAGCAATTCAACTATCAAGAATATCTTGAACCTTTTGAGTTCGTCTTGAAGAGCCCGATTTCTTTTAACTAGTTCGTTGTTTTGAATTTGCAAAGTGATAGCCTCAAGCTTGGCTTGTTTTAAGATAAGTAGTTCATCCCTACACTTGTTTAATTCAAAACTTAGCTTGTTGTATTTTGAAAAAGATTCGGTCTTTGCTCTTCCACGAACTTAAGGTCAACATTAAGATAATTCATGTAAGATCGCCAATCGAGTCATCATCCATAGAAAGTAAAATATTTACCTTCTTCATTGTGATATTGACCCATTCTCCATTCCTAGCATGATTCTTTCCAACACCTAGCTTGTCCTCTTCTCGAGGGCCATCGGTGCACCGACATGCACCATTTCATCATCTCGATGACACCGGCTCTTCATCCCAATCGAAGGTTTCAAAGAACGAGGCCCTTGTTTTTACCCCGCATGCTTGAACACTTTTGTTGCTTCGAGGGATCGGCCTCAAGCAATGCAAGCTTAGCTTTTGCTTTCTTATACTTAGCTTCATAATCAATGGTTTTGTTATTATCAGATTTGTTTTGAAAATGTTGATGAGACTGATACATTTTTGGTTGAAATTTGCTAAAGCCTGAGGACTGATTTGACCCTGATGGTTTGTAAGAGGGTTCTGAAATTGTTTTAGAAAAATAGTCTTTTGCAAAATGACCCTTTTTGTGACACTTAAAGCATTCAGTGTCCTCATTTGCTTTAGCATTTGAAAAACCTTTGTTTCTTTTTATAAACCTTCGAGAGTTAGCAAGGAGTGCCCTTTCCTGAAATTCGACGTTCAGGTCATTTAGGTACTCCTCACTTGATCTCTCATCAAGTTCATCATCTGAATTTTCTTGAAAATCTTGAACCACATTGTTAGAGAAGAAAGCAGTTGATATGGGTGCTGAAGTGGTGGTCAGGGACTTCTTGACTTCTTGAGACTTCTTTAAGTCAGGGTATCGTCTGTTAATGAGGTTTTCCTCATAGACAAATTTCCCATAAATTTCAGGAAGTTCAAGATTCTGGATATGATTAGCATTCCTAAGTCCCTGAGAGAAATTTAACCACTTCTCAGGGAGACTATTGACAAAACCAACATTGATTTCATGTTTGGACAACTTAACACCATCATTTGAAAGTTCATTTAAAATAGTTTTGTATCGTGTAAGTTTGAGACGAGTTTCGAGTCCTTAGCCACAAGGTGTTGTACTCAAGTTTCGTGTCCATTATCCTGCTTTCCTTGGTATCGATGGGCCTTCATGGCTATGAACTAGGTCATCCAGTTTTTTTGGTCGTACTACGACTTATAACGAACTCCATAATATCATCGTGAAGGCATGATATGATGATACTTTTGAGTCTTTGGTCCCGGTCGACCACTCTTCTCTCATCCCGAGTCCACCGAGCTTCGTGTTTAGGCAAACCTTCAGCAGTTGGGACAAATGGACCTTCATTTATACACTTGATATAATAAGGTTCCATCCCAATCAAATAGCAAAGCATACGCTTTTTCCATTTGTTGAATTTACCAACTTCAAGTCTAGGGCAACAATTTAATAAGCTCCACCTTTTATCAACTAGTTGGGGTACATCAATTTCACCATTTAGGATCCTAATTTAAAACTTTTAGAGCGGCCTAAAAAAGAGTTTTATAATTAGCCTTGCTCGATACCACTTGTTGTTCCCTGCTCACTATCGCTTAAAATAGTTTAAGTATATAAAACAAGTTAATAGTGAACTATGACCGAAATTAACATAAGTAAAACACACAAAGTAATTTTCAACATCATATTCTTATTAGAAATAAATCAACAAAGAATACGCTACCCAAGTACTTGCGAATAGTACTTGGGATTGAAATGACAAAAGTTTGGTGACTCTCTCTAAGCTCAAAGCTAAGTCCGAGCACAACTCTTAGAGCTTCGAGCTATCTCGGGAACTAAGTTGTATTGGAGGAGTGAAAATATGGCTCATGTGTATGTGTGTTTTTTACAATTCACAAGCTTAACCTTTCACTCCATCTCTTATGCTATTTATACATGTATAATTTTAACTCTTTCCTAAGTGACAACCGACATCATACGTAAGACAAAATATCGATGTATTTTGTCTCTGCTACAAAGACTATTCTAGGTAAGAGACAAGACTACTTTCCTAAGTTCGATGATGACACCGAGCCCGATCTTTTGCCATACATGGAAAGTTGACTTTGGTTGATAAGGACTTCGCCTTATCCGATTCAAACTTATCCCGCCTTGTCCCGCTTTTTCTTCGCCTTCTACTTCATTTGTCTTGATGTAAGTAGTTGGAGAGAGTCTTAGGGATTCAGTGAGTTATTGTCATCACTCACCGAATCCATCATCTTCTTCTTGACTCAATCTTCACCCTTTAAGTTCCGCCTCATCGAGTGGAGAGACTTCTTCTTCGCCTCGCATCGAGTATCTCGAAGATGACTCACCGAGAGACTATGCACTCAAGGACTGTTAGTGTTTAACGGACTAAACACTTGGGCTATTTTCTATTCAAATCCTAGATTAAGGGGTTTGGGTATTTACAGAACCCAACAATAACTCTCTTAGTGGAATTGTAGGCTAAACATCCAAAGATAACCTTAGTGTTAAGTTTAAGAATCCTAGAGATTTCGTAGTCAATAACCTTAAGGTAGTCTCAAAGAGTTAGGGATAAAAGCATACCCTACGACCTTAGAAAACACAACGCGTTAAGAATAAGGACGTGACAATTCAACCACCAATAAAAGATACCTAGGGAGTAATAGTATCTAGGTAGACACATTTTTAATCATCATACGAGCACACATCAATAGACATAGACTACCCCTTAGTTTAGATAATTAGATAAGTAGAGTAATCGGTAGAAGTACCAACCCCCAAATCCAAACCCTGAGATTTTACCTTTAGTTTCTAAGAAAAATATAAAAAAATAATCTTCCTCAACCTCAACCTTAGCGTAGTTATTTCTCACTAGCATTCCTATTCCCCTAGAGAACGATATCAATACCCGAGGCTTACCCAATACTACACTACAACGATTAGGTTCACTGCCTAGGGTGTTGAAAAACTTGATCGACGAAATGGAAGTTTCCTTTGACCCCGAACGCGCCTTGTACGCGCACCAAGGCACTAGAAAAACATTTTTATACAAGACCATCATCTCACCATTAAGATCAGAAAAAATGATTGTTTTTGCCGTTGCATCATCAGGTAAACACCAGGAAGTAAACCATTATATTTATTTAATAAGCTAATATGCCAGGTACTAAATAACATCTTTTAATTTCGCATGTACACAATGCCTCACGAATAGCTTCCTTGCTTCTTCCTGGCGGGAGAACGACCCACAACAGATTTGATATACCACTTGAGTTAATGGAGAATAGTACGTGCGATATAAAACAAAACACACATCTGGCAGAGCTAATGGAACAAGTCAGTTTAATAATATGGGACGAAGCACCAATGACTCAAAAGTACGCCTTTGAAGCATTGGATAAAACACTTAGGGACATACTAGGCTACCCAAATGTGACAAACATAGAACGCATGTTTAGAGGCATGACTGTGTTACTTGGAGGAGATTTTAGACAAATTTTACCGGTTATCCCAAAAGCAAAATGACAGGAAGTGGTCAAGTCTTGCATAAACAGGTCCAAATTGTGGTCAAACTGTCACGTGTTTCAGCTCACAAGTAGCATGCGGGTAAATGAATACGACCCGCAAGGACGAATTGACACTCATAAGCAGAAGTTTAATCAGTGGCTTTAGATGTTGCTGACGAAAAGGTGCTAGCGAAAATGAAAGACAGAGAGGATGAACCAACTCGGATACAAATTCCTGAGAGTTTCCTCATAAAAAAATGGGAGTGCCCGATAACAGAGATTGTTAAAGTATCATTTCCATACTTCATTATAAGACAAACAAAAGAGGCTATTTAAGAGAAATGGCAATATTGACGTCGAAGAATGATGATGCAGATGACATCAATAAGCATATGTTTAAAAATCTAGGAGGACAAGTTGTTACCTACAAAAGTGCAGATGAAATATGTAAAGAAACGAATGATTCACTCGATCAAGAATACTCATTCCCACCGGAGTTTTTAAACTCTTTGAAGTTCCAAGGGCTTCCATCGCATGGACTAAACTTAAAAAAGGAGTTATCGGTAATGCTGTTACGGAACGTCAATCCAAGCCAAGGTATGTGCAATGGAACAAGGCTTATGATCACACATCTGGGTGAATTTTTCATAAAGCCGAAAATCATCACCGGCTCTAACGTTGGAGGTGTGGTATTGATACCAAGAATTACACTCACATCAAACAGAAATCAGTGGCCATTCATTGTAAAAAGAAGACAGTTCCCCATTAAACCATGTTATGCAATGAAGATCAACAAGAGTCAAGGTCAATCACTTGATTTTGTCGACCTGTATCTACCAGCACCAGTATTCAGCCATGACCAACTATATGTGGCGATATCTAGAGTCACCATCCCGGAAGGACTGAAAATTCTAATGATAGAAGACCCCGACAACAACTTAAAATATCACACGCGAAACATTGTCTATAAAGAGGTTTTTAACAACCTACACTAGCATAACAAGGCATGCCTAATAACCCTATAATCAAAACATATTACGTTTGTTCTCAAGAAAATCATGGCCAATCATTGGTCTGTCGAAAAAAGAATTATATAACATGTAAACTACTATCAGTCTCAATTACAATCAAACACATATAATTTAAAAACAATGCAAACCTGAAAAGGATATCTTGACTTGCTAATTGAAATGGACCAATAATTAAGGATTTCAACTTTGACCAGTAGTTCACTTTGGTTTGGTGGTGGCTGTGCAGCCACGCCCCATTGTGGGTGGCTTAAAGATGCTCACTGGAATTTGATAGTTCTAATAATCACATTCAATTGAAATGAAAGGGAAAGTAGCCAAGCTACATTTTTTTTAAAGTAGGGTTCTCAAATTTAGTTTCTAAAATTTTAATTTTTATTTATTTACTTATTCTAACTACAAAAATTAGAAAAAAAGAATAACTCATAAAATACGTTTCTAAAATATTAACATGTTTGTATAATAAGTAGTCGATATTCAATTTACATATATCACATTCCTAAATTTGTATTTAAAATTCTTTTTACAGCGTATCAGTATGAAACGACGATCAAATCGAGGAACATCAAAGCTTAGTACCGCTAGGAAGCAAATCACATGTACACTTGCTACTTACAAACACATCTGGCGGGTACCCGGTGACCATTTTTATGGCGAACAAATATTTTTCATGTGACCTTTTAAGCACAACAAGGCGACTGACATTTTTTTTCAACTTTTTTTTTCAACCATTACATAATAATTCAAATACATTTAAGAACATTACAAATAAAACTTCAAATAAAATGACTAAACTACTAATAAATCAACCCATTTACTATAACTTTTAGGGATAAAACTACAGGCCCTGTATATTTGAATAAGCCCATTAGTGGTCCAGTTTTTCGGATAGTCCAATTACTAATCCATAAAAACATTTACTGCTTGATGATGATGGATTAAATGGGTTGTTACAACTCACAAGTCAATGTGTTTTATGAATATTAAAGTTGTCACAATTAAAGACATTTAATTTACATTTCAATGTTGGGTTGTTAATTCAATTTCCTATTAAAGAAATGTTTTTTGTCTTAAATTTTTTAAAACTTTTTTATTTAGAAAGTCCCAAACCCTTTATAAAGTAGTATAGATAGAGGGAGCGAAATCAAGTTTTTTGTTAGATAATTGTAATTTAAAAAAATATATACACGAAGGTGGTACTTTCTAAAATAAATACAATATAATGTATCTTCCCTTTTCTTTTCTTTTATATACATACTAGTTACAATAACTGTGCACGCACAAGGTTTTGACAAAAAAATTACTTTTTATCAATGTTAAATATTGTGTCTTTAAAGGTAATTACACATAATTATATACTTATGCACGAGTTTTCATTATCCATTAATATCCATTAGAATTTTGTGTAATCAAATTTTGTAAAAAAATTTGATATTTAGTTGATATAGATGTTGATGTTTCTATTTAAATTTCACTATTGATATTATGATGTACACAAGATGCGAGTTTAGTTGCACATAATAAATGTTGATGAAGTTCAAATATACTCCTTAAAGTTTTTTAAAAATGTTTTTCTGCATATCCTTATATAATAAAAATTACATGAGAAATTGTTATAAGTACAATCACGTTTTTTTTCTTCATATTAAAGTAGCTCGTACTTACAATTTGATAATTATATTTCCGTTTTCAATAATTTAGCCGTATTTAATATTCAAATTCGTGTCCACATTTGTCATACTTTTAATATGAAATAAATGAGTCCTTAGTAAACATATATAGTAAAAAAAATGATATTTATAATCTTATGTATATTTATATGTTGGATGTGTGGTATTGATACCAAGAATTACACTCACATCAAACAGAAATCAGTGGCCATTCATTGTAAAAAGAAGACAGTTCCCCATTAAACCATGTTATACAATGAAGATCAACAAGAGTCAAGGTCAATCACTTGATTTTGTCGGCCTGTATCTACCAGCACCAGTATTCAGCTATGACCAACTATATGTGGCGATATCTAGAGTCACCAGCCCGGAAGGACTGAAATTCTAATGATGGAAGACCCCGACAACAACTTAAAATATCACACGCGAAACATTGTCTATAAAGAGGTTTTTAACAACCTACACTAGCACAACAAGGTATGCCTAATAACTCTATAATCAAAACATATTACGTTTGTTCTCAAGAAAATCATGGCCAATCATTGGTCCATCGAAAAATAATTATATAACATGTAAACTACTATCGGTCTCAATTACAATCAAACACATATAATTTAAAAACAGTGCAAACCTGAAAAGGATATCTTGATTTGCTAATTGAAATGGACCAATAATTAAGGATTTCAACTTTGACCAGTAGTTCACTTTGGTTTGGTGGTGGTTATGCAACCACGCCCCATTGTGGGTGGCGTAAAGATGCTCACTGGAATTTGATAGTTCTAATAGATACGTTTTCAAAAAAATCCAATGTTGGGCCAAGCGTTGCCGGTAGGTAATTTTCTCGGGTTCCTAGCGGTTCTAGGGTTCAATTGAAATGAAAGGAAAGTAAACAAGCTACATTTTTTTAAAAGTAGGGTTCTCAAATTTAGTTTCTAAAACTTTAATTTTATTTATTTACTTATTCTAACTACAAAATTTAGAAAAAAAGAATAACTCATAAAATACATTTTCTAAAATATTAATATGTTTGTATAATAAGTAGTCGATATTATAATTTTTATATAATAAACTAATATACTAAAATAAAAATTAAACAATTTTAAAACGTGTTTTTCAATTTAAATATATCACATTCCTAAATTTGTATTTAAAATTATTTTTACCGAGTATCAGCATGAAACGACGATCAAATCAAGAAACATCAAAGCTTAGTACCGCTAGAAAGCAAATCACATGTTACTACTTACAAACACATGTAATAATTGTCAAACAAACCTTTAAATATATTTAATATGAACCATTTATATTTATAAAAGCTTAATAAAACGAATTTCTTAGTTTAATACTTTAAGTTTCGCAACTAATGTTGACACACATAATTAACACTTGCCATAGTGATATTACTTCATGATAATTGAAGCGGTATGAACCGGGAATATATGATGTGGGGCAAAAATTTTTATGACGATAACAATAAAATACGGAAGAAAAAACTTGAATCAGAATGATAAATTCAGTATTTTACTTAGAAATGAAGGATTTATAAGCTTTTTAGTGTTAAATGTTGGGTTTATTATGTTAGTGGGGCAATTTGAGTTTTGTAAGGTACTTTCAAAAAAGGTCGAAATTAAAAAAAATTACACTAAAATTTCAACTTTTTTTATAGCCAGCAGAGGCCATTTCATATTTACTTAATAGATCCGTCCCTGATTGAAGCCCGTGCATTACATGGGTCATGCTACCTCGTATATGTAATTATTAAATTTTGCAAAAATGTAAATGAAATTCTCTTTTATTTATATAGAGGGAGCGAAATCTAGCTTGGGATTCTAGATCCTTCTAATGTTAAGAATTTTGGTATTTATTATTGCTACACATTGCAATACTGCTTACTTGGCTCATCCTTGTCCGAATCCTTTCACCCAATTACACATGCACATTCCCTAAAAAAACCATGAGTCACCACCAAAAACCTCACCAAACTAAACCCTAACAAACCCTCACGGTAACAAATGGATAGGCGTTATAATATTGATGATCATGTGGTTCTACCTTTCGATATTACTACCCCAGAATCGTGTCTAAAAAGTATCACAAATGTTCGAGAAGAACTATTATCTTCTCGTGTTGGGAAAGACGTCTTCGTAAAGTATGAAGTAGATGATGACATAGAACTCAGGCGATTGTATCTCCACGTACAAAGAAATGATGTGTACAATACGCGCTTTCACATAGACGATGGCCCAATCTGGAGTGTAGATACGGGACCGGGAACTTTGCGAAACGGATATTTAGGTATAGGACATATGTATAGGGATTTGACTAGGGGAGACGGAGTAGGAGATGTAGTGGTGGGTTTTCCTAGGTTTAAGGCTGCTGTTTGGGACGTCGTAGGTAGATTTGGTCCTGGAGGTCTAAATGTGACTGATGAAAGAAAGAAAAACTCTAATCATTGGAACGAGTTACTTGGAAGGGGCTTAGCTTCTCTTATCGTGATGACTCTAGAGTCATGTAGATCACTTTGGGTCGATTATGACTTAGGTCGGTTGCTAACTGAAGTGGATTATGCCACGCGAAAGGTCTCAGGTTGTGAGGGGGGTGTTATGCTTGGTTGGGGTCAAATGAGCGGGATTAGTCGACTGGAAATGGTAGACTCTGGGCCGATTTGGAGAAGCAGTCCCATTGAGGTCCGAGATGTTAGAGCACTACAAACTACTCCAATCTATGCATGGGATTGCGTTGAGGTTAGATCGATTACCTGAAGACACAAAACAAGGGAAGTACACTAGTTTTTAATTAGTAGTAGTATTACACTATATATCATGGTATACTTAATTGGAGGATTTATGATTCATGGGGTTAGGCTTTTGTACGAAATCAAGTCACATTTAATGAATAGTATTAAAGGAAATTGATAGTTTATGATTCATTTGTTCCATCTGTCCAATAGTCATTTTTATTTAGTAGATTGTTGAAACATTGTTATGTAGTTTTAAAAGGTTTTTTTAATTTGTCTTATGGTGGCAAGAGTTTATAAGTGTTAATGAAAATAAATGTTTCTTTAAATAAGTAAAACATAGGTAAATTTAGTAGACATCATAAATTTAGAAACTTATTACTGTAATATCAAAGAACATGTGAATATTGTAATTTGAGTTCATTTAATACCCATTAACCTCTACCACCGTCTCTACCACCGTGGCGCAAGTTAGAAATTCACTTTTTGAGGAATAATTTAAAGGTTATATATGTCACTTTTGTTTAAGGTTATATGTGTCTATTCTAAAGTTGTGGGTCTCAAAACCCATCTCTTTCAATTAAATTAAATAAATCAGCATCAATATTCACAAACCCTAACCCTAATTTAAACCTTACTTTTATAAAAATTTATAAACTAATGGATGGATACCACAACAAGCTCCTCTTCAATTTTAGATGGTCTGAATACACCATCACAGATTCATCAAAAGTATGATTCATTTTTTATGTTTTGGATTACATTATTCTGAATTGTTGTGTTAATTGAGTTGAATTATGTATTTATGGTGATGATTTGGATTAAACTTGTGGTGGATGTGTTTGTTATTGAAATTAGGTTAGATTAGTTGTGGATGTTATACTGTTTTAGTAATGTGAATTAGAATGTGTTTGTGTTTCGTACTTTGGTTGATTAGTTTTGGCGGTTGTGTTTATCATCACTTCTGTTAGGGATTTTGAATCGTTTGATGTTCACTAAACGCCTAAGACATGTATTATTGTCTTAGTAACTTGGATCAGAACGCCTGCTCAATTGTACGATTTGTTTTGGGAAGTAGTTTATTTTGCAGCTTAAGTTTGAAGTTATTGATTGGCTACTGTTGAAGATTTTGAATGTTGTTGCTTTGCTGAAGCAAATGAATAGTATGGAGCATTAGAAATATTTAATGTTATGCTACACCCTCATATTTTCTGTTATTTGCGAGAGCTGGTCTTGTGGATAAGCACACCTGAGCATTTTGTGTTTCGTGTTCCGGTTGATTGTACGGTTTGATGTGTTTGGTTTCCGAATTAGTTTGGATTATTTTTTCGCAGCTGAATTTTGAAGTTATTGATTCGCTATTGGCTGAGGGTTTTGAATGTTCTGGTTGAGTAAAATGAGAATAATTGAGCTGTAGTTATTGGTGACTAGCGTAGCTTTTGCTTATATTTTACTGGCAAATGTGTTCTCGGATAAGGCAGTGGGGAGAAGTTTGATCATCGGTCATCTTTTAACCGTGAAAGTGAAAGAGTGCGGAACACAAGACGAGAATTTTATCATGGTATGCTGTTTTTGTAAGATATTTTGATGCTATTGAAAAGAAATTGAGGTCAGGCAATGTTGTTTTACGAATTACAGGGTGGAGACTGAGTCCTTGCGGTTTTTAACAGCCAAATATTGTCCATCGGTGCCTTCTCCTAGGCCAACAATTGCAGCAGCGTTTAGTGCAGATGGGATAACTATATTCCCATAATCAGTAATTCAGTATTTTCCCATATCAGTAACTCAATATTTTCCCATGTCCGTAATTCAATGTTTGAAAAAGCTGTATACAACTGTATGAGCTGATGATGGCTTCTTCTGTTCTTCCATCTACCCCTCATGATACAGCTGTTGATAGTTCATCTGAACCAATTGATGTCACGGGAATTACTGCAGTACAACTTCTAGAAGGGTATGAAATAAATGATGCTTCTAATTTGGATACTTGAATATCCTTAAACCAAAGCCTAACCCGATAGGCCAGCCTACAGACGAGATTAGGCAAGAACTTTAGAAGAGTGTGTTGGGAGTTAACCTTCATACAAGGATGGCTGATGGGTCAAAGCCAAGCTGGCACTTCATCTAGTAATAGAGGGTGGGTTTTTAACCACGTTGCCACATGCGTCAAGTGCCTCTAATAGGGAGCTTCCAAAGGGTTCATTGCTTATGCCAGAAGCACAAGTTTTACGGGATCTTTCTTCAAATGGTGCTTCAACTTCTGCATCGCAGTATAGTGAAAATGCTATGGTCAATGAGCCAAATGTTGGGGGTTATTCGTTCCCGATCCCTTAGTCAAATACACCCGCAACTTTCTGCTTCATTGACTGCTAGTGCTGCAGCTGAGTTACCTTGCGCTGTAAAGTTAAAATATGGCCTCATGATTTTAAAATCCTTGTGCTAATCTCAAGCCTGCACGTGGCCGTCTAACAATACCACATGCACTACTTTGTAGGTAAGGCTTTAAGATCCGACTGAAGTTTGATATTATATGTATCTGGGTCGCTGAGAGCAATGCTTCATGGTTAATATTCTCTTTTATATGCTTTAGAGTGCTCTCAAATTAAATCTGACCTATAACTAATTATAATATAATGGAACTGGAAGCGTTTGAGCAAGAGTTCAAATGTTAAATGCAAACGATAAATTTAAGCAATGGATATGTATGTTCAATTTTCTTTTGACTACGCCTTTAAAAGCAATTGGTTAACATGTATCTTTAAAATCAGTGGGAGTATGGATCTCGCTGAAAATGTTGGGTGTTTGTAAAGGTACATGATCATCATTTGTATGTGGCGGTCATTTGCTATTAGTACCTTTTTCAGTTGCATGCTTTTATGTCGCTATCTTGTCAATGGTGTTTACTAATGGGGAAGGGAATTTGTTGATGGCAAATAGGCGAGTCAGGCGGGTTGGGTATCATGTCAACAGGTTAGGGTCAAATCTAAGTCTGCAAATTTAATGATTTATGAGGTTCCATGCTACTAAATAACGCAAATCAATCGTCCTTTACGAGTAGATGTGTAGAAATGGCCACCTCTGCATCTTGTTTTTAGCCATTATTGCATCATCGGGAAATGAAACTGTTTGAACATTGATTCTTTGATGTCGTTGTAGAAATTTATGTGGCTGTATCTTTTATGGACTTTTCTTTAGTGTTACACTTCTTAGAGCAGTGTGTTTCATATATCCATTGTCATTAGACATATGACCATTTATACTCTGTGTACATGCACACATCTATTGAAGTCTTTTTTATTGCTTTGATCCGTGATTTGATGATATTCTTTACAGAGACAACCCGAGATTCACCTTTTTGCTACCAGATTTAGAGAGCATGGTGGAGATATTGCAGGTGCTCGTGCATCTTATCAGCTTGTTCATTCTGAAATTTCTCTAGGTCTTCTTGAAGCAATATCAAGCATGCTAACATGGAACATTGGCTGGTAAGCCAATGAGTACTTAGTCAAGCATTTTAGTGCATAAGATCTCATTTTGCTCGTCATTACTCATAATTGTTTTGCTCCTTGTATTATTAGGGGAATGTGGAAGATGCTTGTTCTTTGTATGAACAGACAATTGCAATTAAGAAAGGAAAAGAACATACAACGATGTTGCCTCTTTTGTTTGCACAGTATTCTCGGTTTTTGTACTTGGTATGTCCATTTAATTAACCTTTTGTTATCCTCAACTTTTGAGTGCTAGATTTATTACTAGCATATGCTTATGCATTTACAAATCATCGACTAAATTACTATAAAAGTTAAAATCTTAAGAAGTGGCAGAACTTGTGCATGTATGTCATTGAATCTGCCAGAATGTCTTTGGTGTGAGTGGGAGTCCCAAATCACATACTTGGGAAAATGAGCGGGACATACAATCGAAAATCAATATCTGATTGAAAAAAAAAGTTTAAGAGAATAAGTTACACCTTTGGCGATTTTTATCCTGATTTGGCTCCACAAAGATGTAATACAACTCGAAATGGCACATTTGTATGCTTTGTATATGGGTCAAAATTGCCACCTCTATTTTCTAGAGACTTGTCAGATGTCATTTCTAATTGATGACTTGAAGTCTGTGTGGGTCTGCAATTTTTATTCAGACATTGTGTGCATGTGGTTCTCTTTTTACTGTTTCTTTTTCATGTCGTGTGAAAGGGTTAACTAACCATAGTATATGATTTTTATTTTGTTTCTCTATCTATCATCTGTATTAAGAAAACATCAGCATAAAAGCTTCACTTTGGCGGTTCGGACGGTTCCAGGCGGTTCAAGACGGCTCTTTAGTCAATGATTACAAATATGATATGATGTCATTAGTAATCAAATTTTTTATTAAAAATGGTTTTAGGAGTCAATTTATAAAAGTACTTTATCGGCTACTTTTGACCTGTTTGACCATTCTTTTTACGGTGTTCAATTTATACTTTCACTTGTAAAACATAGCCCGAACTCGAGCTGTTCATTTACGAATGGGTCAAAATTTCCACCTCTAGCACCTAAAACATTTTTTTTCACAATGGCGTTTTGGGTCAACCATTCTGACTTGCATACCTCTTTTCACCCATTACCCAACTTGCCTGACCTGCTTATATTGTCCCCTCAAGGATCAATTTAACTTTTCTAGTGACTTCATATTGGTTAGCCGATTTAATGCCTTCCGTTTTGACATCACTAAAGTGTGGACTTTCTTGTGTACTTGTAGGTTGCTTATGGCACATACAATGCTTCTGAAGGCGGCTATGTCCAACCACAAGCCTCAACATCTGTTCCACTAGCTGCTCCTGCAGCTGCTTATGGTGCCTATACCTCTTCATACCCAGTTCAGGTATTCTTGCATTCGCATATACAAAATGTGTAACAAAGTTGTTTTTATCTATGATTCATCAAAATTTTCCTTCCAGCAAAATATCTTAGGAATCTTTTATCTACATAATTTTATCAAGTAGCAAATTTGATGGAACACCACCCCGAAGAGAATCATGTAGCATTTTTCTTTTGAAAATAGTAGAATGTATGCGGTATGTTATTGCTGCATATCAAGACTATAGTTATTGTTGTCTTTCTGTGTAAAAAATAAATATTTGCTTAACAGTCAAAAGTAGAGATGACTATAAATGGATTAGCAGTTGACCAAATTAATTATATGAGGGAAAACCTCCAAATTAAAATAACATCTGTAGTAATACTGTACACACATATTTATCTAAAAAGATGTTAAAATTACAGATCAACCTTATGGGGGCATAATTAAATTACCCATGTAATTATGTAGTCATTACCCAACTTGCCCATTTTGCCACCATGGATAACTCAGTGTTTTGGCTCCTCACAGCTCATTTATAATCTCAGCAGGCTGTCCTACAACAAGCTTATGTGAAGCCTGGTGTGGCAGCAGTGCCACCAGCTCATTAAACCTACTGCAGCTGCTGCTCCTCGTCCTACTACAATACCTACTATTGAGCCAGTGACCCATAATATGATCATCTACGGCATTTTGGTTCATTGTTATCAGTCTATAAATGCAGATATGCTTGTTTCAATATTATTTCTAGACAGATTATCTTACAGTAGCAGACATAAAAGAGAGGAGTAATTTGTTAAATATGCGCCCGTGATATGGGTATTTCAAACAGTTCTCGATACATCTAATTTGTTTTATGGTTGCCTAATCTTAGGGTTGTTGAGACAAGAGATCAGTACTTAGCAGTTTATTGTATTGACTAAATAGGTATCATGTCTCACTTTTAAATGTATAGCAATGATATTCTTGCTTTTGTACCAGAATTTACTTGCTTTTAAGTTGCATATCTATTTTATTAATTTTGTTTCTCAATTTTTTTAATTATTATTATTTTTAAAAATATACAAATTCAACATTGCTTGTTTTATGTTTTCCATTAGCAACCTTTAACTGTGGCTTGTCAATTCTGTTTGTAGATTTAGTGGGTGTTTGGCTAAGCTCATTAAATGGGCTTATGCTTATGTTATATAAGCGGCTTATGACTTATATATCATGAGCTAATAAGTCCTTGCTAAATGTTTGACTTAGCATATCAATATTAATAAAGCAAAATGACAAAAAAGCACATAAACATTAGATGAATGTAATTATCATATACAGTTAATTACATCAATGATCCATGTGGTTGTCAAATGGAGTTGACCGGTTTTTTGGCCGATTTTCCATCCAATTGGACTTTAACATAAGGGGCAAATTTATCATTTCAATATATGATATACCTCAGTGACTATATTTGCAACATCTTTAGAAAAATTTAAATGCGAGTCCACCACTACCTTTATTCTTTTTCTAGTTCTTTTTTCAAACGCATGACCTTTTAACTTGTAATAAAAAAAACCCACGTTCTTTTCATAAAAAATCAAGATATAAATCAAAATCCAAATCTTAAAACTCGATTTTCTTGAATGTATATAGAATCCTGATCCTTTTTTCATCAAAAATCAAGATATTAATCCAATAATAACCAAAAAAAGATTGCATTTTTTTCGTATACCACATCTATCAGTTTATCATGATTGCTAAGACACCTCAAAAGCTTTGTTAAGAGAAGAATCTCATCATTTCCCAGCAACGCCGTGCTATCTAAGCTATACATGGGTTAATTTGTCGATAGCACCTTTTACCAATTAATGACTTCGTTAGTACTCATTAAACTCGAATGTAGGAACACCACAATCAAGTTGTGTTTCCATCACTAACCGATTCTCAATGGTTTCAAACCCATGCCTCTAGGAACAACTCTCAGTAAGTCTCTCGTCAGAGACTTACAGGAGATATCCGACAAGTCTCTTAATCGTTTGTTGGTCACACAAGAAAACCCTCACTAAGTATCTTGTCACACGCTTAGTAGTGTCAAAATCAAGTTTCTAGATCACTTGATGAACATATAGATAATGGTACCATTCTCATTAATTTGTCTAGACATTCCATCACAATGGAATTTGAGGCATCGGATCTCTAATCCATTTAAACACCTCGATAGCCACATCACACGCGATAATCTCGACTTTCTTCATGAAGTAAACTACAAACTTGTTTCTTGCGCGATCAAGAAACAAATCATACTGTGCGTGGAGTAGTTCACCAACCTGTGAATTCAAATCACAATCCGAGATTCTAATCACTTTGTACCCCTTCCAATACGTAATTGAATGCGTTTATTTTGAGTATGCATGGTAAATTAGCTGAAATGTGTAGCAGACACGTCATGCACCCCCATCATTTTGCATATCCTGGGTAAGTCACTACTCACCATAGTTCGATGACAACGAGCCTACTTGAATCGTTTATTTTGGTATTATCTACCATTTAGTTACAAAATTTAACTTTGGTTTGAATGAATACCCAAAAATATTGGTTAGTGTTGACTCAAAATGCTTTGAATTATCTCAATCCTACAAGAATGAGCATTGCAATAAAAGTATATAAAATCTAGCATATTCTTTCTGTTTAAAATATCATTCTCATCAAAGCACCGGTGGTTTTGCATCAATCAAAACATTAATACGGAGTAACTGTCATTCTTGCACCAATTTACAATAATTCATTAGTTAGATACGAAATAAAAATAGCTAGAAAACACGATTCAGCAAAACAACTTAATAGTGACAACCGCAAAGTGATAGTGAATCACCATGTCTACTAGTTCATATCACCATATTTGTTACGTGCATAATGCCTTTTTTTTATTTATTTTTTCGTAAGCATAGCCTTTTCCGAAATATCGCCATTATGTCACATACGAGCCTCTTTGTAGTAGTAAAAGTTCATCATAAACAAAATATGTGCACAATTAGATAAAAGTGATTACTGCTTTACTAACTCATTTATTTATTTATTTATTTTTATTTTTCATTTATGATATCGAAACAACGATTCTCCTTCGCGATATGCGGTAAATCCCACCATGGATGTAACCGGCAACAGTAATGAATTGCTTGTCCCCAGTTAAGTCACATCTGGTTGGTGACATGTTACAAAAATTTATTTGCCACAGTCATCTAAATCTAATGCATCCTTGTGTTAGACTACTAGTTTAAAACCCGTGTAATACACGAGTTGTTAAATTTATCTTATTTCAACTTTTCTCATGATAAAAACATGAAATATCTCTTCTCCTTATAACGCTTTTGGTACATTCTCTCTTTAGAAGTCTTAAAAAATTAAGTTTACGCACTTGTTTAAGGGTTTTGTTAACAACCTAATGAGTGTTGTTTAAGGTTACCGTAAATATTAAATATGAACTCATAATTTCTATAAATACGTGATTTTAATATATACAATTAAGGAAAATGAGTTCTAATAAGATATGGATTAATATAAAGTGAGTTAATATTTGAACACATTGTTAATTAAGTAACATTAAACAACACATATTGGGTTGTTGTTAACAAAACCCCTTGTTTAATATGACATGATTTAGTCTTAATTGCTAGTTATGAAATCTTGTAATTGCCACTAAATAAAAGTAACACCCATCTAGAAAATTAACTGTGTTAAATGTATGTATGTACTATATACGATAAGCTCGTGACTACTCCGTGCAAGTCTTTACGCATTAATTCAATTAATATAAACTCCCAAGTCCTAACAATGGTGCAAGCTCTTGTCTTGCAATTAGATAAATAGTTGCTGATTTGGGAATTTTGCTTGGCTGATGTCAAGAAAAATCGAAGTCACGAAGACGTACGTGGTGGTTGGTCGTATGGTTGTAGCATGAGATCTTGACTTTATTGTCTATTTTTTGGTTGTGATTAAATATAAAATTGCCTTTTTGGAAAATAAAAGTTCTCCGAGAAATCATGTATATACTGCTCAAAATAAAAGGGAGGAAACTTAGAAGTATCAAGTTGTATCCAAAGATAAAAATAACACAAGCAACTTCTTTCCTTTCACTATCAACTCAAATGTTTTCCAGGTGTTACTATAACTCAACCTCAAATGTTTCCCAAATGTGAACCAAAGTTTACATTGAGTACTTGTTTGATCCAATACCATGTCTTTGTAAGATAAGCTTTACAGACATTATAATGGCATATCTAACTCCCAAAATTTAAAATACTTATACCTTAAGTAGCCGCTTCTCTAAAGAATATCACCAAATACTTTGTCGAGCTCTTCATTAAACCTCTGTTATCAAACATAAGATAACTAAAATTAGGTGGAAAAAAAAACTTCAAGGATATGGTTGATTATAAACACAATAAGAAGTTAGTAAAACTATCGATTTTAACACTCAAAAAGCCAATAAGCCCCTCAAATAAGCTTGCCAAACACTCCGCTTGAAGCCCAATCACTGTATTCATAGCATAGAGTGCATTATAACAGACTTGAGTTTGGAGACCAAATTTAAGCAAAAATCCTAATGAGCCATCTTTTCTAAGAACACCTCATGAAGTTCTCTCACATAAGAAGAGAGTAGTTTTTCCTTCCCGTCGACATATATCTAATAACTGGCAAAATCCCAGTACCGTGAACTACAACATACAAACAATGTAGCCAGATTATTTGTATGTCGGATGAAGTTTTTTCAGTATCTATGTAGTTAATGACCGAAATTTCGGTGGGATTTCAGTAGCCTTTTGGTAATTTTAATAATCTTTTATATAATAATTTATGAAATTATGAGTATAAAAATAATAAATTTTGTAATTTTATATAAATTACGTTGGTTTTTAAAGCCCAACTATTTTAAGCCCATGTGACTTTTTAAAAGCCCAATCACTTTTTATTAATAAAAAAACCCATATATCTATACTCCTTTATAAAGGGTTTGGGACATTCTAAATATAGTAGTCTTAAAATTTTTAAGACCAAAAACATTTCCATCAAAAGAAAGTTAATTTGTTAAGCATAATAATTAAGCATACATATAAATTTAAAAAATAATTAATGTCTTAAATTTTCATACTTGTAACATCCTCCAATATTGATGCATCTCATTTAAACCATATGAAGACATGTAAAAAAATGTAATAAATTAAAATACGTAGTTCACCGGAAATTAAAATACGTAAAGTTATTTCTAGAAAAAACATATATATATAAAACATTTGCTCGTCACAAAAATAGTTATCGGGAACCTGTCACCGCATTGCGCGGGTACTCTTCTAGTGTTAACCTAGACCTAAATACTCATTACAACAACTATCTATAAAAAAAACAGAAAAAAACAAACTACACAACGGTTCTTTCTTTCTGTCTTATTTCCTTCCATCTCAGGTTCGTTCTTTCTTATTTCCTTCCATCTCATGTTCTTTCTTTCTTATTTTTCTCCATCTCAGGTTTTTGAACCGAAAATTTCGGTCAATTTCGGTTCATTTCGCCGAAAATTTCGGGACCGAAATTCTGATCGAAATTTTGAACCGAAATAATAGGGAAGGGCCGAAAACCGAAATATCAGTGGTATACCACCAAAATTGACTACATAGTTCAGTATGCAATTTCAAAAGCTTTATAAAAACTAAATTATTGACTCTTAAATAATCACATGGGTAAGTTCAGATAAACAGTCCAATATACTTTCAATTCCTAAAAACTGATTATCAACTTAACTAAACGATAATAAGCAATGTGTAAGCTTGTACACACAGAAACTTTTAGTTCAAACTTTTACTTGAGCATTTCATCAAACAATTTGTGCACTTATAAAACTCACATAAAAAACCAATTCTTAACATATATTTTCAGGTACTAATTTCGCATACGAATGTCATCGAACAATTGTTTGAGATTAAAAAAAAAAAAAAAAAAAAAAAAAAAAACAACAACTCCATCTCAGTTTGTTACCTTATCGATGAATAAAACATAGATTAAAACTTTACTCGAGACCCTTATTAAAGATCTTGAAGCCATGACGCTTGTCTTTCTCATTTGGAAGGGTCACGTTTCTTGCTTGGTGTAAGGTTAATTATGAAGCCACTCTTGGAAAGTGGTTATGGGTTAAGTGAAGGTACATCTGAGAGCCTTCACGTTAAGGACTACAAGTACTAGGGAGTGGTTTGGTAATCGTTACGGATTGGTGTTTTCTTGTTATTATGAGGATCTCATATGACTGTTTTGTCTAGGTGTCTTTTGTGGTCTTGATCTATACTATGATTATGTTTTCTTTTCAGGTAGTGGTCTAATCCTTAGTATGGATGGTTATAATAATTAGAAAAAAGAAAAATTTGATGGATCTTTATGTTTTTTTCAAGGGAAAAACACGCCTTTTTGTTTGGAAGACCCTTTGGGGGCTGAAGTCTTAGAACCAACTTTCGTTTTCTCATCATTTTTTTTAGTGCATGAGTTTTAGTTGTAATTTTCTTTATTTTAGTTGTAGGGGATACTTTGGGTTATCCTGTTTGTTTTAGTTGTAGGGGATACTTCGGGTTATCTCGTTTGGTCAAGATACTTTGTTTATTCTGTTTGTTTGGTAAGGGATACTTTGGTTTATCCCATTGTTCATGATACTTTGGTTTATCCTGTGTGGTAGGGATATTTTGGTTTATCTGGTTTGTTGCATGCTGCTGAAGATGTGCTTATGCTTGTTGGCAAATGTCTTCATCAACAATTATTTATTTGCTTTAATGTATTGTTTATTAATTTTAATATCCAAATCAGAAACTTTCACGATTTCACTCAAACTACGTGGGAGCGTTAGATTATTAGTTGTATCCTAGTAAGCATACTTATCGTGATTAGTTGTCATTAGTGGGTAATTATCTATTTACCAAAAATAACTATTCTACTACCCTTGTATTTATCCTTACCTCTTGTATGGAAGACAATCAATCAATTCAACCTTATCATTCATATCATGTATACTTACACCTTTTTCATTGAAACTAAAAATTATGGTATTATAAGAAAGAGGGTATGATTTCACCACTTCTCTTCACTTAGGCACGCACGCCACATCACCTCAACATCACTCCAACACACTAACAAAAAATACCCCCAATCACAACATACTCACTTCTCTTCACTTGAGCCCCACCCACTATCACAACATACCCACTAAATGCAACGGTTTAATTTTGAAATGGTTTGTCTTGTTGTGTGTCGTTTGAACGACGAATGGGCATGTGGCGAGCCCTTGTGGTATCACGGCGAGGAACAAAATGGAGTGGCGAGAAGCCACGTTGGAAGTGGCGAGAAACAAAACACCCCATACCCCTTGCTCTAATATCATATTGAATCACAAAAATGTAAACTTCTTTTACAAGTAGATTTAACAAAAATAATTTTACCAATAAAAGGCAACATCATTTATTACAGTATTATTTGAATAGTTAATTACAACTTATTATCCGGACTTTGTTCATTCTTCCTACTCCACACTCCTTCTTTTAAATCACCATCACGAACAATCAGTGTACGACTAAAACCAAAAGAAAAAAAAAAGAAAAAAAAAAAACCAAAAAACACGTACACCTGTCTGTTTTCGCTGCTTCGCACAAGCATTAGACTATTTGCTATAAACTTTTATAGAAAAGAAACTATAGTCATGCAATTGATAAACTAGAACCATCGATAATCTGTTTGGCCGTCGTCTTAATAGGTTATCTACAAAACCATAAAAGATCGCACACGCACACAAAAACGGTTTATTCTTATAAACCACATACAATCCACAATACACAAAAAGTGAATAAATATGAACACACAAATTAACGAAACCATATTTTCTTTGAAAAATATACATCGTCAATGCTATTACACGAAATTACTTAGTCTTTACGAATACACGATTTATTTGTAAAGGATTTGATCAAATAAAAATAAAAATTGATTTTATAAATGTAAGATATAAGTTTAGGTTTGAGCTCGATCTTGAAACTTTATTTAAGCGAGAATCTAAGCGAGATGCATGTTTCAATGCTCGATTGGTGCCAATATCGATACGGATTTATGTTTTTTCTCGTTATGGAACCGATTTTTGGGAATGAAAATAAAAACCTTAGTATTACTAAATAATGTAATATCTTCAAGTACTGCTACCACTCTTATGTACTTTCAATTGTTCAAAAGAACATATATAAATTTGAGTTCAAACTTCCAATTATGATCTTCAGCTCCACCAGCAGGAATACCTGTGGTTTGAGGAGCTTCATTGGACCTAGAGGGAGACATAATAAAATCATCACCAAAAGTGGTGTCTTCCTCAAGATTTTGTCTAGGTGAGCTATGTGGTTGACCACTAGGAGGAGTGGGATTAACCTCAGTCTCAGGGGAGTTTGGTCTGTGGGTGAGGCAACCACCGGCTCTCGAAGCAACAGGTCTTGGTGAAGGTGGATGTTGTGGGTCATCAGGAGCAACTGATGCAGAGGCATCAGCAGCAACATTGACACCAGGCAACATGGATGGTAGTAAGGGTCTATGTTCTCCAGCAAAACCAGTTTTCATTGTTGCAAATAATTTGGCTGTTAGTTCAGTAATGACCCTAGGAGTTTTATCAGAGGTTTCAATGCTTAGTATCATTTGTAAAAACCTAGGGTACATTAGAAATTTATGTTTGGTATCCTTCACATTTTTAAGCATTTCCTCAAAAACATATTTTGAAAAATTATATTGTCTCCATGGGCCAAACATATAATAGCATTTGCAATAGAATGAGAACCGATCCCAACCACGGTTGGGACTTAGACATCAAGGTGGTATGGACTAAAACCTCCACTTAGGGCAAAACTTATTTTATACCAAATTATTTTCCCATCAAAGGGATACCCTAAGTCGGTTAGTCGGAGATGAGTTCTCTCTGTTATTCTCAAAGAGACCATCTGCATCATCAAATTGTAACTGAGTCCTAATGAGGGACTCAGTGATCACATACTCTCTACCATCTATAGTGGCCACTATCTCCTTGGTAGAACCAGTGAGAGGTCGCTCATGAGCAGTGGCCCAAAATTGTCTGACAAGAGAGTCATAGACAACATATGGAGAGTGTGTAAGAGCATATCTGATTTTAGACCGTAAGAGGAAATCAATCATATCGTCATAAATTGTGCTTCCTTTGGTGTGATCAAGAAATGCAGTCTTGTTGTGGTCGACTTTGTATTCAAGAGACGTCATTGTTGAAGAGCTTGTGGAAGAGTGGATTTCAAAAATCAGTGGGAATTGGTTAATTAGATTGTGGGATTCTTCTGATTGAAAATTGAAATATGTTGCCCAAAATAACCGTTTAAATTAACAGAAGATTCGGAGCGAATATTTGACCAATTTTGACTTTCAAGACTTTCCCACTTAAATCCCCAATTTCCAATACTATCAGTAGCAATGAAAAGTCAATTAGTGGAAACCAACCAGTCAAACGGCAGAAACCGCTTTTGTCTGTAGTAACTCTTCAATGCTATACGCAGAATCCACAACCCATCAGAGGAATCCAGTACAAAATCAGTGGCAATGAAAAGGAATCAATTCCTCTGATCTCAATAGTATTTCAGCAGTCTCCTTTAATCGATACAAATTCCAACCAACATTGTAAACCATTAACCCTACCGACCTAAGATTCCCAAAAAGTCTATAAAAACCAACCCTTTGCTACACAAACACATATCCCAAATCAACAAGTTACATTACACACACAAAAACATGAGCAACTCTCCAAATCATCCCATTGAAGTATCATCTTCAGACAGCGAGCCACACTGGCTCAATTACTTTCCTCCTGGAGTTACCAACCGAGTCACCTACATCTCAAGACCATCACCTTACCAATCCCCCTTCTACTACACTTCTTCAGAGGAAGAAGTTCCAAACCCTCAACCTCATAATGAGGTTGAGGTATCCAGTGCTGACCTCAAGGATATGAAGGAAGACTCTAATGACGAAATGAATGATCCCACCTACATGCCTCAAAACTATAGGCCCATATATGTTGCTCCTCTTGTTGTGCTTCCACCAAATGCTTCAATTCCAAACCCCCAACCCTCCACATCCAATCCTAACAGAAGAACCCTTGTGATGGGTCTTGCTGCACGCCCAGTGCATGAATGGATGGATAGGAGGGGTAGAGAGCATCACAGGATGCCACAGTGGGGACACCAAAGGCCAGTGAGGAGGCCTTGAAGAGTGAAGCTTTAGTCTGAAGAGGAGGTGGAAGGAGTGAAGAAATTTAGTGTCTTGGTCTTATTTGTCATGTCCAGTGTCTGTAATCACTGCATCATTGGATGCAGTTTGTTGAATAAATGAATAAACACTTTCTCCTTTATTGTCTTTGTGTAGAATGATTTCCATGATTGTTTGTTTGAACTATTTCTGCAAGTTGGTTAGTAGACCACAAAATATACAATACAGATATATATACAAAATATACAAGATATACACATAAATATTACAACAATATTACAACATAAAATCCTCCCCTTGAACCAAAATCCTCCCCTTAGGCATATTCCTCCCCTCAAACACACAATCAGGGGTTGAGCATGCCTATATTAACAACCAAATATTGAAATCTGGGGCCATCAAAAGCTTTTGTTAACAAATCAGCAAAATTTTCATCTGTATGAATTTTGACCACTTGAATAAGGTGTTTTTTATTAGCATCTCTGATAAAGTGGTGTCTTATTTCAATGTGCTTAGTTCTTTGATGAAAAACAGGATTTTTAACAATGCAAATTGTACTTTGGTTATCTATAAAAATTTTATTGTTCATAAAGTTGAACCCATAATCCAATAATTGGTTTTGTATCCAAAGTACCTGACCACAACAACTAGCGTGACCACATATTCACCTTTCATGAAAGAAGTAGCCATTATGGTCTCTTTTGCATTGCCGGAGATCAATCTCCTTCCCAAGAACTGACATCCTCCAGTAGTAGATTTGCCATCAAAGTTAGCACCAGCATAGTCACTATCACTATATGCTTCCAACTCAAATGGAGATTCCCTAGGATACCAAAGGCCCAATTTGGGTTGGCCCTTTAGATACTTGAAAATCTTCTTGACTGCAGTCAAATGGGAAATCAAAGGTGTGACTTGATGCCTAGAACAAGCATTGACTGCAAACATTATGTCAGGCCTAGAGGCAGTCAAATACATGAGAGAACCAATCATAGATCTGTAAAGATGAACATTAACAGCAGGATCAAGTTCATTATTTGACTTTGCCTTAGGGGGCTCATAAGGTGTTGTTGCGGTCCTAACAAGCTCCAAATCAAACTTCTTGAGGATATCATGCACATACTTCTCTTGATGAATGAAAATGCCATCTGATTTCTGCTGCACTTGAAGACCCAAAAAGAAAGTAAGTTCACCCATGGCACTCATCTCAAACTCACTCTTCATCAACTCCTCAAATTCCCTGCACCAGGCTTCTTTGGTGGATCCAAAGATAATATCATCCACATATACTTGCACAAGAATAATGTCCCAGGTGTTCTTCTTAATGAAGAGAGTCTTATCAATAGCACCTCTTCTATAGCCATGTTTCAGTAGGAATGATGAAAGCCTGGCATACCAAGCCCTAGGTGCCTGATGAAGTCCATAGAGTGCCTTGACCACCTTGTAAACCTTATCAGGATGATCTGGGTCTACAAAACCCTTGGGATGAGTGACATATGCTTCTTCCTCAATCTCACCATACAAAAATGCACTCTTCACATCCATCTGATAAACCATAAATCCCATGTAGGAGGCAAATGCCAAGAAAAGCTTGATTGCTTCTACTCTTGCAACTGGAGCAAAAACCTCATCATAATCAATACCCTCCTCTTGTCTATGACCCTGAGCCACCAACCTAGCCTTATTTCGTACCACAATACCTCTTGCATCCCGTTTACATTTGAGAATCCACTTAGTACCAATAGTATATTTACCAGGAGGCAAATCAACAAGTTCCCATACATTTTGATTCAAAAATTGTTGCATCTTCTCTTGCATTGCAGCTACCCAATCCTCATCACCCAGTTCCTGTGAAATACTGGTAGGTTCAACCTGAGATAAGAAACAAGCAAATAGACAATGTTGATAGTCTATATGATTGTTCCTATGTTGATCCCTTATGTAGCTCAGAAAAGCAGATTCACCAAATGTTGTTTTCTGGACCCTGCTTCTAGTTTGGACAGTGGAAGTAGGATCACCAATAATAAGGGATTGTGGATGAACTGTGTTAATCCTTTTTGTGACATTAGGACTAACATCCACAGATGTTGCCAGATTAGTAAGTGTAGCTCTAAAGTCATCATCATAAGAAGAAGAGTCAAAAATGCATGTTCTTGACTGATGATGAATGCCATGCAATTCATAGGTTGAATGTTGTGAATTGGCTAATTCAGATGGAGTGGCAAATCTGGTGGGAGTCTCTTCAAAACTCAAACAGTCAGCAGATGGAGTAACAGCAGGAACAGTTGCACGAACAGCATCAACAGGAACACTAGCGGCGGCAACCGCATCAGCAGCAACCTTTCCTTTATCAGCAGGAGTCATCACATTACCAGCAGGAACAGGGACATTACCATCAGCATCAAAGTTCCTGCGGGCTTCATCAGTTGCTTGCTTTAGAAGTTCCTCTGTTTCCTTAGAGAATTCATACCCAAATTTTTCAGCATCTTCTTTAGCTGCATATTCTTGGCGTTGGAGCTTCACAAGTTCTTCTGCATACCCCACATCACTGGAAGCCACATCATGAGCAGCTGAGTTCTTGGTACTTGAAAAGTGGTTAGAGGGAAAAGAGGGAACAAGTATAACTTGTTCATCACATTCTGAATCTGACTCATCATCTGAAGAACCTGCAATGTTAGTAGAAGCCTCTTGTGGTTCTGCAGAAATGTTAGATTTATAACGAGTATAACCCAAATGGTCAGTTAGATAATCCAAATCAAAGTACCATTCTTGACATGCACCTTGAACATTGGGCTTGTCCTCCATAAATCTGAGATTCAGAGTCTCCTCAACCCTTTTTGTGGAGAGGTTATATACTCTGTAAGCTTTACTATGAGCTGAATAGCCTATCACATATCCTTCATCAGCTTTCCCATCAAACTTTCCCAAATGATCACTAGTATTGAGAATGGTGACATGACAACCAAAAGGCTTAAGATGACTTATGGTAGGAATCTTGCCAGACATAAGTTCATAAGGTGTCCTTTTGTGAGGATTAGTTATAGATACCCTGTTTAACACATAACAAGCAGTGCTAACTGCTTCAGTCCAAAACATGGTAGGCAACTTTGAATCATCAAGCATGGATCTTGCTGCTTCAATGAGGGTTCTGTTTTTCCTTTCAACAACTCCATTTTGTTGTGGAGTCCTGGAAGTGCTATAGTCCCTCTTAATCCCCTTTGTAGCACGGAGATCTATCAATTTAGCATTCTTGAACTCTGTCCCATTATCACACCTAATTGCTTTGACCTTCTTGTTTAACTGATTCTCCACCAGGGCAATAAAGTCTTGAAGAATCTGGAATGTTTCATCTTTAGTCCCCAAAAAGAATGCCCAACAATATCGACTATAATCATCAGTCACCTCCAAACAGTAGTATTTGTGATCAATGCTTCTGATAGATGTAGGACCAAAAAGATCCATATGTAGAAGCTGCAAAGGCTCAGAGATAGTGCTGACAGTAGTAATGGCCTTATAAGAAGCCTTGTGCTGCTTTCCCTTGTTGCAGGCCACACAGTTGTGCTCATTGGTAAAGACTATGGAAGGCAGTCCATTAACTAACCCAAGTTTAGCTAGCTTGTTGATTGTTTTGAAGTTTACATGAGCCATCCTTCTATGCCATTTATTTGATTCATCCAAGGATGTTTTGGCCACCAAACAAGCTAAATCTCCAGCAAGCTGGACATCATTGAGATTGAATGTGTAAAGACTGTGTTTCCTTGGTACCTTCAGAACAACTTGGCTGTCATCAGGTAGTTGGAAATCTTTAGAAAGAACAAGACATTCAAGATCGTGAAGAGTACAAAGTTTTCTTGTCACAAATTTGGGACACGTAAAATAGATTGAAATTTCTCAATGCCTCCACATAATACACATTCTCAAAGTCCAGTTGAGCAGTTCTAATAGTACCCTTCCTGTTATTTTACCATCTCCTCCTCCAAAGGTAACTGTACCTCCTTGTATACCTACAAAATCATGAAGCCTGTCTCTGTTCCCTGTCATACTCCTAGAACAACCACTATCTACAATACCTAAATCTTTATTGGAAACAGGATCATCCTACAAAATAAGAATATACAACAACATTAGTATACATGGAGACCCAAGTCATCACTGACTTGGGCATGCCTTGTGGATCATATTTATTAAACCTGTAGATGGATGAGATCTACTATTGTTCTTGGACCTTTGCATATAAGATGGTCTATTGGTTCTCCAAGAACAACCTGCTGAGGGCTTAACAGCAGTGTCCCTCCATGCCCCCCTTTGATGTAAAAAGTCAGTGTTAATAGGCCTATAATTATTTTGAAAATAAGAGCTTGTAGGTTTTTTCAAAGGTCTATTAACATTTCTTCTCAATGAAAAGAAGATGGCCTGTCGTGAGAATCGGGTTACCAAGCAGAACCGGTCTACCAGAGGAATCGGTCTACCCGCGAATTGATTCTGCTGGTCCTCACATGTGTTCCATTGGGAAAAAATGGAGGTATGTTGTCCACATCTTTCCATACATTGTTATATCTTTGTTGATTAGTGCACACATTCATCTTTTTCTCATAATAATCACAATCTTTGATAAGATGAAAAACACTTCCACAAACAAAACATGATTTTTTCCTAAATTGTTTGTTCAAAACAGGAACAGTCTTAACACAACCAGAATTATTCAAAGCAACATCAAAATCACAATTGTTTGTAACAAAATCAACGTAACATGAAATGTTTCTAGAAAAAGCTGTCTTTGAAAAGTGATCTTTAACAGCAACACTTGGGGCTTTAGGAACTTGTAAAGGCTTAGGAGAGGCAGACTTTAAGGACTCTTCATTTGAATCACAGCTGGCACATTCTTTAGATTGAGTCTCCACAGTCCTGGAAGAACAAGAGACAAATGTGTCAGACTCACTGCCAGTGTCTGATAAGTCATTGGACTTTTGACCATAAGACCTATGTGATTCATCTGAGTCAGAGTCTGGATTGGGTGGTTTGACAATACCATTAACAGAAGAAGGAACTTTATGCATGTCACCTTGTTTTATATATTTAACAGGTTTTCTATATTTACCTTCTTCTTCATCTGTGACAAGATTAAAAACATTGTATTCATTGGGGTCATACACCTCATCTGGACTGATGTAGTCCTTGAAGCCCAACCCCATTTTTGTTTTAACAGACATAGAGCTATTCCACAATTTATCTAAGTTTTTAGCCTGTTCTTGCCATTGTTTATGCCTAGCCACCTCTGAGTCTAAATCAGACGTAAGGCCCTCTTTTTCAGCAACAACCTTTACATATTCTTTCTTATTAAATTTTAATTTATTTGTTGTGTTATCTAAATCTCTTTGTAAAACATTTATTTTCTCCTCAAGAGCCATTTGATTTTGTTCATACCAAGCCTTTTGTTTCTCTAAAGCTTTAACTGTTTTCTTATAGGCCTGGACTTGAATAAAAGACTCTTTATATTTATCATTAACCTCATCAAACTCAGATTTAAGAGCATCATATTGAGTACTGCAACCAAATATACAACTGTGTACCTGAGAAGTGATGCCCATCATTGCAAACTCTCCAGCAGTATAAGCAACTAGTCCAACCTGTGGTTCTTCATCCTCCCCATCATTCACATGCTCATCCCAGTCAACCCTGTTCTCCAGAGACAATAGGCCTTTAGCTTTTACCTCATCAGCTTCCTTGATCTTGAAGGTATTATACCTCCTTCTGTCACCTGCCTTCTTATTTGAACACTCTCTTGCAAAGTGACCAAGCTGGTTACAATTGAAGCACCTGATCTTACTCCTGTCAAATCTAGTTGGATCCCTTCCTTTGTACCCAAACTTCCTTCCTGATCCATCTTTAAATCTCTTAACCTTCACAGCAATCATAGCCATCTGCCACTTAAGATCCATCTCCTCCAAATCCCATAGGTCCACCTGTTCAAAGTCTTCATAAACCAACTGTTGTTGGTCATCTGATTCAGCAACCAATGAGTAGACCACTTCTTCCATTACTGAGTTAGACTTCGACCTTCTTGAAGTGGAGTTGTGTGATCTGGTTGCTGCTGATGAAGTAGTGGGAATATCAGCATATGATATCATTGTGTTCCCACTGGTAGCACCAACAAAGGCGGAGTGTGATGGAGCTTGAGAGAAAGTAGAATGACCCTTGATGTCAAGCTCAAGAGATTTCAGCTTGTTGTACAGATTATCAAAGCTGATGTAGTCAAGACCTCCTTTTGCCTTGAGAGTAAGGGCCACCTGACTCCAAGAAGGAGGTAGAGCACGAAGGAACTTGAGATTGCATTCTTCTGTATCAGGTTTAGATTTCAACTGGTTAAGTTGGCTGAGGATCTTTTGGAACCTGTCATAGCCCTTATGGACACCCTCTTCTTCAGAAATAAAGAACTCCTGAAAGCTTTGTTTGAGCATGGACTTCCTCATTTTCATGGACTCTTCGTTTCCACCAAACCTTTCTTTTATACTTCTCCAAATATGTCTTGCATCATCCAGATGATAGAAGTCACTCATGTGCTCATCTGGAAGAGCTTGTAGGAGAGTAGTCCTTGCCTTAGTTTCCCTTTGGATGGCAATCTGTTCAGCAGTGGTTGTGGGAGGAAGAGTTATAATGTTCCCTTCAGTATCTCTTCCAGTGGCCTTCTTGCTGTTTCCTTTAAGCACGACTTGCCAGAGATTGACATCCATGTTGGAGATATAGTTTTCCATCTTCATGGCTCATATCTCGTATTCATCCTTCTTTAGGTAAGGGAATTTAGCATTGGAGTTAGACATAGTGACCACTTGCTGAATAGTGGATTGAGTACTTGAGGACTCAACTTGTTCATCATCATTCTCGAAGATCGAAAGTTTTAGCTCGAGTTTGTCATGGTTTTGAGAAGAAAAGACCTCTTCTTAGAAAGATTCGCACGAGGCTCTGATACCACTTGTTGGGTTCAGTCCCAGATAGATCTTAATGAGCCTTTAATGAGTATAGCTGCCCTGTGTAATCACAAAACAACTAAGGAGAACCTTTGCTAGAATTGCACTTATGCGGAAAATAAATACAAAACTTAAGAAGACGATAAACACAATAAACTTGATCCTCTATGGATCTATATTCCTTTACTATGTTGTTCTTGGAAAACGTACATAAACCCTAGCCGCTAGTTTCTTTTATAGTACAAGAAACCCTAACTTTGCAGCTTGCTAAAGACGTAAAAGATATGCTCTATCTATTCCTATTTTAACTCAAGCATATCACAACTAATAAACTAAGAAAACGGAAACTACATATCCGCAGAAACACATTGTCTATCAGAGGAAACTGCATACTATTAGCAGAAACCATACTATCAGCGGAAACAAAATAACTATCAGTAGGAACCCCATCAGCGGGAACCAACTGTTTACATAATTCCTAACACTACGGTCATCGATTAAGGGGGAGAGTGATTTAAAATAAAATATTTTCAAACGATATTTCTTCATAATAAGTCTGGTTTGTACAAAATAAGTGGTGATCTAAAGATTTAATGTTATGTCATGGTATGATTCTCTATAAAACTCAAAGATCTTTCAAAATGAAATTTTTTCTGTTCTTGTTTGATTGTGAAATTGTTTTATTTTACTTAAAGATCTCTTAAAAACTATCGTACCTGACACTAACAATATTTAATGTCTACATTTGGTCCTCATCAATCAATTTCAAAAAAATTAAATCAAGCCACGTCTTTATCCAAAATTTTCCAAATGATTTAAATCAATCGGGATCCAAAATCTCAATTGGTTTGAAAATTTTGATCGGGGGAGAGATCATGATTTAAATCTCAAATCGGTTTTAAAGGGTGATTGTTTCAAAAGCACTCCTTCCTTCATGTGCCAAACGATTCTGAAATACATAATGCACATGATTACGGAGGAGCATTTAACCAAAAACCAGAAGAGTATTTAAACAAGGCAACATATTCTCCCATGTTTTCCAAACCTTATTAAATCATTTGGGATCCAAAATCTCAAAGGGTTTGATATTTTTGATCGGGGGAGAATTTGTGATTTAATAATGAAATTTGATAAAAGGTGATCATTTTGATTCATATGTGCATGCTGCTTGTAACACCCCCAAATCTCGGTACAACGAAAGACTTAATCAAGTTTTCGGGGCGTTACTATTGGATTGGTATCGCACACAAGTATAGTAAAAAGATAGTCATTTAACGTTCAAAACCAATCCCAAATTTAAGTATTCAAAACATTTAATCCAAAAGAGTAAATTTTAGGCCCAAAACATGATTTAATAAAATAGGTCCCCAAAGTTTATCAGAGTCAGAAATGATCCTTGAACCCCACCTTCTTGCCAAGCTTCCACAATCTACATATTCCAAACATCTTTCAAATACCTGAGAAATCATGCTAAAAGGTCAGCTTATGCTGGTGAGTTCATAGGTTTAAGTTCAACAAAATCATAGTGGACCAATAGGAGTTGATTTGCTATGCAAGACCTAAGATAGATAAATACCGATCCTACCCGGATCACCAACCGTAAATCATATCCCGCATCCGTGGATTACTCGGGCCCATGACTCTAGTCCAAAGACTTTGTCGTGGCAAAATCTAGAACAATTTCCAACACCGGACTAGGTCGTGGAAATCTATTCTTAGCTAGGCAACAGTTATAGCAATTAGGATTGCTACCCTAGTCTAAGGCAACAACTACCGCACATCTATCTAAACAGTCAAGCATATAAGCAAATCCAAGATAGTTTTCACGGTCCAAAAACAGTAGCATCATTCTCACCCCAATGTAGTTAAAACGTAGATAAAAGTGGGGCTATGAAACTCACCTCAAGCAATCAACGTACAAATAAACACTAGCAGAAGATAACGGTATCACGGCACAGCAACTATCGACTCGGCAAAACCTATTAATGTAGTCCAACTTTAATATATATATTCCTCAAAATCAACGTTATCTACCCCAATATATTCCATTTCCTTATTTCCAAAATGTCTCGTTTACTGCTTAATCCTAGTGTTTGGTATTCTCATGGGTGTATCGACTCAATATGATGCTATAAATGCACTCAAACAACCAATATATAACCCAATGCAACACAATGAGACCTCTAAACGATAAGCTCCATAGTCCAATAAGTTTCAGAATAAATAGTAGACCTTATCGAATTCGTCAACTCGATAAACTCATTTATTTACTCGTGTCGCTTATTATCCCATAAATCAATCGTATCCTTAAGAGTCATAAGGATAATTCACCCATTAATAAGATTACCCAACGTACCTAGCGGGCTCTTATTAGATTCTTCAACCTAATAAGTCCGCTACCCACGTGGATCAACACTATTAACGTTAGGTTATCCGTAACCCATGCACATAACGTAAATAAATAATTACTTAAACTAGTATTAAATGTCCATAATTTACATTTATTGATAAACGTGTACTCGAAACATTAATTACTTATTTATTACAAAACATTTCCAATTTAGTCGTTAGTTTCCGTTTAAAAATAGTAAATAACAAGATAAGTATTGTTATCGATATTTTTGGTACAAAAGCCCATTTATTATTTATATTTCATAGTCTATTAGCATTTTCATGTATATATATATATATTTCATCA
This sequence comes from Chrysanthemum lavandulifolium, assembly GCA_022545495.1. Classification (NCBI taxonomy): domain Eukaryota; kingdom Viridiplantae; phylum Streptophyta; class Magnoliopsida; order Asterales; family Asteraceae; genus Chrysanthemum; species Chrysanthemum lavandulifolium. The sequence continues at coordinate 180,684,877 of CM040238.1, forward strand.
AATTCCATTATTAGTTTCATATCGTTATTTGTTTCGAGTCCACAAGCACGAGTCATGACTTCTCGGCTTTTAATCAATCAATAGTCCAAATTATAATAAAGGCCATGTTACGGCTTTGTCGGAGTCAACTATTGACTAAAAGTCAAAGTAACACCGACGTAGCTCAAAGTCAACAATATATATATATATATATATATATATATATATATATATATATATATATATATATATATATATATATATATATATATATATATATATCAAGTCCAATTTAAAAGTCATAATAGCGCAATTCAATCCCAAAACAACTCAAATCAATCTCGCCAACCAATCAATCAACCAAGTATGCCCGAAACCAATGTTATGACCCTAATGGTCATGACACTGTAACGGTTAAGACCACGTGAACCAAACAAGCCCTAGAAGCTTTTCGGGTCCACGCGTCTCATCCAAACCTCAACTACATCAACCAACAAGCTACCAAAATGACCTGACCCGGACCCGTGGCCCAAGTGGGTCACGTACCCCAACCATGAGCCACGTACGAGGCCCTAGTGGCTCGTACGCCTCATATCTCACATCCAAACACAACCAAATCACTTCAACAACATCCAAATCCAATCATTCAAGCTCCAATCATTAACCAAACACAAAACCCATCATCTATTCTAACCAAAAATATGAAACTAAACCTAAAATGCATAAACCCATCAAATTGATACACCACATGCTTACCAAACACTAATTACTTGTTTATTTAGACGTTAATTAGACTTAATTCCACGTTTGGACCAAAAGCCCTAAAAATTACCATAGGGTCGAAACCCTAGAATGCCATATGTGGCTTTTTATGGCTTAAACAAGCTCTACCCACGTTCCATTTACCTTATTCAAACACGAATTGCAAAACCCACTTGAAACCCTAAAAATCCGAATCTTAATCTTAAGATTTGAAGGTGTTAATGAAGGTTTTAGTATGAGTATTATATATGTATGGAAAGAGGATGAAAAGATCTTTGATATGGTGGTGGAGGTGAGGGGTGACGCGCCGGTGGTTGGCCGGAATCTCGCCGGAAAGTGGCGGCTGTGGTGGGTGAAATTAGGGTTAGGGTTTTGTTATTTGGGAGAGAGAGAGTAGAGAGAAAGAGTGTTGTGTGTGTTTTTTAGTGAGAGAAAGAAATGGATGAAATGAGGGATGGGAGGCCTTTTATACTTGGACAAAAAGGACTCAAAAATAATTATTTTTGGAGGAGGGGGCGCCGGCCTTGGGTATAATTGGGGGGGTCGGAGTTGTAATTTTTTGTAACTATCCCGTTTACCCATTCCCGAGCTCACATTTTGTCCCCCGAGTGTCCCACAACGTTCATTCGACTTTCTAACAGCGTTATTTATGTTTTTCCACGAGTTTTGACTATTTATTTGTAAATTTTCGAGTTACGGTCTAAAAGTTACAATATTTCTCGTTTTAGGCTTTTCTAGTGCTGAATCGAATAGTGCCTACCAAATAGAGTTAAAACTCATACAATAACTCATTTAATAATGAAATAAACCGTAAAAACCAATAGACGATATAAAATCAAGTCATGGTTTATAAAAATAGTGATAAAGGCAAAGCTCGGTTTAGTTTAACGTAATGCGGTTACCTAAAATAGACTCCCTAAATTGCCGGTTGTCACAGCCTCCCGACCTCGAAAGAAACCCGTCCGGGTTTCACTCCAGCTGCTTGATGTCATAAAAATTTAGGATACTTCCTACGGAAAATGTCCTCACGTTCCCAAGTGAACTCCGATCCATGCCGGGAGTTCCAACGAACCTTAATAATCGGAATACGGCTATTCTTCATCCTTTTAATCTCACGGTCCATAATCTCAATCGGTTCCTCAACAAAATTCAATTTCTCATCGATACGAATATCTCTTAAAGGCACCACTATGTTTTCCTCCGAAAGACATTTCTTAAGATTACTAATATGAAAGACATTGTGTACACCACTCAATTCCGATGGTAGCTCCAGGCGGTATGCTACCGGTCTGATTCTTTCCAGGATTGGGAAGGGACCAATATATCGGGGATTGAGTTTTCCACGTTTCCCAAAACGAATCACTCCTTTCCAAGGAGAAACTTTCAACATAACACGATCTCCAATCTGAAATTCTAAAGGTTTACGTCTCTTATCGGCATAACTCTTTTGTCTATCACGAGCGGTTTGCAACCGTTACTTAATCCGAACTATCTTCTCGGTGGTTTCCGTGACAAGTTCGGGACCCAGTAAGTTGACTTTTGCCAACTTCACCCAACAAACAGAGAACGACATTTTCGGCCGTCTGAAGCCTCAAATGGGGCGGCCTTAATGCTAGAGTGATAACTATTGTTGTAAGAGAATTCGGGCCAAAGGAAGGTGTCTCTCCCACCTTTGCCGAAATCAATAACACAGCTCTAAGCATGTCTTCTAGAGTCCGAATGGTTCTCTCGCTTTGACCATCGGTGCGAGGATGGTAAGCGACTCATATCCAAATTGTTCCTAATCATCATCGTAATGATCTCCAAAAGTGGGATGTAAACGACTATCCCTATCGGAAATGATAGATATCGGTACTCCATGACGCGATACTACCTCCTTAAGATACAATCGAGCGAGCTTATCAAGACTATCGGTTTCACCGATAGCTAAGAAGTGGCGAGACTTAGTTAAACGATCAACTATTACCCGGATAGCGTCATTGCCGCTAACTGTTTCGTAATTTAGTGATAAAGTCCATGGTTATTCGCTCCCATTTCCATTCCGGAGTTCGGGTTGAACTAAGAGTCCCGATGGTTTCGATGTTCGGCCTTTACTTTAGAACAAGTCGGCACCAACCGACATAATGAGCTATATCGACTTTCATATTAGGCCACCAATAAAGTTTCTTAAGATCCTGATACATCTTATCGGCTCCGGGATGAATAGAGTATTTTGATTTATGCGACTCGTGCATATTCAACTCACGGATTCCACCATGAAATGGTACCCAGCTTCTGTCTTTGAAGCATAATGTTCCGTCGGAACGCTTAAAGAACCCGTTTTCACTTTCTACCATTCCATGAAGATTCTCATAAGGACGGTTCTCTTCCGTCATTGCCTCTGCTTGGGCGGCTAAAATTTGAGATGGTAAGGGCGAAACAATGGTCATTCCTAAGGATCTTACGAGTAGGGGTGGAATGTCCTCTTTACGACTGAGTGCATCAGCCACAACATTAGCCTTACCAGGATGATAACGAATCTCACATTCATAATCACTAAGCAATTCCAACCAACGACGTTGTCTCATGTTCAGTTCCTTCTGATCTAAGATATGCTTCAAACTCTTATGATCGGTAAATACTACACATTTGGTTCCATACAGATAATGTCTTGATCCTAAGAGCAAACACTCTGACACCTAACTCAAGGTCATGGGTGGTGTAGTTTTCTCATGCTTCTTAAGTTGTCGGGATGCATAAGCAATCACCTTCTCACGTTGCATCAAAACAAGACCTAAGCCTTTATGCGAGCGTCGCGATGCGAGAAAGTCTTCGCTTCCTTCAGTAAGCTAGGATGGGCGCACTACATAACTTCTCCTTGAAGTTGGAATGCTTCTTCTTCCTTTTCTCCCATTCATACTTAACATCCTTCTATGTTAGTTTGGTCGTTGACTTAGCTATCTTGGAAAATCCTCAATGAATCTCCTATAATATCCTGCTAACCCTAGAAGCCGCTTCGATGGGTTCTTAGGAGCCCCCATTTCTTAATGGCTTTAATCTTAGTTGGGTCAACATGAACACCTCGACTATCTATAACATGACCTAAGAATTGCACGGACGGAATCCAAAATTCACACTTAAAGAATTTGGCATACAGCTTCTCCTCTCTCAGCAATCCTAAAATGAGCCTCAAATGCTCTTCGTGCTCATCACTACTCTTAGAGTATATCAAGATGTCGTCTATGGATACTATCACAAACTTATCCAGGTATGGCTTACACACTCAGTTCATGAGATCCATGAAAACCATTGGCGCGTTGGTCAAACCAAACAACATCACTTGGAATTCATAGTGTCCATAACGAGTTCTAAACGCCGTCTTAGGGATATCCTCCTATCGAACTCTAAGCTGGTGATAACCAGATCGTAAATCGATCTTAGAAAAGACACTAGCTCCTTGGAGTTGGTCGAATAGATCATCTATTCTAGGTAACGGATATCGGTTCTTCACTAATAACTTATTCAATTCCCTGTAATCAATACACATCCGAAATGATCCATCCTTCTTCTTCACAAACAACACTGGCTCTCCCCGCGGTGACGAACTTGGTCAAATGAATCCCTTCTCTGACATTTCTGCCAACTGTTTAGACAGTTCCTCCAATTCTCTTGGAGCAAGTCGATAAGGTGCCCGAGCTACGGGTGCCGCACCGGGTATCAACTCTATTTGAAATTCCACTTGTCGGGCAGGTGGGATCCCTGGCAGATCGTCAGGAAACACATCCGGAAATTCTCTAATGACGGGTACATCATTAAGGTGTCTCTCACTCTTCTCCTCACTTTTCTTTTCAAAAATTCGAGCCAAGAAAAGACAACCTCCTCTATCGATGTACTTTTGGGCCTTAATACAAGAGATGATGCTCAACCGGGAAGGACTTCCATAATCGCTCCGATCTCCTTGTATGCTCAGAACTTTTCCTCCATACGGTAAACGCACAATCTTCTCATCACAAATGATGTGTGCACCGTTCTTCGATAACCAATCCATTCCGATAATGACATCAAAACTTCCTAAGGTAACTGGCAATAGATTTATACTAAACGGGCGGTCTAGGAAACTTAAGGTACAACCTCGAATTACGGTGTCTATCTTCTCTCTATTCCCATTCGCTAATTCCACATCGTAACTAAACCCTAGAGGTGTTTGGGAGATTCCTAGTAATGGCATAAAATTGGTGGATCTGAAACTCATATCCGCACCAAGATCAAACAAGTATAGAAGCATAGCGATTATTGAGAAGGAACGTGCAGTAACTATGTTAGGGTCCTCACCGCTTCCTTCCCAATAGCGTAAACACGCGATGTTCCCATGTCTCTCTCACGATTCCTAGCACCATGGTTTCCTGTTCTCCACAACCTCACGCTTCACGTGGTTTAAGCCATTATTTCCTACACCTCGGTTAGCAAATCCTCCTTCATTCTGGGATTTCCTCTCATCCACGGCTCTCGACACTCATTCTTAAAGTGTCCCTTCTTCCCACATCCATAACAGTGACAAGAGCCTTCGGTCCGCTCCTCATGCGGTTTGAAGCGGCAAGTGGTCGGGACCTCGATCTTTGGCCAAATGTCCTACCTTAGAGCACTTCCTACACACATTCGGGCACGGTCCATGGTGGTGTCGGTTACAACGACCACACACGCTTACTACCTTCATAATCTTTCCTACCTCCATTTCCTATGGTGAACACTCTGGTCGTCTCTTGCTTGCTTGTTGCCATTCCTTTAACAACTTCATTTCTCTTTCTCTTATCACTCCTATCATTCTTACCCTTGTCTCCTCTTCGCTATCACATAAGAGTCCATCAAACCGAGCCATGAATGCCTCATGCAAATTAACGGCTTCGCGGCGATGACATCATTTCGAGTAGCTAAAGGCAATCCATCAAGATACCTCTCAATCTTAAGTTCTTTGGTGCGAACCATATCGTGGCAAAGCAACGATAACTCTTGAAACGAGCGAGTATAAGTCGCCATGTCGATACCCTTAACCTTATGGTTCCGAATTCACTCTCTAACTTAACTTCATTCCTAGGACAAGAAGTCTTGATCAAGAGAGTCTTAAAGCGAGTCCAAGTCATACCATAAGCTACATCAATCCCTATTGATGCGTGATAGTTGTTCCACCAGTGTTAACGCTCGTCCTTCAAAGTAAATGTTGCATACTTAACCTTACAATCCTCCTCACAATTACTAACAAAGAAACACATATTCGCTTTTCTCCAACCACCTAGTTAGGTAAACTACTCCTCGGTTCCTCCAAACTCAATGGGACCACGAGAATCGGAACTCTTTGTAGGTACACCCCGAGTTTGATTCACATTGGGGTTCCACTAGAGGTGTTAGAGATTAGTCTCACTAGCGATTCGACACACTGTGACACTAGGCTGGTCAATGTGGGTTGGGTTCACGGTGGAGGGTTTTGTGAACAGGACCATTCTCAAAGACTGATCGTTCACATTCGGGTTCTCTGGTGGGTTATCAATGTTCGGGTTCTCAACAGTGGTGTGGTCGGGGCGGACGACGACCTTGACGAACCGGGGCAACAACAAAGCAGGAGCGCTCGGTTGTTCCTAAGCGGGTTTCGTCTTGTTGCCACCATTCTGGAGGCAAGAAGAACAGTTTCATAAGTTCACAATTCAAGCTCTAAAGATAGAGTTAGGTTCCAAGGATCACCCAATAACGCCTGAATACAAATCAAGGCTAACAGGGATAACGCTATATCAAAGCGAAATAATCAAATACCGAATCATAACTAAGGATGCACGTCCCAATAACCATAACTCATAAGTTTCAAAAGTGGAAATACATGGAAGGATACGAAGAAATCAAAAACGATCCTAATAATGATACTAGTAAGACAACTAGGATAATCCTACATCTCGAACCAAGTACTACTTAGTTTCAAGATGGTACAAAATCCAGAATCTAATACATCTAGCCACATCTACGAATACCACTCACTGACCTCCTAACATCGTCAACCTCTCTCCACAATGATGCTAACTCAACACGTCGAGCGTCGCGATCACTCTTAAGCTCTGCGACCTCTCTCTCTCCAACTCACCAATCCTACGCCAAATTGCTCTATCAGCATCACGAGCTATCGCGAACCCTCTCAGCAGGTCCCCAACCTGCTTCTGGAGCTCCGACATACCATCATGCAAAACCCTAGTCCTCCTGACTACAGTACCCATATCAGCTCTCAGATCCTCTATACTAGCCCTAGATACTCCAACCAAACGATCCGTCAACTGACCAAGCCTAGTACCCTGCGATGTAATCCTCTCCCACATCAGACCCGTCTCACCATACCCCTCAGGCTCTGAAGCAATATCTGATGGTATCTCAGATCCTAACGGGCTACCTATCTCAGGTGAATGTGGAGGTGAATCAAAACCAAAAGGCTGTCCAGGGAACTCAGGCTTAGGCAAAGGAGAACCTGGTCCCGGAGAATGTGCAGGACTCTGCAAATGGAGGAGTACCCCTTCCGGGACATCCTCATCATCCTTCTCCCGAGGATCCTCATCCTCATCAACATCTTGCTCCTTAATCTCATGCTCCTCCTCGACCTCATGCTCCTCCTCGCCTCATCCATGGGGAGAGTCCATGAGTCAGTCTCTGTCTTGAGTAAATCACGAGGTGGTACACTAGGAGATCTAGGCCTCCTAAGACATGGTGATCTTGGTGATGATGATGAGAAGAGAGTGGGTGCTAAGCGGATAGGTGATGATGGTGGTCTCACGGACATGCGGGCGGTGCTATAAGCAAGCCTAGAGTCTCAGGCTCGCGCTAAGACCCGATGTAAGTGAGTCGCCTAGACGAGCTAGGCGATCGATGATGATGAACTAGTGTGACGGGCGATCTCATAAGGATCACCTGCGCAACCGTCATGAGAGTCAATGTTGGCGAACTAGCAACAAGAAGGACCTCCTCGACACATCAAAAGCTAGTGAAGGAATAGTGCGTGACAATGGCATAGGTAGGTATAAGTGTTCGAAACAACTAGTTTTAATAAGCGCATCAACTAAACCAAAACATATATCACATAATGAAAGCTTTAAAAGTAGAGGTACCGCATTACTCAAAACATTCCTTTAAATAAAACACATAAGTTCCGTTCCATCACATAATCCCATATCAAATCAATCAAGTTCAAAATTCCCAAAATCATAATATACCGTTTACTCAAATCCAATACCGTAGTATCTCAATAATCTCATCTCATTTTCCAAAATCAATAATCATATATCATAATCATAACGTTTCCATAATCATTTCACAATATCCCTTAACAGATCATCTCATAATTCAAATCGCAGTTCATACCATAATCAAATAAGAAGCTTGACAGCGCAAGCGGGCGTCATTTGTCGAGGATCAATTTTTCTTAAAAGTGGTTATAGTTTAGGGTTTATAAAATACCTAATTCTCTATAACCTTGAGCTCGATACCAATCGGTAACACCCCAAATCTCGATGCAATGGAAGACTTAATCAAGTTTTCGTATGCTTACTATTGGATTGTTATCGCACACAAGTACGATAAAAGATAGTCATTTAATGTTCAAAACCAATCCCAAATTTAAGTATTCAAAACATTTAATCCAAAAGAGTAAATATTAGGCCCAAAACATGATTTAATAAAATAGGTCCCCAAAGTTTATCAGAGTCAGAAATGATCCTTGAACCCCGCCTTCTTGCCAAGCTTCCACAATCCAAATATTCCAAACATCTTTCAAATACCTAAGAAATCATGCTAAAAGGTCAGCTTACGCTGGTGAGTTGATAGGTTTAAGTTCAACAAAATCATAGTGGACCAATAAGAGTTGATTTGCTATGCAAGACCTAAGATAGATAAATACCGATCCTACCCGGATCACCAACCAAAAATCATATCCCGCATCCAGGGATTACTCGGGCCCAGCGACTCTAGTCCAGCATTGTCGTGGCAAAATCTAGAACAATTTCCAACACCGGACTAGGTCGTGGTAGAAATCTATTCTTAGCTAGGCAACAGTTATAGCAATTAGGATTGCTACCCTAGTCTAAGGCAACAACTACCGCACATCTATCTAAACAGTCAAGCATATAAGCAAATCCAAAATAGTTTTCACGGTCCAAAAACAGTAGCATCATTCTCACCCCAATGTAGTTAAAACGTAGATAAAAGTGGGGCTATGAAACTCACCTCAAGCAATCAACGTACAAATAAACACTAGCAGAAGATAACGGTATCACGGCACAGCAACTATCGACTCGGCACAACCTATTAATGTAGTCCAACTTTTATATATATATTCCTCAAAATCAACGTTATCTACCCCAATATATTCCATTTCCTTATTTCCAAAAATGTCTCGTTTCGCCGTTTAATCCTAGTGTTTGGTATTCTCATGTAGGTGTATCGACTCAATATGATGCTATAAATGCACTCAAACAACCAATATATAACCCAATGCAACACAATGAGACCTCTAAACGATAAGCTCCATAGTCCAATAAGTTTCAGAATAAATAGTAGACCTTATCGAATTCGTCAACTCGATAAACTTATTTATTTACTCGTGTTGCTTATTATCCCATAAATCAATCGTATCCTTAAGAGTCATAAGGATAATTCACCCATTAATAAGATTACCCAACGTACCTAGCGGGCTCTTATTAGATTCGTCAACCTAATAAGTCCGCTACCCACGTGGATCAACACTATTAACGTTAGGTTATCCGTAACCCATGCACATAACGTAAAAAAATAAATACTTAAACTAGTATTAAATGTCCACAATTGACATTTATTGATAAACGTGTAATCGAAACATTAATTACTTATTTATTACAAAACATTTCCAATTTAGTCGTTAGTTTCCGTTTAAAAATAGTAAATAACAAGATAAGTCTTGTTGTCGATATTTTTGGTACAAAAGCCCATTTATTATTTATATTTCATAGTCTATTAGCATTTTCATGCATATATATATATTTCGTCAAATTCCATTATTAGTTTCATATCGTTATTTGTTTCGAGTCCACAAGCACGAGTCATGACTTCTCGGCTTTTAATCAATCAATAGTACAAATTATACTAAAGTCCATGTTACGGCTTTGCCAGAGTCAACTATTGACTAAAAAGTCAAAGTAACGCCGACGTAGCTCAAAGTCAACAATATATATATCAAGTCTAATTTAAAAGTCATAATAGCGCAATTCATCCTAAAACAACTCAAATCAATCTCGCCAACCAATCAATCAACCAAGTATGCCTGAAACCAATGTTATGACCCTAATGGTCATGACACGGTCACGGTTAAGACCACGTGAACCAAACAAGCCCTAGAAGCTTTTCTGCTCCACGCGTCTCATCCAAACCTCAACTACATCAACCAACAAGCTACCAAGACCCGGACCCGTGGCCCAAGTGGGTCATGTACCCCAACCATGACCCACGTACGAGGCCCTAGTGGCTCGTACGCCTCATATCTCACATCCAAACATAACCAAATCACTTCCACAACATCCAAATCCAATCATTCAAGCTCCAATCATTAACCAAACACAAAACCCATCATCTATTCTAACCAAAAATATGAAACTAAACCTAAAATGCATAAACCCATCAAACTGATACACCACATGCTTACCAAACACTAATTACTTGTTTATTTAGATGTTAATTAGACTTAATTCCACGTTTGGACCAAAAGCCCCAAAAATTACCATAGGGTCGAAACCCTAGAATGCCATACGTGGCTTTTTATGGCTTAAACAAGCTCTACCCACGTTCCATTTACCTTATTCAAACACGAATTGCAAAACCCACTTGAAACCCTAAAAATCCGAATCTTAATCTTAAGATTTGAAGGTGTTAATGAAGGTTTTAGTATGAGTATTATATATGGATGGAAAGAGGATGAAAAGATCTCTGATATGGTGGTGGAGGTGAGGGGAGACGCGCCGGTGGTTGGCCGGAATCTCGCCGGAAAGTGGCGGCCGATGGTGGGTGAAATTAGGGTTAGGGTTTTGTTATTTGGGAAGAGAGAGAGTGGAGAGAGAAAGAGTGTTGTGTGTGTGTTTTTAGTGAGAGAAAGAAATTGATGAAATGAGGGGATGGGAGGCCTTTTATACTTGGACAAAAAGGACTCAAAAACAATTATTTTGGAGGAGGGGGGCGCCGGCCATGGGTATAATTGGGGGGTCGGAGTTGTAATTTTTCGTAACTATCCCGTTTACCCATTCCCGAGCTCACATATTGTCCCCCGAGTGTCCCACAATGTTCATTAGACTTTCTAACATCGTTATTTACGTTTTTCCACGAGTTTTGACTATTTATTTGTAAATTTTCGAGTTACGGTCTAAAAGTTACAATATTTCTCGTTTTAGGCTTTTCTAGTGCCGAATCGAATAGTGCCTACCAAATAGAGTTAAAACTCATACGATAACTCATTTAATAATGAAATAAACCGTAAAAACCAATAGACGATATAAAATCAAGTCATGGTTTATAAAAATAGTGATAAAGGCAAAGCTCGGTTTAGTTTAATGTAATGCGGTTACCTAAAATAGACTCCCTAAATTGCCGGTTGTCACACTGATCTCCCATATATGCTAAACACTTTCGAGTCTCGAAGCATATATTAAGGGGGAGCATTTCAAAAAGAAAATAAACTTTCAAGGTACAAAGATTTCTATGTTTCAACATAAAGTACCTTGATTGATTTTCTAATGGTTTCTTAATGGCTTTTGTGATCGTGGATGTACTTCAAATGAACTCTTGCCTCTATGTGGTAAAATGATTAAATGAGTTCAAATATCCTATGCAAATATTGAGGGGGAGAATTTACCGAAGAAATTCAAATGGCTTTTTCTAAGAAAATTGTGATCAAGAAATCATTTCAAAGAACTCTTGCCTCCATGTGCTAAACAATTTCAAAATCTTATGCACATGTTGAGGGGGAGCATTTCTAAAAGATCAAAAACAATTAAGGTACAAAATGTTTTGATTTTATATCACAAGTACCTTGATTAATTTTCCAAATGATTTTTCAATTGGTTTCAAGGAAGAATGAACAATACCAAAAGACCGACCAAATTTACTTTATGCATGGTGTTATAAGGATGGTTAGGTTAGGTATTCGTTCCCACGATCCCGCCATACCCGAGGGATCTACCAGGACAATCCACTAGATAGTGTAGAAGTCCTTAGGTATGATGAAAAAAAGAGAAATATAAGAATATGGGAAGAGTGTCGATGAGACGAGCTAATCTTGGAACAAACCCAACAAGGTTCTAAGTAATGAAGTCTCGGTAAGCTTGAAGGGTTGAAGAATGAAAAGAAATGAATGTGAAAAAGGGTGAAAAGAAATAGCCCTCCAATAATTCAACCTTAGGCGTAAACCGGTTCAATACATATGCTCTTGGTTATTACTAAGGTAACACCGGTATTGAAGACAAGACGTCATGGACCCGGACGGCCCGCACTAAACTTCCCAAGCTACTCAAGTTCCTCTTAAAGGGCTTGTTTCATTCTCACGGGAACCTACATAATCTATCGACTTTCTCTTAGAGATTGTTGATATTGAAGAAGGAGACCTCTCCCTAGTCTCCCACATAGGAACCAAAATGCACAATTGAGTCTAGAGCCAAGAGATCATCCACAATATCTCATTAGGACACAAAATTAATGAAGACTTTCTGCTTCACACAATGTGGAAAGTAAGAATATATTAAGAGTCCCACGCATTATCCTTGTGGTATTGCGGAACATCCGAGTGATATGTAAAAGTATTCACGATGAAGATGGAAATCCTTCTAGAGCCAACATCAAACAAGCTCTTGGTGGGTGACATGTGAGATATTTTCTAAAGATCAAGCTTGTGACAAGCGGGCGAGAAGCGATGGGGCGATTCACTCTTGAATCAACCTTGGTCCAGGATTGGAATTGACGAATGCTTTTGGAAAAACCGTTCGATGTGCAAACCTTCTTTTCTCTAGCACATCGAATGTGTATTCATATTTCAAACTCAAAAAGTATCTCTGATTGAAAAAAATACTTTTGGAAAAACCGTTCGATGTGCAAATTTCTTCTTTTCTCTAGCACATCGAATGTGTATTCTCTTTCAAATACAAAAGGTATTTTTGATTGAAAATTGATCTTTCTCATAAGACCTTCGTCGTATTGCAAAACTCTTTCTTCTGAGCAATACGCGATTGTTTTCAAATCAATTTTCATCAATCGGTGAATCTCAATTCATTGGTTCACTCACTCCGTGTTGTCTTCTTTGAGGCGTTCGGTTTGAGAACGGCTAGAGCATTGCGAAACCTCGTCAAGGAGATTCTTGAAATTCTACGATCACGGGCGATTTGTCGCGATCAGCGAGGGAACCGTGGGCGTGTACCTCAACTCAACGAAAGTGATCAAAGACACTTTCGTGTGCTTTATTAACTAATCGTTGCTTGCGTACATTTGGACGGTTGCGGTGATCGAAATTGAGAAGTCAATCATAAGCCGCATGCTCACAGCTTACACCAATATAATTGAAGAAAATCATGACAAGTGCTAATCTACAAAACCTGGCTCACATATTTTTATACTATGCTTCTGCTACGCTGCTGCAAATATCTTGAACCAGAAAAAGCTTCCGCTACTCTGATGAAATGATGTCATGATCCTGAAAGTGTGAGCATGTCGGTCCAAAAGTCACAACATCACATGAAGGCAACACTACAAAGGGTGATCCAGATTTCGCGGGTCGATGATCTCAATGAAAGCTCGAAGATCATCAAAGATGTGGATCAGTTAAAGGCCTCCACTAAAAGTACAAATCAATGCGGACTTTGAAGAATCGCTACTAAAGCACAAAGATTACGGAACTTGAAGAATAGAAGTTTACGAGCTCAGAACTAAAGACAAAGATAGAATGCTAGGATGCAAAATGTATTTCATGGGGTGACCTCCCTTAGGGGGAGATTGTTAGGAATTGTAAATTCCATGTGAAAGTGTCGGTCACCCCAATTATGATCTAGCATGTGTTAGCTCGTAGACTTGTAGTTATTTACGTTATTTAGTAGTTATTTAGTTAGTTTGTAGCGTAGTTTAGTTTAGTGTAACATCGTGGAGGAAGGACGGGTCTTTACCCACTGTATGCCTGATCCAGAGCCCGTCAGGAGGACGTATCATTTGTAACTATAAATACCCCTTCCATCCATGGAAGGGGTGTTGCATCTTAGAATCTAACCTTGCATTTGTTGTTTTACAAATCTCTTTCAAGAACATCCTCTCTACTCTCTTCATCTCTCTAAACATGGCTTTCTTGTATCATCATAATCCTAGACCACCCGAATCATCAAACAACATAAATATAAGATCCTAACAAATATATATATGATCAAATAAACAATTTTAAGTACAATAATAATATAAACAAATAAAAGAAAGAATTCCAACATGCATGGAGAATCGTAAAGTTAATAAGTGGTCACAAACATACCTTTGTGGCAAATCTGGGCTACTGTATGCGTGCCAACTTTATCACAGACCTTTGTAAAACCACCTTCTGCGATGATCCTAATCTGCACTTGAATTTTGATTAGGTTTTTTTTGTTTTTTTTTTTTTTGTTTTTGTTTTTTTTTCCTCCTTGATTAGGCACATCCAAACACCCCCTAAATCTCCAAATTAATCAGATATGGAAAACCTGTGTTACCTGATACACATGCCAAAAAGCATTCTAGCGGCTTCCCTCGTCAACTCGTCTTGACTAATCTCAATAACAGCCATAGCAATGTGATTCCAACTTCTCTTCCCTGAAACCCTCGTCACATTTTGCACAACTTCTGCCACCGGCACGTCCGTCCCTTCCTCATTATACCCACCTAACCTGTGAACAAATAACCTCACAAAACTATAACTCAAAAAATAAAATCAAGTAACATAAGTAAAATAGTTAATTAACATATAACCTGGTAATAGTCTGCAAAAATAAGAAGAAAAAAATGTTTCAGATTTGTTAATGAAATGGAAAAAATGTACATTGGATTAGGTATCAACGTATAGCAAATAATGACAGAGAAAGAAACCAGATATGTAACTACTACTCCATTGAAAAGAGTTGCATACAGCTAATTGAAGTGAAGAACGATCTATTAGAATATTGTAACTAATTAAAATAAAAGCTGGATTGTGCGTTGAATGTTAAAATGAGCCGTGGATTTGAAATGAGGACAGGACAAAGTAGGTAAGTTTTAGTTCAAGATTTTTCCGCAATTTACTGCATCTTATATTAAAATAGTTAAAACGTTCGTGCGGGTGCAGTTATAATGTTAAGACTTAACATAGTTCAAAGCATAACTTGGACCAAAGTAAAGATTATGATTTGCATTCACCTGTTTTGATAAGGGAGATCCTTCATCTATGATGTGTGTAGCTACTTTTTCAGCAATCATATTCCCATCAGTTTCGACAATCATTCTGCACATATAATCATTCAGAAAAATTAGTTTCTACTCGCTCTATATAGGGATGGAAATTGTATCATTTGAGAGCCATAATCTGTGTAACGATGTATTAATAACACTATCTCAAATTCTTATAGGATATTTAAGTGCATGCCTAAAATAAATATAATTCACCGGAGCAAGATAGAAGACAAACTTCTGTTAACAGTAAGGGCTGGTAACGTTTTGGTCGCTTCACCTTACAATTTACCTTATACGTTATACTTTTGCTATTTCCTTTCTTTTGATATATAATATGGAGGGTGAATTGCATATATATCCTTTTAAAAGCTTAAAATTACATATATATCCGACCAAAACAATTAATTGCATATATATCCTTCCTAAAAAATAAATATAACATATATATCCAAATAATAAATTTATATATAATAAAAGTCTAGAAATGTTATATTATAATCATTTCATTCTAAATTGTCTTTTATACCCTTGTTGATTATCATCACTCTCATCTTAACATCTCAATCTACAATTCTACAGTCACTTAGGTACATTCAATTTTGTAGTATGATTATACTTCAATTTTGTAGTATTATTATACATTATACGGAGTATATATGATCTCACAATAGATGGCACAAACTTTATTAAAACAATTAAATTTCAATGTGTGGTGAACATGATCTGTCAATCATTTCACTTTTACAAACCACCATGGCACCGCCCCCACCACTGATTACGGCGTTGCTTCCATCTCGTGTACGTCCTTCATCAGCCACCATCTACAACATTTATCTACCACATTTCTTACATTTAACTCCTCATAGTAAGGGCTATACAAGGATTAAACTTTGATTGATTTGGGTAGGAACTGATAAACTTGTGGGTTTTGTGAAAAATAGAACTTCATAATGGTTGGTCAATAATCACGGTTTAGGATCTGACAAGGAAAGCACGATTTGTGTTTGTCTTATGGTGGAGAACAAATGTGAGGTTATAATTGTCAACTTTTAAGTAAAGAGAAATATATAATTTATAATTGTGGTTAAATTAAATGGAAATTTATTATTTGGATATATATGTTATGTTTAGTGTTTAGGAAGGATATATATGTAATTATTTGTTTTGGTTGGATATATATGTAATTTGGACCATTTGAAGGGATATATATGCAATTCCCCCTATAATAGGTGGTTAGTGCATGTTGTACTTAACTAACAAACTTAATGACACTTTTCATTTCAAGCAACCAGGCTTGTAAAAGGATAGGGTTACTTAATAACATGGTATAACGACCAACTATATCCCCTTACTCCTAATTTGCAACTTTTATGTAACATAGGTCATTGAGCTTATATTTGTTTTTGCTATATATATCACTGAAGTATGACACAATATTAAAATTCAGTGGTTGGCTAACAAGAATTGACCAAATAGGTGACCTGCATAGCCAATAAAAGTTGGTTAACCCATTTAACAGCAAATTGATAGTTAATTATTATAACATGCACATAACAATACTTGAGAAATCTTAAGTGTGAGATAAATAGCTATAAACTGAAATTAGAGTGAATAATTAATAAATGAAACTTTTATTTCCTTACCCTCCATCAACAATCTCATCAAGACATAAATAGATCAGGTCCAAGTTTTCAAGTGCCTCTCTTTGTTCAACATTACCCCTGCATCAAGAACTTGAAATGGTTATATAATCGACATTTTCGACAACTTTAACAATTAACAATAAAAAACAGCTACTCAATAACCTGAGGAGAAGGGTAACAGCGTCATAAAAGCCTTGAAGGATGGTTGCTAGAGCTAATTCATTTTCATCATCTTCACCGGTTACAAAGAAGTGTAAATCTTGTATGAATCTATACACCACAATGTTATTCTCAAACATTGCTATCTCAGCTGCGGATACATATATCAACAAACAGATATCGCGTCATGTTGGTAGACATTACAAAACATTTATGGAAATTAAAAATGCCGACCTTCAGTCCGAGCATATGTCTTCTGAGTTTTTGTAAACACAAACTTTTCAAAAGCTAACTTTGCACTATTAGTCGGCCAATCATCTGAAAAGTACTTGACTGCTACACGTTTTCCTTCAGAGTCCAAAAGAAGAATGTTTTTCACAAAAGGGGTGGCATCCTGTAAACGTGAAATTTATAAATCCATTAAATCATGCCTATGTAAGTCAGGCAACCGACGTAACATATCTAAAGACATTACACTAAAGTGATTTGAAGCACAATCTCTCATTATAAAAATGGATCTGTGGACATTTATAATAAACAGGTTATAGGCTTATAGCTTATTTACGATAAGCTAATAAACTATCTTTGAGTGTTTAGCCTTTAGGGGGCATACCTGTTTTTGCTGGATACCTGTCACATCGTTGCAAAAATCGCTCAAGTGCTGATTACATGTTGCATACATTAGACATCATATTATTTGTTCTATAAACATATTGCATAAATTAGTAACTAATAAAAGTAATACACCAATACAAATCCAAATAATTCATTTAAGTATCAAAACACCCCCTTGAATCAAAAAGGCAAAAGCTCAAAATTAACAAATTCCACATAACACTACAAACTTCTCTCTAAGATAAATTTCATCAAACAATTGTGCCTAATATTTTCTCAACAAATTCCAAACCAAAATAAAACATAATTCAATCAACACAAACTTTTAACTAATTTTTATTTAAATTCAATTAAATCCTATAATGAGAAATTGCCGCCATTAGATGATTAATTGATACACGAATTAAATCCTATATTATTCAGTCAGACCGTAAAGAAGAAAGTGGCGGCGTATTCCTGAAGCAAAAAACAAAAAGAGTATCAACGCCATAAGCTTTCAAAGGATGGCTATAGAAACAAAAATAACTTTATCTTAATGTTAAATTTCAATAGAACTGTCTATCTCGGAATGAAGAGAAACATTTACCTCTTAACTTTACAGGATCTCAAGAGCCTCTAATAACTTGAGCTCCAAATCAACATGTGATTGCTCCTAAAATACCAAAACATGAAGAAAAAAACCAGAACATGGTAAGCGCAATAACTAAAATAGCAAATTGATTACACTATAACAATTAATCTCCAATGTATAAATAATATCGCCATAACAAAATCAAATGAGATAGAAGAAAATGAATTAAGTAAATAGACAAATTGATAGCCAGCCGCTTCTAACTTTAGCGAAGCGCATACATGTGGATTAATCATAATATAAAATTAGGGTTTGATTAGGGATCCGATTTGAGGGGAATTGTTTTTTGTGTATATTGGGGGATTTGATTTGGGGGGAATTGTACAAAATTAAGGTTCGATTATGGATTTGATTTTGATAGCGTATGTGCTCCAATTAGGGTTTGATTTTGAATTAGGACCAATTATGTTGAAGGAATTGTTTAGAAACTGATGCTGATTAATGCTGTGAGATAAAATAGGATGATCGGATGGTTAAAGGAGTTTTGGGGAGTGAAATGCCAGGTGTCATTTTCTTAGAATTTTGAGGGGAGATGGGATTCAAACAAACTCTCCTTTATATATAGGGGAGATTATGTTTAGCGAATTTGTGTTGTTGTAGCATAAAACAGGTTCGAAAAACAAGTTGTTACATTGTAGATTTTTTCCCGAAAAAATATGGAAATTACCCATTTTGCAGCAATTTTCTGCAAAATGGGTCAGAGGCTTTCCCCGGGGACATGTCCCCGGCGAAAGTGTGAAAAGCTAATTTTATATTGCCACTTTTCCCGGTGACATGTTCACGGCAAAAGTAAGTGCCACGTCGGACGTGTTTGACCAATAAAATGGTCATGGGACCCACCGTCCCGGTAAAGTGTGCTTTAGTCCCCGGGGAAAGTATTCCCGAGAGGGTATTGCCGGGGGACTTTCGCCGGGGACATGTCCTGGGAGAAAGGAATCGCAGGGAACATGTCCTCTGGAAAGCCCTGATATTTCCTCTGCGAAAGCCCACATTATTGTAGTGGTCTAGGTAATATGATACACCAAACTGATGAAATTTAAAATTCTAAGGTAACAAGTGAAAACCTTTTTTCAAACGATCAAGTATAAAAAACAAGACTAGTTAAATATATTTTAAAGCCATTAGCCCTAAATTTTAACAAATTTGTATATAACGTACATAGTGTATAGCATCCTCTTTTTTCAAAATTTTACTAGATATGGCTATTACAAATTACTATTAAAACCTCATCATGATTAGGTTTGCACCTAATCATCAACTTCTTGTGTTTAACACGGCTTATATTTCTGTAAGTTTTAAGCAGTTCTTTTGCAACATCGTTATGATCAGCTAATACTCACTGTGGCCACATATTGATTCCCTGATTCCATTATTCAACAATCATAATTTCTCTTTCTATTGCCGGCGGAGCTAAGATAAATAATGATGACATGGCATTACCTTCTTACCATCGGATTGAAGCAACAATAAATCTTGACCATTTAAAATCAAGTTTATCCTTATCTGCAACCTATTCCTAATTTTCACTAGGTACTCTTTGAATTAACACACGTTTTCTAATATCAAGTGTAGGTTTAAAAAGTCAGCAAATTTTAGTTTGGTGACTTATCTCTAAATATCCGAAAATTTGTTAATATAAAACTCACATTCTATCTTTGAGGACTATATAGAGAATGAAGTACGCATTTAATTTATGTCACGTCTCTCATGACAAAAGAGATCTAAAACAATTTTGTATCTCATTATTTGTAGGTTTGGCTATGATTTCACACAAACTAATTTGTCTTAGTCAACTTGATTATATCAATATAGCATACGGTTCTAAAATTAATATTCGTGTCTTTTGAGTTCAAAAGCGTACCACGTTTAGTTTTTGCCTCATTAGTCTACCACATCCCTCCTTCTTAATTCGTTATTAAGAACTCTTTACAACAAAAGTTTCAGGTGTTGAGACAATGATTGTTTTCGCCATTTCATTGTGGAAGTAGAACGAGGGATATACTTTTCTGTTTACGCCATATCATTGTGGAAGTACGTTGTTACCGAATATTATCCATCATGCCATGCTTTCTTCTCTTCCTTGGTGCCTCAATTTAATGTATTTCATGCGCATATATATAAGGTTGAGAAATATTTGTCATATTTTTCTTCAGTTCATCGTTTGGTGATGTTAAATTGTAATCACAATTTTTGTTTCCCATAAACCAAAATATATATATAAAATATAAGTGTCTCACCCATAAAAGTATATAAATCTAGCCTCATAACATATGTATGTATTGAAGTATAAAAATCTGTGTCATATCTATTATTTAAGAGCATCATTACTACGTATAAAATTTGAATGTTTTATTATTAAGTTTGATGCGTATGATTTTATGGGGGTTCATTATTGTTGTTTGTTACTATAATATTTCTATCATTATGATTTTTTTTTTCTTTTCCTAATATTTTTCTTTTAATAAAAAGAAGTAAGTAAAGTTGGTAATTAACCTAAGCAGTGCACGGCATAGACCATAACGGGTTTTGCAATAAATTGTGATAAGAGATATTAATTCTTAACTTTACCTATCGTGAGAGAAGAAATATAGCATGGTATTATATTTACATTATTCAAGACAATTCGATGTCAATTATTCAGGATATCAAACCTTATATGTTTATACACTTTTAACTTTACAAACGTCGTTAATAAACATGTGTACCTGTGCAACGCACGGGTATTGCACTTGTTAAATATAATAGAAAGGATATGTAAGTTCAAATATTCATCATATAATTAAACATAATGGATTACAATATCTAAGTTCATATAAATCTTAACATCATAAGATTGTCTAGTCATCAATATATAACATACCAACCAGATGGTTATCAAAGATATTAAGCTTGGTATTTCCAGTCAACTTTTAGATTAAACTGGCAATCTGTCCCACTAATGATACCGAAGCTGCTGCAACCGAAAGGTTGCGACTTGAACTTGTAGCTGTTCTTCATAATCATTTCTCCAGACTTAACATCTTCCAAGTATGCTCTAATTACAAGTGAGCCCTTGGTGGGCACAGCCAGTAAAGAATTTATCAACTGAATTACACCATTCTCTAAAACATGATTGGGTAGAAAGAGTATAGACATGTAGTTATATTTAACTGAAGGTGGACATTGACATTCTGTAAGAAAGTCTTCGCCATAATAAGCAATAACATACCCACGAACTTCACGATCAAGTTTCACGGTTTCAAACTTTACCTCCACATAAGCATCTATTGCATCCTTTAATAGAATATAAAACAGATGTGTAGCTCCTTCCTTTCCTGAAAGAGTAAGAACACCGCATGCACTTTCTGATTTCTGGTCGTAGAAATCTGAGAGGTCTATTTCTATCTTGTGATTGCAAACTTGATAACAAGCATCCTCATTCTTAGCAACATAGAGTTCCATACGAACCTCAATAGAAGAAGAGACCGGAACTGAATGACCAGAATTCCCTATGTATACAAGCCCCGAGTGGGTCGGGGTTATGGGATCACACCAATTATGGTTGAATAAAGGAACGTGAGCAAAGTCAGGCTCAAAAAAGCGAGACTCCCCATCGAGTGATAGTATCCCGTACTTGTCGGATACAGAAATAACCCCGAACACCCTACCCACTTTATCAGAACCCAAATGTGTTGCAGTACTGGTAAGAAACGAACAGAGCTGAAACCGAGAATTTCTAGGTGGATCCCTGATGAAAATCGAAACATCCACAAATTAAAAATAAAAGTTAACAGTTATAGATAAGTAAAGTGTGTTGCAACAGTGAACAAAAATTATGCAGTAGAGATAGCGAGAGGACTTGTTTGTTTTCAGCAGTTGTATAGCACTAAGTTGGGCAAAGTCCTTGTCATGTACACAGTAGACATGAGAAACACTAATGAATTTCTAAGGAGTGCCTTAAAAGAACATACTGTCATGAGAAACACTAATGAATTTCTAAGGAGTGCCTTAAAAGAACATACTGTCTATTCCCTCGCCTTTGGCAACAACTCATTTATGTTAATCCTAACAGGGTAATTTCATATATCCCCTTAAAAAGCTCTCTAATATCATATATACCCAACTCAATTGTTAAATATCATATATATACCCATTAAACACATTTGAAATATTAAATTGGCCCAATTACCTAAAACATTTTACAAGGTTGTAAAAATCGCTCGGCGTCGGCGGTACCGTGGTGGTTGACCCCCGCCAAGCGCCATAGCCGCCATGGCGGCACCATGGCGGAGACCATCAGTGGCTACACTTCGGTTTATGTTTAACGGTACCTACTAAGTGAAAAGCATGCTATGTTGAGGATTTAATGAACATTTAAAATAAATTAATGTTAATTGTCAAACTCTTACGTTTCAAAATGGAGGGTTTTGGCCTTTTGGTGCTCTCAATAAAACAAGGGTAAAATTTTCACTAAATTAAAAAAGAATTAAGATTAGGTATATATGAAATTTAAGAATAGGGTTGGGTATATATGAAAGAGAAATGCTACTCTCACTCAAACTTTACAAAAGAATTCCCACACGTACACGTGTCGTTTAAACATTGAGAGTGAAAAAAAAAAGAGAAAATAATATAAAATTTAATTGGTGCACCTCATTTGCCACATGTGCATGTGAGAATTTTTTTTCTAAAATTTGTGAGTTTAGCATTTCTCATATATGAAATTAGGGAGATTTTTAAGGTGATATATGAGATTCTCTCTATTTTACAAGTCAAAAAACACATTACCTACAATTTTAACCAAACACTGTAAAGTTAAAACTAATAAAATTGTTACAAATATATACATAATCTTGATTTTATTTATATACGATATTACAATTACTACAAAATGACCAACCTTCAGTGTCATTTTCAAAGGCATAATGAAAAGGTACGATACTTTATGCAAAGAACCCGATATTTGACTTAAATTTCATAAAATGAAAATAAACTTAGCATAGAAAAATTCAGTTATTTTGAACATAAAAACCGGGAGTTACCTAGCAATTACACCCACTGATCGTTTTGCGGCGGAAAATGGTAATCTCAATGGCAGAGGGGTCACTGATAACTCACTTGCCTTGGGGAGAGTTTGATCCGGAAAGAACGGAGATGTCTACACGAAAAAAGAAGTTTTAAACTGGTTATAAAATGTGGAATTGTGAATAGCTTTGTTTTTTATACTAGTTATGATATGGTAATGAGTTTTGATGTTATCTTATACTGGTCATGAACTGATTCGATAAGTTTAAAACTGGTTATTGAGAAGTTTAAAACTGGCTATGGACCTGTTCAGTAGCATGGTAACCAATTTTAATGTTATCTTGATTCTTGATACACCCAAACAATCTAGATGAAATAACTTAAACCCGGAAACTTAAATAAATCTCAAATAGTCCCTCAAAAAACAAGAGAAATAATCGATGGTTTATAAACAAAAGATAGTCCTGCATAAAAGAATCAAGGGGGAAAAAAACCCGACCCGAGAAACCAATTAAAGAAAAAAGTTACTAGACAACACATACCGGAGTGATCCCCAAAAGATGAAAGCCTTTTTCCATTACCACTGCAGTTGTCTCACACAGCAATAATGTGCTTGTATCCGTTATAGACCCAGCCTGTCAAAATTTCAAAATTACACCTTTATAATTGAGACAGAAATACTCGCGTATACCTTTTAGAAATCAAATAAAATTTTTTTAAAAAATAACTTTGGTTTGAGAGAATCACAAATTTCACCTTTTATAATCACGACAAAAATAGTCACATATACCTTATAAAAATCAAATTATTTTTATAAAAAATTACTTTGGTTTGAGAAAATCAGAAATTAAAATTCAATATTGTATGAGAAAAAACATATGTATGTACCTTGCACACACAAGAATAGTAACGGTTGAATTTCTTTGATAAATCGTAAAGGTATTCACATAGGATGTGTGGCAGGACAGATAAACAAGACTCTTCGAGGGCCTGGAAAAGAAAGTTAAAAAGTATTAATACAATAATATGATTAATATAATCATATTCACAAGATTAGGAAAATTAACAAAAACCAAATTTTTCACTTCATTTTTCCTTCTACGTTCAAGGATATACTAAAAGTTCATTATGATAGTCTTACCTCAGTAAACTCAAGTAATTGGAATCCTAAAATCCGTTCTTCACCTTTCACCCATCCTTCATCTGTACCCAGTATTAACTTTGAAGCCTGTTGCAGCGCACATGTATATCCGTTAACTTAATATTTAAGAACAAGAAAGCAATAATATTGGTCCAAGATGAGAATGGAACAACATTGAAACGAAAAGATGTTGTACCTTTAACTCATTGATGTTTTTATGAGAAGCATCAGTAATTCTACGAATTTTGGCTTGTGTATTTAATAGATACATGAAAGTATTTCCCTATATATCAAGCAATTTGAGTAGATCATGAGAATACAGATATACAATAGCATCATCACTAGTAATGGAAGAAAATCATAAGAGTACCTCTTCTTTGAGAATCTCATCCTTGATACTGAATTTAAATTCGTCCAATCGATTGTGTTTCAGGAATAAATACCTGTTAAGAAGACAAAACCCAATTCATTGAGTATATGAGTACAAAACTTTGACCTATTACGAAACAGTGGAAATAGCCAGCGTGAACATCTTTTTTTTTTTTTTTTTGGTAACCGTGAACATCAATATATAAAAGTTTGGAAATCAAAATTTTGACTACAGCAAGCTCATAGGATATTAGCATTTAGCACTCTACTTGTATGTATTAATATTGATAGCACATAAGGGTAAAAGTTATGATAAAAGCATGAGAATCTTACAATAAAACACAATCTAAAACTGCTTCAGGAGTATATCCAAGCAACTTAGCATCCTCAGCTGATAAAAAGAAAATTGTGAAATTTAGCCATTTAAAAATCGATCCCGTTATTATATTAATGGGTTAACAAAAAGATATGATTTTGGTAATCGCAACATTTATTCACGAAAACAAATTAAGAACTAATGAACAATATCTCATATACCTTGTTCCGCCGCCACATGAATTTTAGCTTTTTCTAACAACTTATCTTCCAGTTCGGTACTGCAAGATCGATATCCTGCATAACTTGTTTTGGCGGGTTTGTGCCTATTACTTTTGACACACTCTTCGAGTTTAGCAGCCTGGAAAAAACAATAGTCAATTTCTCATCTTTATTTTTTACATGTCTCGTCTTTATTTTTTACATGTTATCAGTTAAGTTATGCTGTTGTGTAAAAGTTACTTACTGTCAAGCATTCAATATACTCTTGTTTCCATACAGGAGTCAGGTATACCATCCAATCTGCTCTTTGCAGTCCATACCTTACATATGACAGAAAATTTAAAAGCCACTATTCATATAACATTGGTGAAATGTAACACCGCTTAGAATAAAATTACCAGAAAACACAAATCTATTACTAGCCCATTGATATAGATGTTTTCATAAAGTTAGCAAGTAAAGTACCACAAAGCTAAGAGATCTTTATAAGCATTGTCAAAATCTCTCTGATCTTGCCTTTCTTCATTCGGAAACCATGTATTCAACACTTTTTGAGCCCTGTCCCTCTGAAATAAATGGAAATATAAACTCATAAACTGCAAAATATGCCTATTTTATATCAAAAATAGGCTAAAAATGTAATTTTTTCATATAATATATATAGATGCAAATATAATACGATTTAATATAACAAAGATCTGAATATGTACTTTAGAACGTGTGGACGAGATCGTAGTAGGATGACCGATGGTCACATCAACTTTAGAATACTTGAGAATACTCATTAGAGTGTATCCGATAGCGCGTCGGCGAAACAAATCCACATGCATTTCCTCATCCAAAGAGGGATAGTCCACAATTACCCTTTCGACGGGAAGTTTTGGTGCCCATGTATCTATACCATCTTTTAGCATCTTATGAATGCTCTGCAGAAAACACGAGGAATCTAAGTGAAAATTGTATTGTATGTTAAAAAAGAGTTGGAAAAGAAAAAGAAAGAAAAAAAAATACCTTAGCAATCCATTTTCCTGATAATTCTATAGTTACAAAACCAAGATCATTTGTGAAGGGTGTTCCCTCTATCATGTCAGATTCCGGAAACTTTTCCTTGATTTTCTATGATAATAAAAGAACACACGTAAACATATAATTACAGTTAAAAAAAATCAAGTTCAAAACCCATGGTCGACAAAAAATATTATTACCTTTCCAACCTCTCTAGGTCCTCCATCTATGCGTCTTAATGTTATTACACAGCTGGTTCTTAATCTAGGCCATATCCACAAGGCATTTTGGCTGTCAGAAGAAAAGATTAAATGTATATGTTACCTACCAAAGAAAGTAAAATCGCACATATATCACAAGCAACATATACCATTCATAAACACCAGGCACCCCTTTTTGGCAAGTATATAGCATATGCTCTTGTTTCAAGTCGGTGTAACCATATTCATTTTCAAGGTGACCATGTCTCACTGCAATTTCATTTTGCTTTATTTCTTCTTGAAGACGTTTCAGTGCGGTTTCAAATGGCTTTGAGATTTCTTCTTGAAGGCTCCATCTCTTGCTCCTGTATTACAAAACCAGAGCCATTGTCTTAACTGTGTAAATTCATATATATAAAATAATGATAATGTGTACATTAATGACAGACTTACATCAGGAGCTCTCACTGTTGATGTAGATTGGGCCCACTTTAAGACTTTCCTCCTAGGTTCCTGTAATACAAACTAGTACCATCATCTAAACTGTGTAAATGTACATTAGAAAATGATAATGCGTAAGTTAATAGTAGACTAACATTAGGATCTGCCGTTCTTGATATAGAACTTAGCCACTGTACAAAACTCCTCTCACATTTCAACTGTACAAATTCAGTGCCATCATTTCAACTGTGTTAGTTTATATTTAAATAACAAACATGATAATGTGTACACCAATTATAGACTTACTTCAGGAACAGGAATAGCTGCTAATTGTACTTTAAAAGATGCCCACTTTAAAAATCTCTTAAATTCCTGTATTTCAAAACCAGTGACATCATCTTAACAAATTTATATAGAAAAACATGATAATGTGTTAATAATAGACTTACATCAGGATCTGCCATTGCTTTTCCTGTAGAAATTGCCCAGTGTAAGAAGTCCTGCCTTTCCTGTGGTACGAAACAAGTGCCATCATCTTAACTGTGTAAATTTATATTAAAAAAAAAAAAAAAAAAAAAAAAAAACATGTACATTAATAGTAGACTTACACCAGAAGTTATTGTAGAATGCGTCCAGTCCTGTAATACAAAACCAGTGCCATCATCATCTTAACCGCGTAAATTCGTGTGTGTGTGTGTGTGTGTGTGTGTGTGTGTGTGTGTGTGTGTGTGTGTATATATAAATAATGTGGATATTGACAATAGACTTACATATATTTCTGGTATTGTTGTAGATGGTACCATTGATGGTGTAGAAGGTCTTATTGTATTTGAAGTAGGAGGTCCCAGTCGTGTTGGTGTAGAAGGTGACAATGCACTTATATATATTTTTGTTCCATGTGTCGGTACATAAGGTGTCACTGATGACGTAGATGGCCTTGTCGTTAATGTAGAAGGTACTGCACGCGTACCAGACCCGTTATTAATTTTCGGTCTCTTACGTTCCTGTAATACAGAATACAATGCCATCAGTGTAAATTTATAAATAAATAATAATGTGTACGAAAACAATAGACTTACATTCAATCTTGATTTCTTTGACGAAGATGGCTCCATCTGGTAACAAACATGTAAGAAGTAATTATGTTACCAAAATAAGAGTAACAAGTATTCCCTGTACTACTAATTTCTTATTTTTATAATAAGGAAAGTAAATATGGGGTTGTTAGACATTTAAGCTTACATGAAAAACCCAGTCAAAACGACATTGTTTTAACCTATTACTTGTATCTATTTTTCAGACCACCTTGTGTTTGAACATACATTCATTTTTATCGGTCATCAATAAGACGAATACAAATTGTCTCAGATGTATAATGGCGAGCTGATCTTACTTTATAGATCAAATGCGTTGCAAAATGTGATATTCATTTTGAGATGATTTTGAAACAAAAGAGTTATTTTTATGGCGAGTGTATTTGGGAAATTTAGTTTGAGGTTAAAAAATCAAAACTCGACGTATTTTTGGTGGTTTTTCTTGTAAGCTTAGATGCTTAGCAACCTCATATTCAGGGGTGTTTGTTTAAGCTTATTTATGGGCTTATATGTTTTTGGCTTATGCTTCATAAGTTCCATTTTGTTGGCTAATTTTGGCACATATGGGCTTAGATAAGTTTAGGGGGTGTTTGTGTAAGCTTATATGTGGGCTGATTAGCTTATATAATGTCGGCTTATACTTCATAAGCCTCAAATTCAGCTTATTTCGAGAGTTATGAGCTTCTTATATAAGCCCATAAGTCTCAAAATAAGCCAGAAAAATGAGGCTTATAAGCCGAAATCATATATAAGCTTATACAAACACCCTTATTATGTAATAAAAACTTATATTTCAAAATAAGGTTAAAAAATTGAGCTGGAGAAAAAAAAGACGAAAAGAGATAAGCCCGTAAATAAGCTTGAACAAACACCCCCTCACTTTCCTCTTTTAATAACAGATGATGATAAGCACCAAAACAATTAATCAATAAATAACTCTGAAATTAAAAATTATTACCGAAAGATTGATCAACAGCTTCAGCGATTGATGTTGATAAAAAAATGAACAACACACGACTTGTTAGGTTTTGTTTCCCCCTTTTTAACGATGCTACTTGACTTGTGCTGGACTTTTCTCCTGCAAAGCGACCTATGGGCTGGGCTTTTCGGTTTTGATTTGTGCGGTCAAATTTTATGTGTTTATTTTATTTTATTTTTTCTATTATTTTTTTTTTTTTATTCTTATAAGTATTTTGTATGTAAATAGTCTCCATACATACGATTTAGAAATGTGTTCTCATACGACAAAATTAGCGCTCGCGTGTTACGGCAAGGATTTTATTATGATATATACGGGTTTTTTAATTTTTCTTTACAATAAAGTTTATATATAGACCATCACACAAAAAAATCGCTTCGCACCTTTTCATTAATGTTTATATAATTTGTGTTGGAAGTTGGAATCGCTAATCGATTTATTTAAAAAAAAAAGAAAAAACCGACATTAGTCGCAACAAAAGAATTGCTCAAAACTTTTGGTCACATTCCGCTGCTCATTATCAAGATTCGAAAGACACACTGCAGACAAACGTCTCTATAAAACAATGATATATAATATAAATAGCTCATATCGACAATAGAACGGTAGTTATCTAAAAGGCTCAATTGGTTTTGTTTCCTCGAGTATGCTAGCAACCTCAAAGCGCTTAGCGGCTTCCTTTAGAACATCGGACCATCTTCTTTGTAAAACAAACCAAGATTATACCAAGTCAAGAGTTCAAATTTATCTAGTCGTAACGCTCATCAAGAAGCTTTTGGCGATGTAATGACTTGCCTCCTACCGTCTGATTATCACAACCATGGAAACCGGACTCGGCACATGTGTGGGTTCCAAGTCTAGTGCAAGTTCATAAGCATTTTGAGCTTCTTTCCCGAGACCCTTCGCTTCATAGAGTAAACCTACAACAATCCAAAGTAGAATGAGCTATAATTTCAAGATTAATATTGTGTGCCTTATCATGTTAAAAACATCTACTTTTCCTAATGTGTATGTGCCTTCAACTTTTTATTTTTATGTTAAGGTTGACTGACCAACTTCCATTATGTACTCGATTATGCCCTTTTTTTGTTTTATTGTCGTGGTGTGATCCTAAATGAGCCAAGAGAAGCTAAAGGAATTAAAGTGCAAAATAAATTGAAGGGTTATACTTGCCAAAAAGTTGCAAGTTTAGTGTTTTACCATTATTAATCGGATCAGAACGCCAAATTGTCTCACTTACGCCTAAATTGGTTAAAATTGTCGTAAAATAATAGAGCTTGCACATAATACCAAAATAGGAAGGAAAGAAAAGGTAAACATATCTGGTAATATGCAATCTAGAAGCGAGTAGTAATTGATAGTTTTGGACTTCAAAAGACAAGCCTCGGCATCACGCCATTGTGATAATTTCATATAAACCATACCATAGCTAGATCATGCCATGTTTCCATCTCCAAATTTTTAACTTGTTTCCCACCAATCTACCAGAACCAAAAAATAAAAATCAACTTTTTATTCATAAGTAAAAACTTTCGCCAAAAAAATTACACCAAAAATTCAACTTTTAACCTCATGACTCTTTTTTCTATGATCGAAATCAAAAATCAAAAATCCTGGTCGGAATACCTGCATCAAATCACATAGTTAATCCTTTCGGCCTATTAACCAATTTGATTATTTTTTTTAAATCCATTTGTTTGAAAATAAATTCTTATCTAACTTGTTCTTACGAACCCTTTCGGCAATTTTCGTGATGAAATCGTTTCAAGTCCATTTCAATAAGTAAATACGACGAGTGTCAATCATCATATCTCATACTAGTTCGTGCACTAACGTTTTGGAATAAAAACATTAAGAGAAATCCTTTCGGCATTTTATCTTTTAAATGTTATTACAAACTAATTAAGCAAGACTAGATGTTATCTCAGCAAACTCATTAAACAAGAAGAATTATCATGCATCACATAGATAAGAACACTCAAACAATTGTTTACATCTTACACACAAATATATTCAAGAACCACTCCATCACAACAATCATAACAAAACACAAGTAACAAACATAACTTTCATATAACTCATAAAAACAGTTCATTGTAAAGTAACAAAGTATACCTAGCTTTGGATTACAAGAACTTAATTGTGGAACTATAGCAATCCACACCTCCAATCAACTTAGAAGGACCGAATAACTCCAAAACACTAACAAATGATTGAGACTTGAACTCAATACACTCACGGACGCTTTTACAACTTCTACATGACTTTTAGGTCGAATAAAATTAGTTAGTAATAGCTTTGGTGTAAGACTATTACTCGAGTTGTGTCACACCTAGAGCATAAGTCTAGGTTCATTATATAGCATGAGATACCCTTCTTAGACAAGTCAAAACTTCCTCCAGGAGTTAATAACTAAAAATGATCGAACTCTAATGATTAAGGGAAGTTAAGTCTTCAATAAATGCGAGAATTTGTAACAGCAGACTGCCCAGCCGAATCGATTGCGGGATGCAACCGATTGTCTCCTCCCTTTAGCCACCATCCATCTGATCCGGTTGCGGGCTCCGACCGATCAGCTGGAGTCCATCCGTACAGTATTTTAGCCTTTTTCTCGTTTCGGCTCGATGCATACTTTTTCTTCGCTTTCGGCATTGATTTCTTCAATAGAACTTGATATTTTATTGGTGTAGAAACTTAGAAATCTTCGTGCTTCAAATCATTGAGTCCTCGTGTGGTTTCTTCTTTCACCTCTTTCTCGGGAATTATCCAAATGTGCGTATATTCATCATTTTCAACACTTTTCTTCGTCTTTTCCGATACCTGGCTACATTTACATACAAGTACACTTTCTTCGCAATTTCGCAACAATTATGTAAAAAATATAACCAATTATCATGCACAAAACTAATGATAACGCAACTAAAAACATGCTCATTTTGAGCGTTATCAGAGATTTTCACGTTTTATGAGATAACTTATCGCCCTTTTTTTTTTTTTTTTTTTTTTTATGTAAAACTTGTCATTAGTCACGGTGTCTTTTAATCTAATATACAAAGTTAAAAGGCTTGTATTATTTCTTTTGTATGTCTTTTAACTTTGTAACACTTTCAGTTTGTATGAATGAGTCACGAGAATGTTTTTGTGAAACACGTTTTTTTTTAGTTTGTACCAGTTTCACTATTGAAGATTCTTGTTTGAGTTTATAAGCAAATTGCTAGCACTTAGCAGATCATGCATTCACAAAAAAATAAAACTGAATAACAAGTTAACTTGCTGGAAAATCAAAAGTTTATAAAAGATCAAAAAAAGAAAAAGAAAAAACAAGTTAATGCTAGCAAGAAGGAGCAAGTGCGGAATCACGGGTTTATAAAAGTTAACGATGAATACATCACCGTTTTACACGAACGACGTATAATTTTACACTATTACATATATATTACTTTAAAAATGAGTAATGTTAAAAAAAAAAAAAAAAAAAATCGAGATGGCTCGATTATTATTTTTAGTCACATGGTCATAAATTTGAAGGTTGCAAAGTGTTTGTCGTCCATTCGTATTGCCATTGTAAGAACCCGCAAAATTCACAAGACATAAACACAAATCAATGCCGAATTTGGTGCCATATTTTTTTCTTTATGAATTACAAATTTATAGACCATTACGTAAGCGTAACATGAATAACTCCAAAACCGACAAGATACGAATTATTGAAACTTCCCTCTCGACCTCGATAATAAAAATTATATAAAATAAATATATAATAAACTTTTATATTTTCATCTCACCGAACCTCTAAGCCCAAACCCGATCCAATCCAAATTCATTTTATTTTCTTGGGCGTCGTTGCTTGCCAATCCAAGTCCAACCCATCTACTTTTCTTTTTGGGCCTTGTCTACTACCCAGCCCACACGCACCCCTTGATAGTAATATAGACACATTTGAATAGTGTAAATTTTGTTCATGTTCAATGTAAGCATATATACATCATGTCTCAGGCACACCATAAAGAATAAAAAAAAATGGTAAAAATAAAAGTACTTGAGCCATTACTTTGGTTAAATATCAGAAGATATAAATGTGTGCTTCAGTGCTTGAGTTATTTAATTGAAGAATTCTTATCAAATATATTTGAATATAGTTAACAATAGGTTATCCGCATATTTAAATATGATTTGTTTCAAATAGAAAGAACCTACATGCATGAGAATTCCATTCTTTTTTGTTAGCACATATATTTATGAGATAATCTGATTCTTGCATTTTACCCAACAAACAAAAACAATAGCGCCATGTTTCTGTGGCAGTCGACTCAAAGCAAACACAAAAACACAAACTCAAACATCACTCCTGGTCATATATCATGCGTGTGTGTGTATGAGATCAAGGGACAAAAGTCACTAGCAAGCCACCCTAAACATGAACCTACCATTTGAATAACATAAACCTTGCTTGACTTCAATATCCAATGAGTAATGTGCTCCCTATCCTCCAAGCTAGATATGACAATTCTTGACATTTCTTTTCCTTGTTCTTTTTACTGGAGAGCGTGAAACCACAAACACAAAAGCCACACGCCCCCCCTTTTTTTTATACTTTCTTGCGTATGAAATTGTCCAAACCACAAGCAGAGGCTGTAACACAATGGGGGCAGTGTGGGCAACTGCCCTCACAAAGTTCACTCGAAAATGTCGATTTATTAGGAAATTTCATTTTTTCCCTGTAAATGGGTAGATAATATAATTGTGAAAATTTATCCGATAGTTGCATCAAAATCAAGTTGTTAACGACATTTGCACTTTCGTTGAGATATATTGTTTGATTCTTGTACTACTTTATAGATTTTTGTTAATTTTTGTTATCTAACTTTTTTATTTTTGCTTCAACTACATGTGTTAACATTGATAAGTAAGTATGTGCTAAATTTGTGCATATCATTATCAATTCTTAGTTTTGATTCTCGCATGCAAACAAATATAGAAAATTTCACTTTCATGAAAAGTAAAATCAATTTCATTATAAGACAGGTCGAAGCATCGATTGACCCCACCGAAACCAACTTTAACTTTTCCTCTCAAAATTTTTCCAGACCGCCGACCACAAGGCATCATGAAAAGTGTAATCAAACATTACATACGCTCCACCCTCCCTTAACCGTCAACACATGCTACTTTCTTCTTTTTTCTACTTGCTTCTAAAATTATACAACTTAGACTACTCCTAAACCATGAAACATGGTTCACTTTTGAAGCATGCATGCGTCTGCCAAAGAA
Source organism: Chrysanthemum lavandulifolium (assembly GCA_022545495.1). NCBI lineage: Eukaryota > Viridiplantae > Streptophyta > Magnoliopsida > Asterales > Asteraceae > Chrysanthemum > Chrysanthemum lavandulifolium. The sequence continues at coordinate 180,719,155 of CM040238.1, forward strand.
ATACCACCCTAGCTTCCCTATTTTACTAACCTAGTATGTTTAGATATTAAACTAATGTATAACCCATGACTTGGATCAATATAAAAGGAACCCTTGCATATGTTATTCTCACACTAACCTCAGCTCATCACAATTCACTCAAACCTGCAAACTCACACTCTTGCCTCACTCACTCACTCGCGACCACATGCAGTTTATGAAGAAAGAAAGGAAGAGTTTTGGAAGCAAAGTATACAAAGATTAAAAGGTTCTTAGAGTTTTATATAGTTTATATTATGGGGTATAATTTGAAAGCTAAAATCGGGTTGGCATATATAGTTCTCGCGGTTCACCCTTAGTTTCACAGTATTCTCAACCTTTGTAAGCCACTAAAAACTTATTTCCTTTTGTTTCATACGTGAATAATTCTCAGTCTTACACACATTAATTCCTTATCTTATGATAGCATGTCGATCGCGCGTACATAATTAAAACAACATCAAAACTTGACTATAGTGAATAAATATTAATTATCTTGAGCATGAGATCAGTGGATAAATGCCTTGTGTCTACTCGGGTTTTAAAAACTAGTGCTCATTTACTACATTATCGACACACTCATTTTCTTGTCAATTTATTGAAATCTTAATTTCAAAACGATGACAGAAATGTAAAACCTAAGTAGTGACTCGAGATGTTTACTCAACTTACAATGTTAGTTGTGGCTCGATATTTTCAAGTTGTATAATTTATTTTCAAAGCTTATAGCTTATTATCACATCGGGTTATATAAACCAAACCGAACCCACAACGAGCCATAAGGCCCATCGCGAAACTCAAGTGCTTATTAATAAGCCATCTTATGTTGAAAGCGCTTTTGTGACGTAAACAAACTTGTATACTTCGATCTTATTCGACAACAAAACAACCCATTTGGACTTGGAAAGTAATCAGTTAAGTTTTGGCTTTCGATTGGATTGTTAGAAAACACGAAATAAGCGAAGCTTATTTTGTACTTCTTGGATCCTCACTCGTTAACCAAAAGCTTAGTGAAAACACTGGAGCTTAATAATAATACTCATTTTGGAAACTGATATGGGAAGAGAGGGATGGGCTCATTCGACTAATCAGTGATCCCTGGGCCTACCTAACACAGATGTCCCTGAAATAGGGGATTGGTTGATCGAAAGCTCGGGGTGAGTAGGACATTCCATACAATTCGATTCGCTAGCCTCTCAAATCCCATTTTTTCATCGGGGTGAATTCTAAGGTTCCTTATTCCGCTTGTAAAGCTGAAGAAGAGGAGAAGGGCACATTTCACCAAAGACCAGCGCTTCCGAATTCGAAAGGAATTGCAAATGAAAGAAGAATCATGTGCACTATCCATGGAGTGGAGTGACTATTCGAATCTCCCTTCTATCTCCCCTTGCCTTCGCTTATTACCTACCGGCAACGCTGCCCAACATTGGATTTGTTTGAAAACAATACAAGCAAGTGGCGCTCATTCAATCAAAGCTTTTATGCCCTAGCACTAATGACTCTCTTTGAAAGAAAGGAATGCAGGAACAAGTCTTTCCTTTCCACCGGTTCTTGAAAGCTCTCAACCCTTCTCCCATATCGATTCTCCTCTCGCATCGGCTCGCATCGATAATGGGCCCATGCGCAAACTTTCTTTTATTGTATTGGCGCCCGATAGTAGGCTATTAGATTGAGTCGAAAGCCTACCCATAAAGGTTCCGATTATTGATCGACCGAGTTGGGTGGGCGCCCATGTCACATGTCACGTAACCTTTCTAGCCAAGAATCCCATTATTGATCGAATCGAGGCGGATCCAATTCATTGGCAAATGAAAAATCTACCGCTTTCACACTCGTAAAAACCTAGAAAGAGGAAGAGTCACTAAGACAAGAGCTAGGTAAGCAAGCGAAGGAGAGGCTAGAAAAGGCGTGGGCCTCCATCTCTAGGAACATTGTGTCCGTGATCCGTAATCTAAAGCCTTGCTTCTTCCGGTCGGCTCAGATAGCCTCGTCTTTATTACAGTGTAGTCATTCCCGTTCCTTTAGTCTTTCAACGGATTTGAATCTTAAGTCGCGGTCATGTCTCGCCCCCAGATAGTGACCGGTTCCATGTTTTCCCGACTTCATCGCCTCAGTGCTCTGTGCTGCTCATCCATCTTCATTCCAAAGGCGAGCATATCCATTGAGTGATCAGAATCGCTATCGCTTACGATCAATAGTTCTTAACCAACTTTAGAGCTTTATAAAGCTTTAAGAGAGAATAGGAGGTAAGGGGACCTTCGCTTCATTAGAAATTGGACCCGGACCTTCTTTCTTCTCTGCGAGCCCGATAAAGTAACCGCGGCGTTAGTGCTTCTCCGCTATGGATTTTTCCCTCACCGATTCAGAGCCTTCTTCTTTAGTCTAGGATTCTAATAAAAAAAAGATAAGAAAGGTTTGGTTACGGGAACCAACGGTGAAGAAGGTTACCTACTTTCGGTGGACGTGGAGCCAACGAGTTCAGATAGCACATGCATGCATTGCCATGCGCTCAGTACTTATACTTGCTAAGAAGGAATAATAAAACAAGCATATTAAGCAGCTAACTGTCCAATAAATAGGCAAGTGTTGCAACATTTAACACCAACGGACTTGGAGTCCAGTGGTAAAGTTGCTCACTCCTTCCCAACAAACTCAAGTTCTAGCTCACTAGTGGCGCTTTGCCATTATTTTTGGGTTTAAAATATTAAATAGCCACGATTTTCTCCAATGTCCCGATATGGTACCAGACTTTTTTTTCAACCCGGTTAGGTAGTGTCTTTTTTTCGTCGACGATGGACCAGATTTTCTCTTTGCTTACCACGTGGCTTGCCCAATCACTGGGTTTGTGTGACGTGGCTTGCCGTGGAAAAAAAAAAAAAAATTAAAATTTTAATTTTGAAAAAAATAATTTTTTAAAAAATTTACGCTTAAAAATCGAAAAAAAAAACCTTTACGTTTTTCAAATAATAGTTTCGCCAGCTTAGTCCCTCGGTTAATAATAGTTTTCACCGTTTTGTCTGCTTTTATCCGTTTCGTTCGTTTTAATCCGCTTCCCCTTTTTTACGTTTTTAGTCGCTTTCATTCTTTTTTATAGTTTTGTCCGCTTTTCACGCTTTATCCGTTTTCTTTATGTTTGTCCGTTTTTCTTACGCTTTATCCGTTTTCTTACATTTTTCTTAGATTTTTGTCCGCTATTCTTACGTTTTGTCCGCTTTTCAGTATGTTTTATCGGAAAAAGTTTTAAATTTTTTTAAAATTTACGCTTAAAAAAAAAAAAACCTTTATGTTTTTTTTCTTTAAAAAACATTTACGCTTTTTTAATCGAAAAAAAATTAAAATTTAAAAAAAACCCTTACGCTTTTTTAAATAAGAAAAAATTTAAATTCTTTTAAAAAAATTACGCTTTTAAAAAAAAAAAAAAAAGCTTTTGCGTTTTTTAATCAAAAAAAAATTTAATTTAAAAATGTAAGAAAATCTAAGAACAACGGACAAAATGTAAGAAAATCTAAAAAAAAAAAAAAGAGATGAAAACCGATAAAACGCATTTAAAACGGACAAAACGTAAGAATAATGTACAAAATCTAAGAAAATGTAAGAAAAAAGATAAAACGTAAGAAAACGGACAAAACATAAAGAAAACGGATAAAACGTAAGAAAACTGGACAAAACTATAAAAAAAAAAGAATGAAAGCGGATGAAAACGTAAAAAAGGGGAAACGGATTAAAACGAACGAAACGGATAAAAACAGATAAAAACGGTGAAAACTATTATTAATCGAGGGACTAACCTGGCTAAACTATTATTTGAAAAAAAACGTAAGGTTTTTTTTCGATTTTTTAAAACGTAAATTTTTAAAATTTTTTTTTTTTTTTTCAAAATTAAAATTTTAACTTTTTTTTATTTTTTCCACGTAGCAAGCCACGTCACACAAACCCAAGTGACCAAGGCAGCCACGTAGTAAAGAGAAAGTACATGTACTATATCGACACGTAAAAAAAGACACTACCTAACCAGTTGAAAAAAAGACATGTCTCTATATCTTATTACGTAGTGAGAAAGATGCGTGGTATTTAATAAATTAAACCCTTATTTTTGTATTTTTGCATCTTGCACACTCTGACAGTTTTAGCCCTCTAAATTTAAACCACTTCCCACTTTTATTTAAGACTTTTATAAGTTTTATAATTTATATCAAGTATTACATTTTAAACCTTTCAACTTTAAATCACTTGACAACTTTCTCAAAACTTTTATAAGTTTTATAAATTATATTAAACTTTACAATTTCAATCCCTCAAGGTTGAACACTCGATGCTTTTCACCCAAAACTTTTATGAGTTTAAATAAACTTATATATTTTACCACTTTTCGTCTAGGTAAATATGTTTAATACATATTTTCATTTAACGACCATATCCGCGTAAACTATAAATATTATATTTTTCCAAATATAATATTTTCCCACAACACCGATAAATATATATAAACAAAATCTAATAAATATAAGTTGATTTGTAATTATTTTCACTTCGATAAATACTTAAGTCAATATTCGAGCAAACTCCTATACGAAAGTTTCGTAAACCTTTCCAATCACTATTTCCAAGAGCCAATACTTAAGAAATATTTTCACAACCGCATTTTCTGTACGTCGATAATCAAATTAACTTATGAAAAATCCACATAAGCTACGTAACACAAACACATGAGAAAGCATTTGAAAGCATTTGTTTTTTAACTTTAAGCATTAGCACACATGCCATAACGATGCGAGAGCCTCACAACTAAATAAATTTTCAAACATTACCATTTATGGTCGTAAACGAAATATTTTAAGCATTTTCATAAAAGGGCTAAAACTGCTCAAACTGCTTATCATAAAGCAGTTTCATACCAACTGCTTATTTTAAGCAGTTTCATACCAACTGCTTTTTTTTAAGCAGTTTCAAAACTTGCTCAAACTGCGTTGCTAAAGATAATAAGATTGACCAGCTTGAAACAAGAAACAAGATGGTATTGTCTCAAAACAAGATGTTGATAACAAGAATAAAGACGCTGGAGGCATAACTGGAATTGACAAGGAATCCTGAGGATCACGCATGTCGGTCGGGTGCAATGCTCTATGATCTTTTAGATAACATAAATAATCTTCATATGTAGAAGGTGTTGTTGTTTTTTAAATAATATGTTAATATTGTTGTTTAATTGAATAATAATACCAGTTGTTGTTATAGTTGTTTAATGTGTTAATCTTTAACGTGCTATTTTTGTTGTTTAATTAAAAAAAACACATTAGACGAATAAAAAAAGTACAAAAATACTTCTTAGTAAATGTATTTATAGGAGGGTGGGGATAACTCTCGCAAAAAAAAAAAAAAAAAAAAAAAAAAAAAAACTATATCAAATTATCAAATATTTAAATAGTATAATGTCAGTACATAGGTATGGATCAGACTCAACTGAGGAATACAAACAAAAAAAACTATTGAGCATTTGATGTTTTGCGTTTGTTCATCGTGTTTATGAACGATAAATGAACAACTTTATTCTTTTACCGAACGAATGTGAAGAAAAAAAATCCGGATACGTAAATGCTCATGCCTAGGCGTTCTGTTAAACTTTAACGTACAAGCACGAAATACTTTATCCACGTTCGTTCAATTCGTAAAGTTTAGGTGGAATTAACGCTTGTCGTCGAATTTAGTGTTAAGTTATTAGCTAAACCAATTTTAAATGAGACGATTAATTAAGATAGTTACTTGGTTGAGCTACGTTAGTGTAGAAATATTGTGTAATTTGTTGGTGGTTGGTAATATAGACTTGGCTTGTTAAAAAAGAAATGGGTTTAAAGTTTTAAACTAAACATATAGATAAGCTAGGTGTAACCAGCTGGCTTAGCTTAGTTGGCTACTTTTGAGTCCTTAGAGGCTCTTGGGGGAGGGAGGTCTTGAGTTCAAATCCTGCAAGGGGTTTGAATGAGGGATTTTCCTTCAAGGTAGTCCTTTAATGAAGGGGTTTGGGCTTGGTAACCCCATGTTCGAATCTTGGAAAAGGCAAGGGTTTACCCCTATTAATTGTCGTGCCTTCGGACGGATTGCTTCGTGAAAGCTCTCTAGCGCGGACCTGGTTTAGACAACGTAGTCTAGACCTCCCGCTGTCGAACCGCGACACAAAGCACTTGATAAGAAATTCACCTTTCAAAAAGATAAGCTAGGAGTAGGGGTGAGCACGGTTCCGGAACCGCACGGAACCGAACCGGAACCGAAAGAACCGAGAACCGAAAAATGAATATCTTAAGAACCGAGAACCGGACCGAAGAGCATGTTTCGGTTCCGGTTCGGTTCTCGGTTCCGGTTCGGGTATCTCGGTTCTAACCGATTAGAACCGAAAATTTCTTAAAAATGCTTAAAAATTCACGACTGCAAGTGCATGCATAATGTTTGTTATCTTTCATACCATGTAGTTATGCATGTGTGACACTAATAAAGGGAGTAATAATTACAACCAAATCAATAATATAACTGATTAAACTAAACAAATGCTAATGTGTCTAACGAAGAAGATACCACAAATAAGAACCATCCATATTATATTTGTTGCACGGAGGAAACTACAAGTGTATATCACTAATAACCAACTCATTTCTTATAGAACATATATAAACACAACACCTTACACATGGTTTTGAAAATTTAGTATACAAAAAAAAACTAACTGATATACATTAAAAAAAAATAAAACTTGTTTGTAATGAGTAAAAGTCCGTGCATCAGTTCGGGTTGGGTCGGTTCCGAGAACCGAAATTTATAATATTGAAGAACCGAGAACCGAAATTTATAATGAGTAAAATCGAACCGAACCGAGAACCGAAATTTATAATATTGAAGAACCGAGAACCGGACCGCGGTTCTAAAAATCAGTTCGGGTTGGTTCGGTTCTCGGTTCCGGTTCGGGTCTCGGTCTTTTTGCTCAGCCCTAGCTAGGAGTAAATGTGTGATTGGCTTGTTGAATGCTTTTTCCGTACATCAGTTCCGTGTTAGCCGAGGAGCACATTGTATGTAACCTACAAAGCATCATATGATGACGTTTTCGTTTTATGGACCACAGCTGTCATTTTATTTTTTCATGGGATCACAATTATGCAAAATGAAATGTGATTGACTTGTTGAACTTCTTGTCTTATATCAATACTACACGCATAGACGGAACTTGAACATTTTTTAAAGGGGCTGAATTTATTTTGGGATGATCGAATCGAAGATTTGTTTATAACTTTAACTAAATTACCTCTAAATCCTATAATATTTACACTAGGTACCGCAAATTTTGAGAGGATCAGAGCCCTCCCCTACCCCTACATAGTTCCATCCATGACTACACGAGTACTGCGCTTAACAAAGAACGGTTTTTACCGATGCACAATTAATGATATACGATATTGTGGTAATGTTTCAGAATATGCGATAATTCAATCAAGTAAAATTGTCAACATGTATTAAAAACATATAAAATATTTAGTGAACCGAAAATAAAACATTATGATGAGTGTCTAAATACTCATCATTTTGTACAAAATAAACCGCAAAATCATCCGAAAACACTCGAAACACATCAAAATGATCAAAATATCACAAATCGATTGCTTTATGTGTTTTAAATGATCAAAATATCAAAATCGATGAAAACGTATCAAATTTGCAAAAATTGCGCTTTAGTCCCCAAGTTTCTTAAATTGTCAAAATAGTCCCCGAGTCAAAGTTTCAAAAGAAAAGTCACCAAAGGTCCTTTTAAAATCATAAGTTGTCAAATTTAGTCCTTTGGTGAAAAATATAAAAAGTTTTGAGAAAATTACAAATTGGTCCTTCAACTTTGAATAATGGCAGAATTGGTCCTTGGAAAATGTGAAAATGGCAACTTTGGTCCTTGTATTATTAACACTTGGCAATTTCAGCCCCCTGAAGCATCTTTGCATAATTGGCAGAAGTGGCCCTCCCATTTTCAGAAATTACAATTAAAGTCCTTGAATTAAAGCCTTGTCAAATCTCATTTTGGACTTGTCACTAACCCCTTTGGACCCCTGCCTTTTACTCTTGGACCCCTGTCACTAATACATTTGGACCCCCTATTATTAATAATCCAGTCAAACCATTTTGACCACCGACTTTCCCTCTCTCCCTCACATGTTACACCATTTCCATCATCACCATAGCCTGCACCTTCCTGCTAACACTCCACCTCAACCATCATCACCTCTACACCCCCCCTCCAAACACAAGAAGCCAAGGCTCATTTAATACCCTAAACCTAACACCCAATCATCTCACAAACGGTTAAAAAGGTTTTGGCGCCAAAACACTTTAAATGGCTAAGATTGATTTGGGTGATCCAATGGTCAGATAGTGGTGGAAATATCCGCAGAGAGAGATGAAGCTTGGGATGTATAAAAAGCCAAGAGGAAGCATCAAGGAAGACTTAGTCTTTAATTTTTTTTACCATAGATGTCGTTTTTAGCTTAACTTATCTTAAATTAGTTTTCATTTGTACTTGCAAGCTTATTTGTATTCAACAAAGATATTTAAGTGTTTTACAACTTATTTCAAGTACCAATTTTAGTTAATGTTCAATGTTCACTCTTTATGTCCACTGTTGAGATTTGTGTTTTCAAACTCATCTGCTTAAGCTTTTTACAGCTTAGTTTCAACATCAAACAAGCTTATATAAGCTTAAAATAGCTTTTGTAAGCTTGGAATCAAGTTTCAAACATTTTTGATATTGGTCAACAAAAGTCAAAATGGATCAAAAGTGATGCAAGATGGATTTGAGGTTGATTTGAATTTGATTTGGGTTTGATATCGCTTTAGATAGTAGTTCATTGATTCTCGCTTTAGCATGCCTTTAAGCGTGTCCAATTGTAAGTCCGCCATCTCCAAGTCTAAATCAAGAGTATAGAGTTTATCATTGTTGATTATTGTTGTTTGTTATTGATTAGCATAGTCTAGTTTGTTTATTTAAAACTTGTTCAATTTATTGTGTTTCTGATTCAGTTAATCTGTTGCTTTCTGTTTTTATAATTAGCTCATATGCATATCTGTTCATCTGCATTTTTAGCTTATAGTGTCATTGGTAGTTTAAGTTGAAGTTATTGCATCATGTAGGAGTAGTTTGAATCAGACTTATGCTTGTTATAGGATAGATTTAAGATTTGATTGGGAAATTTGCATTTCATTCCTTAAACTAGTGTTTGGTATAAGTTAGAATTTGGAGTTCTAAGTGCTTATTTGTGGTAGGACTTAGTCGCTTTAATCCCATTTGGTCATAACTCAGTCATGTAGTCACTCATTTGCAAATAATAAATGAATAGTCAAAATGATTTGTAATCGCTTATCGTGACTTTATCGCTAGGTATATTAACAAATTAGGTTAGCATTAGGTTTAGATATCATCAAACTAGCTTAATCAAGTCTTATTATAGCTCATTCCATAGTTTAGATCAAATTAGAATCACTAGAATTCCAATTAAGTCAAATTCGCTTTATTAATAAAGTCAAACTGTTGAGAAATCGGTGTTTTATGAATTTGCGACCTCTGTACTCTTCATTTTAGCTAGTTAAGGTCTGAGATTTGGCACATTTGTAGTTTTCCAGGTGGTCTTCAAGACCCAATATCTGTTTTTAGTTTAAGCTTGTCTGATAAGCTCATAGATTAGCTCAAACAGTAGAGGTCAATTCATTGTCCTGCTTATCTGTTTTGCTGAATCAGTCACTGCCCATTTTGTTTGATCCATAACTTTTTCATTACTTGTCCTAATAAGCTGCAATTTTGGATTTTGACTCTCTGCTAGGTTGTCTTGAGAACCTAACTTGTGGTTTTCCTCTAGCTTATTGGATAAGTCGTTACATCGCCTGTAATGTAGGGTCGATTCGGCTTTGCTTATATATCGCTTTAGCTTAAATCAGTGGTTCTCTGCTCATTAGGTGTTAGAATTAGCTAGAATTAGTTGCCTTAGATTGATTTTAGCATACCTTAGCTTATGTTTTCAGTTGGCTCACTTTAGAGCTTATTTGCTTATTTCATTTGCTCATTCCCATTCTAGTTTACACTGCAGCTTTGATATCTTCCACATAGGGTCTAGTTTTTATATTTTTCCCTGCTTTAGAATGTCATTTTAGAATTTCCCTGAAATTTTCATAATTTTTAGTTACTGTTCACTATTTTTTTATTATTAAAAATAGTTTTTAATCATTTTTAATTAGCTCTAATTGCATTTAATTGAGAAAAAGTTCCAAAAAAATAATTTTTCAATTTTAATAGTTTAAGATAAATATAAAAAGCCAAAAAAGTATTTTTCCATATTTTTCTTAGTTAAAATTGTATTTTTAAATAATTTAATTAGTTTTTAATAGTTTAAAATTCATAAAAATAGAAAATAATCGAAAAATACAAAAATAGTTTTGAAAATTCCAGTTTGATATTTTAGACTTTTCCATTTCATAATTTTATTTTTCTAGCTTTATTTCCTAATTTCTTGTATTTTAGGTAATTATTTAATAGTTAAAATAGTTTTTAATTAATAATAATTAATTAAATAGTTATAAAAATAATTTTCTTTTTCTATAAATTTTCTTTTATCATTAGGATTGTAAAAATGTACCTTTCATATTTTTAGGACTTTTATTTCTTAAGTTTCACTTTTTATTTTGTACGCTTACTTAAATTTTAATTTAAACGTAAGTTTTAGTTTTAAGTTTTAAACGCTCATCACTTTAAATATAGTGATAGCGTTTATTTAATAGATTTTATCTTTTAACTTTCTTTAATTTGCATTTAAGCCCTTGTAGTTTATGTCCTTTTTACGTAGTTATAATAATTCACAATCCTCTTTCCGCTCAAATCTCTCGATCACTATACGTTGGGTGATCCATTGCACAAATCATTTGGACATAACGACTGGGAAACTCTATACTCCTCGGATCTTCATTGCATCCGTGCTTGTCGTTTTAAGTTTCTTGCTTGCGTGAGAAAACTTGACGGTTTTGCGCAGATTACATTACATCAATTATGACATAACTAACAATGCACGTTATTCGCCGTGTAAAATTGTTAGTACACGACATTTGAGGTGTTGAATCCTCTTTGACCGAACTCTTTGATTAGCTTCACTTTGTAGTTAGAGTAAATTACACGGATGTTCCCTAAGGTTTGTTAAAAGTTTCACTCACAGTCCCTGAAAGTTTAAAGTTGCATGGATAGTCCCTATCTCTGAAAAGAATAACACCTATGGTCCCTTATTTAACTGCTGTTAACTAAGTTCTGTTATAATTTACACTTTTAGCCCTTTTGGTTAACAACCATTGCCTCGTCAGTCCTTTATCATAACGGAAGTTTATAATTTAAATATTTTCGAATTTAGGCACGTTTTTATACGTTTTCATCCGTTTTTATACGTTTTCCTCCGTTTTTATGCGTTTTCATCCGCTTTTATATGTTTTCATCCGTTTTTATACGTTTTCGTCCGTTTTTATATGTTTTCATCCGTTTTTCTTACGTCTTCATCCGTTTTAATACGTTTTTATACCTTTTCACCCGTTGCTTACATTTTTTTATATCTTGGTCCGTTTTTGTCTGATTTTATACGTTTTTCTCACGTTTTATCCGTTTTCGTCTGTTTTTATACGTTTTCATATATTTTTATACGTTTTCATCCATTTTTATTTGTTTTTGTCCGTTTTTATACACTTCCATCCGTATTTATACGTTTTTATCCGTGTTCGTCCATTTTTATTCGTTTTCATATGTTTTTATTATCCATTTTAATACGTTTTCATTTGTATTCATACGTTTTTATCTGTTTTCGTTCGTTTTTATTCGTTTTCGTCTGCTTTTGTCCGTTTTCGTCCGTTTTTATACTTTTCTTACGTTCTCATACGTTTTTATACGTTTTTTTAAATATTATACGTTTTCGTCCTTTCGATGCGTTTTAATTTGCTTTTATCCGTTTTTATACATTTTCTTTAGTTTTACTTACGTGTAAAAAAGTATGAAACATATAAAACGTAAGAAAATGTATAAAGACGGATTAAAACATACGAAAAACATATAAAAGCATTTAAAACGATAAAATAGATGAAAACGATTAAAACATAAGAAAACGGATAAAATGAATGAAAACTTATGAGAACGTGAGAAAACGGACTAAAATGGATAAAAAAAGTATTACGGATGAAATTATATAAAACGGATAAAACGCATGAAAATGTATAAAACGAAGAAAACGGATGAATACTTATAAAAAGGACCAAATGTAAAAAATATAAGCAAACGAGCGAAAACATATTAAACGGATGAAAACGTATGGAAACGTAAGAAAAAGAGATTAAAACGATAAAAAAGACGAAACGATAAAACGGATGAAAACGATAAAAGCGGACGAAAACGGATAAAACGATAAAACGGACGAAAACGTATAAAACGGATAAAACGATAAAACGGATTTAAAACGGATGAAAACGTGAGAAAACGATAAAAGCGTGCCTAAATTCGAAAATCTTTAAATTATAAACGTCCGTTATAATAAAGGACTGACGAGGCAACGATTGTTAACCAAAAGGGCTAAAAGTGTAAATTATAACGAAACCTAGTTAACAACAGTTAAATAAGGGACCATATGTGTTATTCTTTTCAGAGATAGGGACTATTCATGCAACTTTAAACTTTCAGGGACTGTGAGTGAAATTTTAACAAACCTTAGGGAACATCCGTGTAATTTACTCTTGTAGTTATCATCTATCAAGGCTGGATTTGACCAATTAAAAAAATTTCAAACCTAAGAAACTTAACAAAAATATATACACCGGTTATACAATGCATTTTGACCAAATTATTTCAAGAAACTTTCTATAATATATTTGAAATTAATGCGCCGGAACAATCAATGAGTAAATCTATCAAACATCATTATAGCAATATTCGGAAACAGTTTGTATTTAACGTATTTAATGCGCAAGAACAAGAAGAAAAAAAATGAATTCCATGACTAAATAATAAATCTATACAATGTTTTGTGATTGTAAACATTCAAGTTATTCACAATAACATCCCTTCAATTTCAACTATATATAAATGTCAAAACAATATTTAAAAATCATATGATCATTGCACACATTTCAATATTTAATAACTGATATTGCATATGATACACGCGCTATGAACTAACATAACAATAAAAAAATAAGTTGTAATATGGTGCCTTATAAAATACTAAAATAGAATATGTTGATAAACTTTTAGAAATTATTTGTATTAAGATCAAATAAATTATTATTATTATTATTATTATTATTATTATTATTATTATTATTATTATTATTATTATTATTATTATTATTATGAGAAATTACATTAGTTAAAGTTGTCAAAAATACATGGTTCGTCCTTAATCTTGTACATACGCATCATGATGGGACAAAACTTCCCTTTTTCATCGCCGGGAGTCCAAAACAAGGAGTTTATATGCTAAACTCATCCCTTGACCATTAACGCCGATGTCAACGTCTGATTTATGTTAGTTAGTCGAGGGTATTATAATCCATACACATTTATACCACACCTTAGTTAATTCTAACCCAAGACAATTCCACCAACACTTAAAGGGGTGATTGTTTGAGCGAATTATACCATTACACCTCACATGTTAAGTATGACTTTATAAAAGTCAACTGCTAAACAATGTATGATCTCACAGAATTTAACCCATAGGATAAACAAACAAATTTATACATAACCAACTATTTAGCAAGTTGACTTATTGTCACATTTCCCAAATTCCGGTCATTTCTTAAATTAAATATGCATCATATTAATTCATTCATGGCATTTCATTTCATATTTAACGCGTAAATTTTATATTTAATAAACGTTATCGCGTGAGTTATTATTTTAAATATTTAATCCGTTACTTTCAAAATGATCCCAAGTATTTTTAAACTTACATTTAGTTTATAAAACTATATTTTGACTTTACCTAGTGTCTTAAATTTATTTCAGATACAAATCGTTAAATTTATATTATTACGACGGGTTTCTTAAAAATTATACGATAATTATTTTATCACTCAATTTCCACAAGGAATGTATTTTATAATTTTATTATCTCATTACATTCTATTTTGAACTATTAAAACTTACTTGCACCAAAATTACCATTTACTCTACAAGTTAATAATATCTACACTTACTTACACTTTATCTTATAATTATACAAACTTATACATATTTATACATTTAAAAAATATATATATAAGTGGGAAACCAATCCCCTTAAAAACCGTCCACTAGGGGGGTTGACAATAAGGACTTGGTGAAATTTTCCTTGACAAGTTTAGTTTTATACTCCATTCACCTCCATTTCATTCATTCAATCATACACTTCAAGTCAAGTAAACTTTTTATTTTCCTTCTCTCTTGGTTTATCCTCCATAACCGGTTCATCATCAAGATCTAGCAAGGGATCAAAAATTTTGCAAGATTCAAGCATTAACAACCTAGTTTATACTCTTTTTATGGTTTTGAAATAAAAACCAAGAGTATTTAGGCTAATCCTTGTTACCTACACCTCATCACTATCACTTGTAAGCTTGTTTTTATCATTTTCAAGTTTCCTCTTCATTTTCATAAGTTTCTTTTCATTTTTGGAGCTTATATGCATGTTATGTGATTTATACCATTTATTTCATGATTTTTAAGTTATATATACAATATGGTCATCCTATAATTATTCCCAAGTTATTCTTTGGTTTTGATGGTGATTAGGAACCCATGACACCCTAAGAAGGTGTATGGTAGGATTAGATTAGTTTGGAGTTGATTTGAAGGGATTAGAATAGGTTTTGTCCGAGAAAACTATTTTCGATAACTATATTTTAAGGTTCTGTCCTTGTTTCAGTTTTCTGGAAAATCCGACAGCTAGTACGAAATTTTGGCCTTGATTTTTAGAAAATATGCTTTAAAACGAATCCGTGGCCTTTTGAACGGATAAAACGGAGTTATAACGAAGCCGTGGTGAATTTTTGAAGTTTGACGACGAAACGTACATTTTTCGTAAAATTTCAGCAAGCGCTTTTACATATTTCGGTCAAAACGAGCCTTAAGCTTCACAAATTATTTCGACTTCTCAAAAATATATTAGTTTACTTGATACGGCTAAGGACATATTTTACGTGAAAACGGATTTAAAACGACAAATATATGCACGCTTTTATAAAGTTGCCGTAACTATTATTTTCTCGAAAAATTATATTATTTTTACGTTATAAGTATTCTATTAGTCATTTGAAGGGCTATGTTTGCTGCGCTTTTAACCATGATGTGAAACTTTTATAACGAAATGTCTTCTAGTAAAATCAAGTTCATCGGCCATATTTTTCAAAACAAAAGCCGTTTGTCAAGCGGAGTTATAGTGATTTAATTACGGATGTTCAAACATTGGCGAAACTCATTTTCGCACACAATTAACAAAAATCACTATCTTTAGCCTTTAATATCTTTATGATCGAGACCTTTTGGACGAAAACTCTGAATCGAAACTTTTAGATATCGATACAAACTTTCCAAAACCGTCGAGTTCGTTCTCTAACGATCGACGACACTATTTTACGACTACTTTTCCGAGTCATTTTGTTAATTTCATGATTTTTCCGACGACATTGTTTTGCGACGAAAAGTAGTAATTTCACTATAAATCATTATAAAACCATTGTAGGATGACATTTTGACGTAAAACTTGTACGTAGTTTTGAGTGGTCAAGACGCCAAAAGAGTATTTTTCGACGATAAGTATTATTTTCAAAACTCGCAAATGGTATAAATAACATACGAAATGCATGCATGACATTACATTGCAACTCATGACATATCATATCATTCGTAATAGGTCCCGTTGACACATCACATTATACCTCGGTGTACCCCTTTGTCATCACACCGCTTTACTAAGTGAGTAATCACATCCCTTTTACCGCTTTTACTATATTTTGGGATGAATGCATGAACCATACTTGAATTAAATTGATCCTTTCAATTGTGAACTCTTTTGACTTGAATATTTGAACTCGAATCAAATCCTTGAACTTAAGTACGAAATTATGACTTGTTAGAACTTATTGAACCGTACATGTTATGACCTTGTCCTAAAGTCTCGCCTTGTTGGTGGAGCGTCTCAATAAATCTCGCCTAGGTGGTCGAGTGACAAAGAAGTCTCGCCTTGTTGGTGGAGCGTCTCAATAAATCTCGCCTAAGTGGTCGAGTGACAAAGAAGTCTCGCCTTGTTGGTGGAGCGTCTCAATAAATCTCGCCTAGGTGGTCGAGTGACAAAGAAGTCTCGCCTTGTTGGTGGAGCGTCTCAATAAATCTCGCCTAGGTGGTCGAGTGACAAAGGAGTCTCCTTGTTGGAGCAAAGACAAAGCCTCCTATGTTCGAGCATCCCTACATTATTATATTCATGGTACTATATTGGGAACTATTATGACCACTTACACTTGACTACTAAGCACTACATTTTTGTGCAATGGGTTGTGTACACACAAGTTGCAAGTTTTGTATGGGCGGAATTTGAACCGAGTGGATACACAATGCCTTTGCTTTGAGGACCATTTTCGTCGACCGAAAGCTTTGATATTTCTTACGAGTTTTCTTATTTTTTTTGCTAAACGTGTTTACTCACCAACTATTTTCATAGTTGACCCGTTTTTCTCTCATGCATTTCAGGTGATCGTAGTAAGCTTTTTCTACCAAGTCTTGCATAATGAAGTTTTCACTTGTCACTACAAATCATTATGTAAAAGAACTCAATATTTTGGGAACTAAACTTTGTAATATATTTGCCGATGCCGGCTAAACTGGTATTGTAATGGTGTAATATTTCTTTTTAATATTAATGTTGGTATGTTCTATTATCTTGTGCTTATGTTCCTTCCGTTACACTCGTGTTTCATTCCCCGGGTGTGACAGATTGGTACGAGAGCCAAAGGTTATAGAGAATGCCGATTTTCAAAAATAAAATCACAACTATAACCGAATAAATTTTTTTTTTTTTTTTTTGTATATTATTTTATTAAACATTGAACACCATTCGAGTCAACTAGTCCTATCGTTGCATCGTTACTCATAAATTATACATAGCCCGATCAACTATGTCTAATTTATGAAGAACCATGCAATGATAAGAGTGGTAGTTTTAAATCATGTTTAGTCGAGTCTTTAAAGTCCGTCACCGAAGTTGCATTGGTCGGGTGGGTATGCATGGCATGTTTTACGCTCACGCCTACATTACCGTACCTTGTCCATATCTTCTCTTTTCCATCTTTCGACTTGTTAGACATAGCATGTCTCTGCTTCTCGCCATGTTTCGATCACCATAACACATTACCACCGTTCGCACCTCATCCGACTTCGTTCGAATGTCGCTTTACTCAACCCGATGTTTTGGTCCTCTGTGGGATCATGGCTGCAAGAAACACACGCTCGGGAGGTAACAACAACGGCAACCCAAACAACAATGACAATCCGGACAACAACGCTCTTCGGAATAGCGGATCTACTCACTCAAATTATAACACATCTCGATGCTAGACAGACCAACAACGGAGAAGGTTCTTCAAACGGTCAAGGATGCGCTACAAAACTTTCATGACATGTAAGCCAATGGAATTTCATGGTACCGGGGTGCCATTGAATTGCTAACTGGTTCGAGAATGTTGAGTCGAAGCTTAGTATCACGAAATGTCTTTGAAGGAAACAAGGTTGAGTTCTCTGTTTGGTCTACTACGGTCGAGCATTGACCGGTGGAACAACCAACTACAGACAGAGGAAGAGAGGCGCAAATGCACTATCTTGGGAAGCGTTCAAGAAACTACTAACCGATGAGTACCGCAGAAAAGATGAAGTGCGAAATTGGAAGAAGAATTTTGGAACCACTGATGGTAGGAGTAGAGATCGACAAGTACACGATCCGGTTCCACGAGTTAACTAGGATGGTTCCTCACATGGTTTCCACCGTGAGAAGTTGATTGATCGATATATATGGGATTGATACCGAAATTAGGAGGATGTCACTCGTCAAAACCAACCACTCGCAAGTCACGCGAGTATGGCGATCGCTTAACAAATGATGTGATCGGTCCGGAGAACTAACAAAAGCAAACGACAATGGACGAAAGCGACAGGAGGATCACCAGGAAACCGAGACCGTAATCAAGAAAACAAGAGGCGTGAATAACTCGTAACTATGGGCGACCACCCAAGAACGCAAAGGATATGCAGTCCACATCCTTTGTGCACTCGATGTAATTATCATCACTTAGGAGGCGCCAAGGTGCGGCAAATGCGGACAGACCGCCACTTCGCGAAAAATTGCTCAAACAGAATGGAAATCAAGGACAAAGAAAAGCATGTTACGAGTGTGGAAGTCTAGATCACCTTCGCATACCGTCCAAAGTTGAAAAGAACTCCCAATCAAGGAGGAAATCGTCCAAACTGGCGTTGGCAATAGAGGCCCACAAGATCGTAACATTGAAATTCCTCCCGCACGTGGTCGAGCATTCTATCTGGTACCGAGGAAGCCCGCAACGCTTAACGGGTACATTCTTTCGAACAACTACCTTATTTCGCATTTACATGATTTTGAGTGCATAACTTCCTTTCAATCTTTACCACGTTCACGACGTTGATTAATTTGAGACCTATTGATATCGACCTTAGTTGTTATATATTTTGTTGATTGAATTTGATTGTGTAAGCAAATCGAATATCGAGCGAATCTTTCAAAAGACTTCATTCAAGGATGTGGCATCCTACCTTTCTAACAACTTGTTTCCTAGCTTGATCTAGTGACAGTTCTTGTTTGATGAGTTGCGAAAATCAAGCTAAGAGACAAGTTTACTCAAGTCGGTTTAGTTTAATCTCATGACGGCTCTTGTTTGATGAGTTGTGGGATTAAATTAGAATCGACTACCTAAAGGTCTTTTGAGAGCTACGCTCGATATTGGATAAGTTTACCCTATCAACCGATCACGCACGTACTTAGTTATATGGGAACCCATGACGCATGGGCATTGGTATGATCATTTAGACTGCTCGACGATCATGAACTTTAGAACTCTTGTCGAGGTTCGGACCATAGTATCGTTAATCGAATCACGGGACGTGATTCACCGACATGGGAAGAATGTCACATTTCCCAAATTCGGTCATTTCTTAAATTAAATATGCATCATATTAATTCATTCATGGCATTTCATTTCATATTTAACGCAGAATTTTATATTTAATAAACGTTATCGCGTGAGTTATTATTTTAAATATTTAATCCGTTACTTTCAAAAATGATCCCGAAGTATTTTTAAACTTACATTTAGTTTATAAAACTATATTTTGACTTTACCTAGTGTCTTAAATTTATTTCGTATACAAATCGTTAAATTTATATTATTACGACGTGTTTCTTAAAAATTATACGATAATTATTTTATCACTCAATTTCCACAAGGAATGTATTTTTATAATTTTTATTATCTCATTACATTCTATTTTGAACTATTAAAAACTTACTTGCACCAAAAATTACCATTTACTCTACAAGTTAATAATATCTACACTTACTTACACTTTATCTTATAATTATACAAACTTATACATATTTATACATTTAAAAAAATATATATAAGTGGGAAACCAATCCTTAAAACCGTCCACTAGGGGTTGACAATAAGGACTTGGTGAAATTTTCCTTGACAAGTTTAGTTTTATACTCCATTCACCTCCATTTCATTCATTCAATCATACACTTCAAGTCAAGTAAACTTTTTATTTTCCTTCTCTCTTGGTTTATCCTCCATAACCGGTTCATCATCAAGATCTAGCAAGGGATCAAAATTTTGCAAGATTCAAGCATTAACAACCTAGTTTATACTCTTTTATGGTTTTGAAATAAAACCAAGAGTATTTAGGCTAATCCTTGTTACCTACACCTCATCACTATCACTTGTAAGCTTGTTTTATCATTTTCAAGTTTCCTCTTCATTTTCATAAGTTTCTTTTCATTTTGGAGCTTATATGCATGTTATGTGATTTATACCATTTATTTCATGATTTTTAAGTTATATATACAATATGGTCATCCTATAATTATTCCCAAGTTATTCTTTGGTTTTGATGGTGATTAGGAACCCATGACACCCTAAGAAGGTGTATGGTAGGATTAGATTAGTTTGGAGTTGATTTGAAGGGATTAGAATAGGTTTTGTCCGAGAAAAACTATTTTCGATAACTATATTTTAAGGTTCTGTCCTTGTTTCAGTTTTCTGGAAAATCCGACAGCTAGTACGAAATTTTGGCCTTGATTTTTAGAAAATATGCTTTAAAACGAATCCGTGGCCTTTTGAACGGATAAAACGGAGTTATAACGAAGCCGTGGTGAATTTTTGAAGTTTGACGACTAAACGTACATTTTTCGTAAAATTTCAAAGCGCGTTTTACATATTTCGGGTCAAAACGAGCCTTAAGCTTCACAAATTATTTCGACTTCTCAAAAATATATTAGTTTACTTCGATACGGGCTAAGGACATATTTTACGTAGAAAACGGATTTAAAACGACAAATATATGCACGTTTTTATAAAGTTGCCGTAACTATTATTTTCTGAAAAATTATATTATTTTTACGTTACAAGTATTCTATTAGCTGTAAGGGCTATGTTTGCGGCAGTTTTTAACCATGATGTGAAACTTTTTATAACGAAATGTCTTCTAGTAAAATCAAGTTCATCGGCCATATTTTTCAAAACAAAAAGCCGTTTGTCAAGCGGAGTTATAGTGATTTAATTACGGATGTTCAAACATTGGCCGAAACTCATTTTCTGCACACAATTAACAAAAATCACTATCTTTAGCCTTTAATATCTTTATGATCGAGACCTTTTGGACGAAAACTCCTGAACTGAAACTTTTAGATATCGATACAAACTTTCCAAAACCGTCGAGTTCGTTCTCTAACGATCGACGACACCGCTTTTACGACTACTTTTCCGAGTCATTTTGTTAATTTCATGATTTTTCCGACGACATTGTTTTGCGGCGAAAAGTAGTAATTTCACTATAAATCATTATAAAACCATTGTAGGATGACATTTTGACGTAAAACTTGTACAGAGAGGTTTTGAGTGGTCAAGACGCCAAAAGAGTATTTTTCGACGATAAGTATTATTTTCAAAACTCGCAAATGGTATAAATAACATACGAAATGCATGCATGACATTACATTGCAACTCATGACATATCATATCATTCGTAATAGGTCCCGGTTGACACATCACATTATACCTCGGTGTACCCCCTTTTGTCATCACACCAGTTTACCAAGTGAGTAATCACATCCCCTTTTTACCGTTTTACTATATTTTGGGGCTGAATGCATGAACCATACTTGAATTAAATTGATCCTTTCAATTGTGAACTCTTTTGACTTGAATATTTGAACTCGAATCAAATCCTTGAACTTAAGTACGAAATTATGACTTGTTAGAACTTATTGAACCGTACATGTTATGACCTTGTCCTAAAGTCTCGCCTTGTTGGTGGAGCGTCTCAATAAATCTCGCCTAGGTGGTCGAGTGACAAAGAAGTCTCGCCTTGTTGGTGGAGCGTCTCAATAAATCTCGCCTAGGTGGTCGAGTGACAAAGAAGTCTCGCTATGTTGGTGGAGCGCCTCAATAAATCTCGCCTAGGTGGTCGAGTGACAAAGAAGTCTCGCCTTGTTGGTGGGCGTCTCAATAAATCTCGCCTAGGTGGTCGAGTGACAAAGGAGTCTCCCTTGTTGGAGCAAAGGCAAAGCCTCCCATGTTCGGAGCATCCCTACATTATTATATTCATGGTACTATATTGGGAACTATTATGACCACTTACACTTGACTACTTGACACTACATTTTTGTGCAATGGGTTGTGTACACACAGTTGCAAGTTTTGTATGGGCGGAATTTGAACTGAGTGGATACACAATGCCTTTGCTTTGAGAACTATTTTCGTTGACCGAATGCTTTGAATTTTTCTTACGAGTTTTCTTATTTTTTTTTTGCTAAACGTGTTTACTCACCAACTATTTTCATAGTTGACCCGTTTTTCTCTCATGCATTTCAGGTGATCGTAGTAAGTTTTTTCTACCAAGTCTTGCATAATGAAGTTTTCACTTGTCACTACAAATCATTATGTAAAAGAACTCAATATTTTGGGAACTAAACTTTGTAATATATTTGCCGATGCCGGCTAAACTGGTATTGTAATGGTGTAATATTTCTTTTAATATTAATGTTGGTATGTTCTATTATCTTGTGCTTATGTTCCTTCCTTACACTCGTGTTTCATTCCCATGGGTGTGACACTTATAACGACCAACTATATATTCAATGTTTGATGCAACTGGAAAATAACTGATACTACGGAGTCATTGTCTGATACATGGTTCTACTGACATTTCACAAAATATAAAAGATGATGCAGTTTCCACTTCAAAACATTCTACTGCTGAACCTTCAAATGATTTACACATCTCTGATCAATATCCATAAACTGATGAACCCACAAAACATGAACCTTAAAGTGATGATGCTACTGCTACCATGTCTGCAAAACAATAAGTAGTTATTTCTAATCTAGAACCCAGTCATGCCTGCATATGCAATCACATATAACTCTCCTCGCAAACACATCTATCAAAATGTATAAAAATAGTATAAGAAAGCGATTGTCACGGATTAATAGATGGCTAAAATTTTCTAAACAACCATTTGATCATGCAAAGTCCATATCTGATTAAAAAATGAATAGTCTCAACCATTGCATCCAAACTGTAATATAATCAAACTTGACTGCGCCTATACACTAATCACATAATCACTTCCAAATTGCAATACAAATTTATCAACCTTAATCCGATAATCCCTCAAAATCACGAAACATCATAAACTAAGTAACTTTAAGGACATTAAAACATTTGAACAAACACCCATAAATCTTATCAGCTCAAATCCAAATCTTACATTAAAAATACAATGATCACACAAATCAATAAACAATACCTTGAATATTTAGGTCAATGATTAAGCCATCAAATCCTTTAACATAACCCTCACTAAGATTTGATTGTTTGATATTTAATTTGATTCATTTTGCCTGAAATTGAAAGCCCTAAAACCACTATATGGATCTATTTGCCAAAGATCCGCTTATCTGTGTGTTTTAAGCGTGTGTGAGAGAGGAAAGGTCAAACATACACTAAGTAATATATATGTTACCCTTTTATCTTAAAGTAAAAAAAAATAAATGTAAATTATAAACACAATAAAAGATTTATTAAAACTAAACAGACTGATCATTGATCAGTCACTTCCATTCATTCAGTAGCACTGTATCATTTACATTACCCAACCATTTAAAAGATCCACAACAAAGCACATAAACCAAACACATGATAACATCAAAAAACAAAAGAAAACCATCAACACAGCTTAATCATCTTCGGAGTCTTCATCATACTCATCATCTCCACATGAACTTCATTCTCCTTGATTCCTTCACGAGTCAACACTAGGATTTCAGTCAGCAGCTCAAGTTTTCGACGGTCCTTCATCTGAGTTTCAAATAGGGAATCATGGCCTTTTGTAGCAACCACATGAAAAGGGCCAAAAGAATCAGCCTCAGTCATAGTCTGGTCAAGTTTTTCTACCTTTGCCCTGAGCTGGTTGCATTCCTCACCCATCCGGATTAGAAATCCCTCCTTTTCTATTAAATCTTGGGAGGATAAGAACTTCAAAGCATGGGCTAGACCGTTTGACCCACATGCTTCTTTCAGCTCATCGAGGTTGGGTGTGGCTACCATTGTTGAAAGAGTTGATGTTTGGAAATAAGGAGATAGGGTTATCAAATGAGATGCCCTAAATTGCAATAATACACTTATATAAATAAGTAAAATTATGTGGTTGTTAGAATACAAAAAGGTAATTAGAAAGAATGATTGCAAAATATAACTGAACTGAAGTACAATTGAAGCCGCCACTTCTTAATCTTCCCATGCAGAACTATCCTATCAGTATTTAAGAGTATATTGTCAGATATGCCAAAAAAACCCTCACACTTTACATTTTACATAATAAACCCATCAACTACGCAATGCATAACATTACCATCATAAAACGTCAAAATAATAATAATAATGAGTGAATAAATTTGATAAAACGTAAATAAATATCCCTTGAATCTAAAGAGTTAGATACAAATAAATCATGTATATACAATGTTTATGACTTCTTGACTCGTACCTAATAATTTTCATGTCATGCTAAAAAAATATTGAGTAACATCACAACTTATAAACTCAGTTGACTAATGAAATAAGGTAAGGATATTGTATAACTATTTTGGAATAATGTACGCATGTTGCATATCACACAAGTATTAATGGTGCGCCAGTTAGTAACTTATCTTACCTAAACGATAGCATACATGATAATGGTGACCCATTATTTTATTTTTGTTTTTTTGTTTGTGTAAAACAAATATATAAATTTATAAGACTAACATTTATAGATAAAACATAAACAATATATGTTAAAAAAATAAATTAACATCACTCGCATATAAAAAGGGTACTACACCTTATATTACAAATAAATCGTGTATATACAATGTTTAGGAGTCATTGACTCAGCCACAATAATTTTCACGCCATGCTAACAAAGTTGTGGTGCCGTCACAACATATAAACTTATAGACCAACGAAATCATGGACGGGTATTTTATAACTATTTTGGGCTAATATACTCGTGCTTGATAGCACAAAAAATATTTGAATCATTTGAGGTAGACAAATTAAGTGTATGAAAAAAGTTAAAATAAAGACATAAAGGTCTACTCTATAGTTGTTATTCTTATGCAGGTATGTGAACACACAAACACGTATTCTTGCACCATTTCGTAAGGAACTAGTTTGAGATAAAATTTGCAATGGTAGTAGAACTTAGATGGTTTGGTACTGATCGAAAGTTTTCATGCAAAACAAACAACTAAATCTTTAGTTCTATTACCTTTGCAAAGGTAGTAGAACTTAGATGGTTTGGTACTCGATCGAAAGTTCTCTTATGTGCAACCGATCATTTTACAAATCTTTAGTTCCAAACCAAAACAAACAACCAATACATGTACAATTACTTAGACATAGACTTTATTTAAATTCAATGTTCAATACATGAACATGATGCCCCATTAATTCGTTATGATAAATACCTAAACAAAAAAGCATTCATAGATATGACACTGAAGGACATAATGATTGTAAACAGAAAAGAAACGAAAAAACTAATTAAATTCATTTGATCTTAATAGCATTAGCTTGCTCTTCGTGGACACCATCTTTGGCTTTGAAAAACAAATCTCATAGCAGATCAAGCAATACCTGATGCCTATGTTGAGTTATCTTCAAAGCATCGAGTGAGTCCAAAGCGACGCCACGAGGACCTAATGCTTCCAATCCACCATCATGACTTGGTTTTTAGCCATTACCCTCCTCTGATGCTCACAACAGGAAAATAGCATTTTTGAAAAGGTCAGGTCTTCATTTGCTTGTTGCACAAACACAAACACATACAATCATGCAATTTAGAAGAACCAACAAGATTCTTCAACTCATCTAAAATCTGGAATTGAGCCATTGAAAATAAACAACAAACTATAAATGGTTGTATGCCTGAATATAATAAAAGTTCCAAATAAATCGACCGGCATGTAGAAGTTTGCACAAGAAAGTCGGAAAGGCATCATAAATAATAACCCTTCCATTAATTAATCATAAACACCGCTTTAACAAAATTAACAAAATGACCCTGATCATATACTTTTCACTATTTCCAAGTTCATGAATAGCAAACTCTAGGCATATAGTTTCATAATTGGCAATAAGCATTGAATTGATCAAAGGTGTGATCAGATAAAGTGTCTACATATCAAAATATTAAAACAAACAAAACAAAAGGTGACAATTTGTCATTCAGTTCATGTGAGGTTCATGGAAAATGCCATAATAGCAAGCCAACTGGAACTAAATAAAGACCCTATCTTATTCTTTGCCAATGATTGTAACACATGTATCCTAAATGATAACATTACCGCCTACATAAAAACCTAATTATTTTGGTTCATTTTAGCAGCATTGATTTCTTCCTGACGGACACCAGCTTGCGCTTGAATCAGTAAATTAGTTAACACTTCAAGTATGGATCGATGCCTTTCTTGAGTTTGCATCAAAGCATCTGAACAACGTGGACTAACTGCACCTAGAACTAATGTTTCTAGTTCCACCATGATAACTCGGTTCTTTGTCATGACTCTCCTAATATGCTCACAACAAGCAAAAATTAAGCTTGCAAATACTGAGTCCTCGGTATCCTGCTACAAACACCATACACGCATCCCATCATGCAGTTTAGCAGACCCAACAAGTTCCATTAGGTGATTTAGGTTTTGGAATTATGTCATGTTAACGCACTTAGATAATACTTAAGATCTGTTTATGTGTGGCTGTACTACAAGTGAAAAATAGTTAACTTAATTTATATATAGTTGCTTGGGTGGCTTGAAAGTCATTATTACCAGAAAGTCCTAAATTATTTTGTTACAACACCAGCAAAACTATTTATTGATAAATGAGGAAGACTAAATAGTGATAATGATTGAGTTCCATCATCTATTAAAATTCCTGAATAATGAATTATTAAAATAACTTTTCAAATTTCCCAGCTTCGGTTATTTATATATAAAAAGATCATTAGCTTTTGGCTCCAGAATTACAAAAAGGGTGTTACACAGACTAATCAAACACTATACTCTCTTGGAATTTTATTACAGATATGGCTCAAGGGTTGTACTCAATATATCATTCCCATGCCTCCATAAATAATAACTAGTCGGGTACCCGCGCGTTGCGGCGACAAGTACCCGTGTGATTATACTTTTTGGCGATAGCAAGGTTTTTCTGATGCATTACTTTTAAAAAAGGAAAAAAATGTCCAATAGAGGTTATTAATTGGAAATTAGTTTGTTTTCTTACTTATGCATTTGGTAACATAATAAAAAGCTTTTATAGCATGGTGCCTACGCGATTATATGTTTTTTAAGATGCTAACTTAACACATGACGATAATTTAATGGAACAAATTTACCACACAATGTTGCTTTAAAAAATGGCAGACTTGCATCACGATGCAACGACGATACGGAAATGCTGGTCAACGATATAGCTATTCGTTTAGGATGTGTAATATATCGTTTAAACATACATGGTATTTTCAAATAGCGGATTTAGCACCATATAGTGGTGTCTATATTTGCTAAATTGTGGTGGTAAATGGTGGTCTGTTGCGTGGTCGAAAAAGGTGATGTCAGAAATTCTGGCTACATAAAAGATTGGTTTCTATGATTCGCTTAATGATTTGTAAATTTTATTTAGCAAGTGTTTTAAAGAAGAAATATAAGATAAGTTGATTTATGCGTTATTATTTTATACCATGTGATATATTAAGTGTACTTTTGAGTGAAGAGTATTTAAATACTATCATTATTTAGTGAGTGTTTGAAAGATACAACTGGTGGTCGGTTGTAAATTTCATTAGTGAGTTTTTAATGAAAAAGAAAAATTAGATGATTTATGTATTATTGTTTTGTACCAAGTGCTATATTAATTGTACTTTTGAGTGAGAGTATTTTAATGATTTCATTATTTCTGACATTAATATACATGAATGTTACAAGTTAGATGATTTATGCATTATTATTTTGTACCAAATGCTAAATTAACTGTACTTTTGGTTACAAGTTTAGTGGGTACTTTTATTAGAAATTTTGTTGGTTTTAAAAATTTTAAGACTTCTATATTTAGAATGTCCTAAACACTTTATATAGTAGTATAGATATTTTAGTTCGGAATTTTAACTAAATCTAAATCCATTATTAAAACAAATCTAACAAATATCATAATGTCGAAAAATTTAAACAAAAGGGGGAGATTTATTTAAAAGCCAAAAACTTTTTTTTTTACTTAAAAAAAACAAAAAAACAAAAAAAACTTTTTTAATTAAACGAGCTGTCTAGAGCTAATGGTCTATTCCTAACACAAATCTTCATAGGATGAATGTTTTGAATAAATATAACCATATAAGATATTTTATAAAAAAATTGGTTTGAATAAGAATGAGTGTTCGTATTCAAATCAATAATTAATTCTTGGTACCATGCTAAATTTATATGTTAAGACCTAAATTCCCATAAGTATTTGCATATTCAAATACCAATGTCAGAAACATTACATTCAGCTCCAACATGATAGACAACTCACTAAGCTTACATTTGGAGACTACTATAAGACTAGACGGTAGAGTCAAGATTTTTGGCCTCATGTTGATGCCTTTGGTCACACAAGCACAAGGTGATATAAAATGTTCATGCATTACTTTATAATTACAAAGTTATGAACAAATATTAAAGATGTCATTTGTATATTTATGCTTATAATTTGTGTAAACTATTTAGGTGACACATCGGTCGCATACGATTCGTGAATTGGAACATCACATGCAACAACCTCAGTAGCCCTAAATCTAACCAGAAATAAATCATAAACGGACACGAAGGTGTAATTGATTCATGTGTTTTCTCAATTGTCTCGATATATTGACCATTTTCAATTACAAAGTCTAAACCATTTTGATATATACCTTAGACCTTAAGTATGGCGTTTTATCATTATTCTAGATACAAGTAGCGAGCGTCCTATAAAAACCCAAAAAGAGCAGCTCTCCTTTCAACAGGCAAGCTAATACTTTTTTACAAACTATTAATTTAATTAAGGGGAAATCATCCTCGCTGCTATCGAAGGATGATACATGCGCAAAGGCTATAAAGAAGGGCCGCCCGCCAATTAGAAAATGCTTTAGGGTGCAAGTGTATAAAAATATAAGTTGTAATTTTTTTTGCTTTCTCGCACATATGTTGCATGTCACATCGTAGGATGCTTTTCCTTTAATTAATATGTTATTACTAAAATTCATTGACTATCGCCTAAACATATATTGTAAATATTTAAATCAACAAGGTGTACAAGTTGCTTACCATAACCTTGGGCCTCCATCAACAAATTGTCAAAATTGTGGAGCCTACATGTGGCGTGAAGAAAGAAGCAAGAAAACAACCAGAGTTGCAACTCGATCGTTTTCATTTCCATATGTTGTTAAGATGGTAAAGTACGATTGCCCAAGTTTAAAGATCCCCTTTCACCGCTCGACCGGTTGCTGAACTTTAATGATCCTACAAAATCAAAATTTAGAGATCAGATCAGATCAGGATATAAATGGCATGTTTTGCTCACTTATTTTTGAGGAAAGATAGATCACCAGATCGGGTCTCTACTTTCGAAAGACGGGGTTGAGCCTAAGTTTTCTCAACTTTATTTCTTTGATACATACAATGAGACGTTAAACCGCATGTCGGCTTTCAAAGGCGATCATGCAACAGAAGGGCCAGAAGAATTGATAGTCAGAAGCCTGATTGATATGATGAATGAATTCAGCTCTATTGCCAAGGCATTTCGGATGGCTAGAGATTGGTGCGCCCAAAATAATCCATATGATTTCCAGTTGCGGCTTCTTGGGAATAGAGAAAATTCAAGACAATATAACGCGCCAAATGTATCTGAGGTGGCAGTTCTAATAAAAAATGATTTTGGGGACACTAATGAAGTGAGAGATATTATTGTAAACAAAAAGATCTCTGGCCTGCAAAGAATATCATAATTGCTTCCATCATACATGGCATTGCAATATCCTTTGTTATTTCCATATGGAGAGGATGATTTCATGATAAAATACCTTACCAATCCAACTCAGGAAAACGGAAGACTAACCATGGTTTTCTGACTATGCGAGAGTACTATTGTTATGTAATTCAGTATAGAGATATTGAAGGAACTACTTTGCTCAGAGGTGGATGTTTATATCAGCAATTCTTGGTGGATGCCTACACAACCATTGAGGAACACATGCTTAGATGGACAAGAAATAATCAAAGTGAGTTGCGTGTAGAACTGTATCATAATCTATCTGATGCTGTCACGAAAGGAGATACAAGAGCTGAAGCGATTGGTCAAAGAATAGTTTTGCCCTCAAGTTTCACCGGTAGACCAAGGTATATGTTGCAGAATTATCAGGATGCAATGGCTCTATGTCGCACATATGGCAACCCGGATCTTTTCATAACTTTCACCTCAAATCCAAAATGGCCTGAAATTCAAGAAATATTGTCCCATATTCCCGGGCAAAAATCCCATAAACGGCCAGAAGTTGGGACCAGGGTTTTCAAGATGAAGTTGACTAACTTGCTCGATGATCTTACGTAGAAACCGTGTTTTGGCAAGACCCAAGCAGGTACTATAAGGGTCTTTGAATACAAAAGTATTTATTTTTCACACTCCTATATTAAAAATACTTTGTTTATAGCGATATTGCATAGTTGTGTACGTGATCGAGTTTCAAAAATGTAGGCTCCCACATGCCCATATCTTGCTATGGCTTGAGGTCATATACAAATGCAAAACACCAAGCGAAATAGATGATATAATATCAGCTGAAATGCCATTACCAACACGCGATCCAGAAGGGTACAAGGCTGTTACAGAATATATGCTTCATGGTCCATGTGGCATGCAAACGAATAATGCTTCCTGCAAGATAGAAAGCAAATGTATGAAACATTACCCCAAGATGTTTTACAGAGAAACAACGATTGATGATGATGGGTTCCTGTTTACCGTAGGAGGGATAATGGGATAAATGCTATTAAAGGTAAATACACATACGACAATTCATATGTCGTCCCACAAAATAGATACCTTCTGATCAGATATCAGGCACATATGAACGTATAATGGTGCAACAGATCAAGAGTAATCAAGTATTTTTTATATATTTAAACAAAGGACCAGACCGAGCAACTATAATTATACAAGAAAATGTCACCTCGGAATCAGGGACAGAAAGGGTCGTAGCAGTAGATGAAATAAATAATTACTTGGATTGTCGATTTTTGGCCCCATGTGAAGCAGTATGGCGTATATATCGGTTCGATATCAGACACTGCTACCCATCAGTCATGAAGCTCATTTTCCATCACCTAGACTAGCAAAAATTACACTGCATGATTTGGGAAATCTCCTCGAATTACTTGGGCAAGAAACTCTTAGAGATACTATGTTTACAGAGTGGTAAAACAAAATAGATGCAAATGCGCGTGAACTAACGTATTCCCAAATACCAACGAAGTTTTTCTAGCATGATGATAGCAAAATGTGAAAACCACGTAAACATATAGAATGCATCGGTCACATCATTTATTGCCACCCCGCAAAGAAAGTAGCGCTACTATATAAGGATTTTGTTAACGTTGATGCGCGCCGCAATGTCAAGCTAAATCACACAAGCTCGCCACTGTGAACGGCGCATCAGAACCACTTTAAAACCGCCTAAGCAC
This sequence comes from Chrysanthemum lavandulifolium, assembly GCA_022545495.1. NCBI lineage: Eukaryota > Viridiplantae > Streptophyta > Magnoliopsida > Asterales > Asteraceae > Chrysanthemum > Chrysanthemum lavandulifolium. The sequence continues at coordinate 180,750,790 of CM040238.1, forward strand.
GAATGCAATGAAGATCCGAGGAGTATAGTGTTTCCGGTCGTTATGTCCCAAATGAGTTGTGCAATGGATTATCAAACGTTTAGTGATCGAGGAATTTGAACGTAAAAAGGATTTGAATGATTATTATAACTATAGGAAAAGCCAACAAATTAAAACGGCTTAAATGCAAATTAAAGGAAATTAAAAGATAAAATCTATTAAATAAACGCTATCACTATAATTAAAATGATGTTTTGTTTTTATGTTTTATAAACCGAAATAAAAACTACGCGACGACAAATAAAAACGTGAAACTTACACAATATTAACCCTAAAAATATGAAAATGATATTTTACAAACCTAATGATAAAAGAAAATATTTAGAAAAGAAGACTATTTTTACAACTATTTAATTAATTATTATTAATTAAAAACTATTTTTAACTATTAAATAATTACCTAAAATACAAGAAAATAGGAAATAAAGCTAGAAAAATAAAATTATGAAATGGAAAAGTCTAAAATAACAAACTAGAATTTTCAAAACTATTTTTGTATTTTTCTGATTATTTTTCTATTTTCTAGGAATTAAAGACTATTTAAAACTAATTAAATTCCTTAAAAATACAAACTTAACTAAGAAAAATATGGAAAAATATTTTTTTTGCTTTTTATATTTATCTTAACTTAAGAAAAATGAAAAATTAATTTTTTGAACCTTTTCTTAATTATTTGTATTTAAAGCTAATTAAAAATGCTTAAAAACTAATTAAAATCAAGAAAAATAGCAAACAAGCTTGGAAAAATCTGAAAATTTCAGGAAAAGTCTAAAATAATATTAGGAATATAAGAAAAATGGAAAAACAGGGGCTTGTTTGGAGGAAAATGGAACTGATGAATCAAATGCTTATTAATAAGCACTTGAATAAGCTAAATGAAGACCAAAAGCTACCAAATGTTTACTGTGCTTTATTATGCTAAAACCACTCTAATGCAACTTAAAACAACAGATTATAACTCAGATTAGCAAGCTAGTATGATTTGATGTCTAGAACTAATAAGCTAAAAACAGATTTTAGGTACCAACTTTAAGCACAAGCACAAGCTTAAAAATAAGCTCAAACTGAAAACTACAACTTGGAACCTAGACTAGACCTGGGTGAGACCAAATGTACCAAAAATCAGACCATGGGGAGCTCTTTTGAGCCTTGTGCACAAGCCGCAAGAATCGAGAAAAACTCGTGATCAACTGTTTGTTTGGAGCAGGGCACTTTGGCCTAAAAGAAGGGCTTATTTGGAGCTTATACAAAAATTGTAAAATTTCACAAAAATGCTAATAAGAAAGAGAACCAGTTGAAGTTTATGAAATGCCAAACCTCATTTGATAAGACCCCAAGGTGAGCTCAAGAAAATTCCTCCTATGTGAGCCCAAAACATATTTTTCACACTTTTGACTTTTGACAAGAATGAAGAACTTTGACTATAATGAACTTTGGATCAAATTTTTGGTTTGATACTGATGTAATATGATAGAACAAGTGTAATGCAAGCAAGCTTAATGAATTCTAAACACAAAATGAGATTATGCTACTCAAAAGTCTCAACAGTGGACAAGTGAGACAGATTCAAAGGAAACTTTGACTTTCAGTGCTTGCAGACCCAAATTATCAACTAGTATGTGCTCAAATAAGCTTAATAGACATGGACTAACAGAAATCAACCACTGCTTGTACCTAAATGACAGTTAAACCACTTGAGCCAAACACCCTTTTATGTTACTGATTTGCAACTAAAACAGATTCAAACACAGAACCAGTATATTTTATGATCAAACTCACTTAATATAACTTAATTACTACTGTTAGAACAAGTTTTAACAGATTATAACTACAAATGCATTATGTGCAAGAATTTGAGAAAATCACTTACAAGGGTCCACAACCACAATGGCTAGCTATTACTGAAACAATGGACCACTAACCTATCCAAACCCCTACCCTAGCTCAATATCAACCCCATTCCATGTCTGCTTCACCCATTGACCAAATCTTCATCATTTTTGCACCTGTTTGACTTTTGTTGACCAAGGATCAAAATGAATGGAAACTTGAATGTGAGCTTGTACAAAGCTATCATAAGCTCATTTAAGCTTATTGAAACTGATAAATGAGCTTTATGAAGCTTTTGAATGAGATTCTGACTTTGAAAATTTCAACAGTTATGCAAATATGTGAAAACAGATAAAGACTTGGAATTAATGATTAAAACTTGATAATACTATAATTATAACTTGAGTTTAACATTTGAGAACACAAAATTACAGATTTGAAATCAAACTAATACATTAAAGATAAAAAGCGACATAGGAAAATTTTAAATTAATAATCTACTCTATCTTGCTTCTTCTCTTTCTTTTATAACCCAATCTTCTCTCTCTTTCTTCTCGAATGTATCCCACCAATCCTAGCCATTGGATGGCTTTAAAAGTGATCTTAGCCATTTAAATAGATTTTGGCGCCAAAATCCTTGTCTGCCAATTGGGGGTTGAGTGAGGGGTTAGGGAAGCATTAAATGAACCTTGGATGTTAGTTGTGGAGTGGGGAACATGGTGGAGTGAAGATTGAGGAGGGGGGATGGGAGCCTGGTGAATTTGCAGAAGCAGGTGGGAGATGGTGGACTTTGGCGGGTTGAGATGTTTGACCAGATTTGACCCAAGAGTATTAATAATCAAAGGGTTCACAATTCATTTTGACAGGGGGTCATATGGTTAGGCAGGGGTCCAAAATGAGTTAAAAGGTTAATAACTATAGGGACTTAATATGTAAATCATGAAAATGTAGGGACCTAAGCTGCCAACATCTCAAAGTTGATCCAAGGGCTGAATTTGACAAGTATCAATAGTACAAGGACCAATGTTGCCATTTTCCAATTTTTCAGGGGCCAATTCTGCCACATTTCAAAGTTGAAGGACCACTTTTGCAATTTTCTCAAACTTTTTATATTTTTCACCAAAGGACTAAATTTGACAACTTTTGATTTTAAAAGGACCTTTGGTGACTTTTCTTTTGAAATTATGTGCTCAGGGACTGTTTTTGACAACTTTTGAAACTTGGGGATTAAAGCGCAATTTTGCAAATTTGATATGTTTTCATCCGATTTTGATATTTTGCATTTAAAACACATAAAACTCGATTTGTGATATTTTGATCATTTTGATGTGTTTATGAGTGTTTTCAGATGATTTTGCAGTTTATTTTGTACAAAAATGATGAGTATTTAGACACTCATCAAACGTTGTTAAAGGTGTTGAGTCATTCAAAAAGATTAGAACTCATAATGACACAATATATGCAACATTTAAAGAAGCTTGCTCAGCTAGGGGCTTGATCAGTGATGATAAAGAATGGACCCAGGCTATATTCGAAGCAAGCTTCTGGGCTTTCGGATCACAACTAAGGGATCTGTTTGTAGCAATATTGTTAGTTTGTGAACTGAATAGCCCCCGGCGACTATGGGACCAAACTAGGGAAGCCATCTCTGATGATATTTTGTATAAAAAGTGTAAACAATTTATGTATCCAAGGTTGGAACTGACAGAGGAGCAGATGCAGAACTACTGCTTGGTGGAATTACATGAGCTCTTGCACAGGAATGAAAAGTCTTTATCAGATTACCTTGATCTTCCACAACCTGAACCATCACTGTTAACAAACTTGGATAACCGTATGATCAGAGAAGAGTTGAGCTACAACATGAAGAAACTTAAAATGGAGAATGAAATGCTCCATGCATCGCTGAACCCATAACAACGGATTATCTACGACAAAGTCATCAACTTTGTGCAACAAAAAATGGGAGATTTTATCTTTGTATATGGTCCTAGAGGCATGATCAGGATTTAAAACGTACACTTTTAAAGGGTCATTTAAGTACTTAATCGCCCACTTTTATATCCGTTCTCGCTAATTTCGCTTATTTTCACTTTTAGGTCTCTTGGAGGCAAAATGCCGGAATGATGCATTTTGACCTAAAAGAGTGAATATATGAAGAAAATGGCTAAGTCAAGATCAAGACACTCAAGTCTTTGGAATTACACCGACGGCGTCCCAACAGAGGGTGACGCCGTCCTCTCTATGTAATTGAATTTGTGACGACTCAAGAGCGATTTTGCTATTTTACACCTAACGGCGTCAGGCTTTGAAGAGTAAGGGCGTCACGAAGACTTTTCTTCTCAGACGGCCTAGATCCAGATTCAGACGGCGTCATTGCTAAAGACTGACGGCGTCACAACCACAACGTGACGCCGTCCCAACGATGACTTGGCCAAGACGAAACCCTAATGACGGTGATCTAAAGGCGTCCCAATTATAAGGTGACGTCGTTGCAGTTGTAAAACTATATATAGAAATCGAATTTTCAGAATTTTAGGAGGTAGACTTGTGGAGTAAAAACCTAAAACAATTGTAGTCCGGTTTGGACAATATTTTAGGGTTCTCATACCTTATTTTACATCGAGATAAGTAATTTACTTCATTGATTTCATTATGTCTTCGATTGAATGTGTGTGTGCTTGCATGTATAACATGTCCGACTAATTTACTTGTGTGTTTGCTTAGATCTATGAAACCTAGGTATTAATTATTGATTGGTTGTCTCTTATCTTAATTGTAATTGGCTTAGGAGTGTATTAGGCCATCGTTGTGTTTTTAATGCTTGAGTAATCTTTGTGAACCTTAGTTTATAACTCTCTTAGTGGAATTGTAGGCTAAACATCCAAAGATAACCTTAGTGTTAAGTTTATGAATCCTAGATATTTCGTAGTCAATAACCTTAAGGTAGTCTCAAAGAGTTAGGGATAAAATCATACCCTACGGCCTTAGAAAACACAACGCGTTAAGAATAAGGACGTGACAATTCAGCCACCAATAAAAGATACCTAGGGAGTAATAGTATCTAGGTAGACACATTTTTAATCATCATACGAGCCCACATCAATAGACATAGACTACCCCTTAGTTTAGATAATTAGATAAGTAGAGTAATCGTTAGAAGTACCAACCCCCAAATCCAAACCCCAAGATTTTACCTTCAGTTTCTAAGAAAAATATAAAAAAATAATCTTCCTCAACCTCAACCTTAGCGTAGTTATTTCTCACTAGCATTCCTATTCCCCTAGAGAACGATATCAATACCCGAGGCTTACCCAATACTACACTACAACGATTAGGTTGACTTCCTAGGGTGTTGAAAAACTTGCTCGACGAAAAGGAAGTTTTCTTTGACCCCGAATGCGCCTTGTTACTCGCACCAAGGCACTAGAAAAACATTTTTATACAAGACCATCATCTCACCATTAAGATCAGAAAAAATGATTGTTCTTGCCGTTGCATCATCAAGTAAACACCAGGAAGTAAACCATTATATTTATTTAATAAGCTAATATGCCAGGTACTAAATAACATCTTTTACTTTCGCATGTATGATGAGTGTGTAAATACTCATCATTTTTGGTCAAATCTGAACTGCAAAACGCTTAAAATGCTCGAAATGCATCAAAATATCGAAAATATTCCAAAATTGCATTTTATATGTTTCGGATGCAAAATGTTTAAAATCGATGAAAATGAGCTAAGTTTGCATAATTGGCGCTTCACCCCAAGTTTTAAAAGTTGTCGAAATAGTCCCCGAGCACTTAATTTCAAAGAAAAATCACCAAAGGTCCTTTTAAAATCATAAGTTGTCAAAATTAGTCCTTTGGTGAAAAATATCAAAAGTTTTGAGAAATTACAAGTTTGGTCCTTCAAGTTTAAAAATTGGCAAAAATAGTCCTTGGAAATTTGAAAATGTCAAGTTTGGTCCTTGTACTATTGAAAATTGTCACTTGTGGTCCCTTGAAACAACTTTGCAAATTTGGCAGCTTTGGTCCTTGTACTTTCAGAAATTGCAACCAAGGTCCTTGTTATTAAAGCCCTTGAACCCTTGGACCCTATCAAAACCCCTTGTGACCCCCTGCCAATCCATTGAACCCCTGCCATTTTGACCCCCTTCAATATATTAAGCATGGTCAAATCCTAGTCAAACAAACACACCCGCGCCTTTTTCTTTCTTCCTCACCAAATCTCTGCAACACTCCATCCTCCCATCCCCTAGCTCACCTTCACATTTCCTTGTTCCCCCCACCTCAACAACCTTCCAAGATACATTTAATACATCCCTCCCCCTTTCACTCAACCCCAACTGGCAAATACACTTTTGGCGCCAAAATATGATCAAACGGCCAAGATTATTTCAAGCTATCCAATGGCCCCAAATTAAAGCTGGAACCGCTCGTAAACAAGTGGGAAGATATTGTGCATATAAAAAGAGGAGGAAGAAAGAGAAGTAGTAGTTCTTAGCTTAAAAATTTCCTTTATGTCGCTTTTACATAAGTGTTTTAGTTTAAGTCAAAAGGATGTAATTTCGCTTCTATGTATCAAATTTAAGTTAAATCATCATTGTAATGTGCTTTTGAGTATTAATCCAAGTTTTTATATAAGTTTCAAGTTTCAAGCTCACTGTTGCAAATTTCAATTTCAAACTCTTATGTTCAAGTTTCAAATAGCTTATTTCTAAGCTCAAATAAGCTTATTAAAGCTCCTTATAGCTTTTGGTTAGCTTAAAATCAAGTTTCAAGCAACTTTGGATCTTGGTCAATAAAAGTCAAACTGAGAAGGAATTTGGTTAAACTGTCTTGGAAATGGATATGGGTGTTGCAGATCATGGAAATGGGTTGAATTAGAATGATTTGGGTTGATAGAAATAGGCTAGTGGTTCTTTGGTTGATTGATCTCAAGCCATTGTGGCTAGGACCATATGTAAGTTCATTTTCAGTCACTGCATAATCTGTATTTGTGGTTAGGAGTGGTTTTTATCTGTTTATTAAGTTGTAATTAGGATAATTAAATTCAGTTTAAGTGTCTGCAATAACTAGTTCAGAGTTTAGCTCAATTAAAATTGCATATCAGTGGTTTAAGTGGTGTTTGGATTTCTTGGCAAATATGTGTTAGAGGGCTGTGCAGTAGTTAATATCAGTTGCTTTACATTTCTTTAGCCATTTGAAAACCATATTAGTCAGTTATTTGTGCACTAGAACAACCAAAGTCAACATCACATTAATCTGTCTTAATTAGCTTAACTGTTAGGATTTTTAAAAATCAAAAACTTGTTTTGTGTTTAGAAATCATAGATAAAGCTTGCAGTAGACTTGTTTCATCATAATACATCATACTCAGTTCATAAGATTGAATCAAAACTCAATTTGGTCAAATTTACAAAACTGTTTTCAAAAGTCAAAATATTGAAAAAGTCAGTTTGAGCCTAACTAAGGTGATTTTTCATGGACTCATTTTTAGTTCAATTCAAGTGAAACTTGGGGTTTTTAAACTTCAACTGGTCTATTTTCTTATTGTCATTTTTGTAGATTTTTGTAAATTTTTTGCAAGCTTCAAAATGGCTTGTCAAAATGGTGATATCTCCCTCATGACACACTCGCTAATCACCGAGTGTGCACAGGTGAATTGCAGGGCTTGTCACAAGCTCAGTTTAGCTTATCTAGGTCTGGTATTTGGTTCATAAGTAGTTAGCCAGGTCTAGCCTAGGTTCCAACTTCTGGTTTTAAGTTTAGCTTATTTGACAAGCTTGTGCTTAAGCTCAAAAGTTGTGATAAAAACTGGTTTTTACACTTAAGCTCAAATAATCAAATCTGTGTAGCTGGTAATTTAGAGGTTTAGGATAGTTATAATTAGTTGCTTTCTAGTAGTTATAACATATTGTAGCTTCTGTTTTAGTTTGGTAGCTTATTGTGTTCATTTGCTTATTCCTAGGCTTATTTATAAGCACTTGTCTTCTGCTTTCATTTTCTTACACATAACCCACTGTTTTTATATTTTCATAGATTCATAATATTATTTTAGACTTTTCCTGAATTTTCATATTTTTCTAGGTCAGTTTGCTATTTTTCTTCATTTAAAACAGCTTTTAAGTCATTTTAATTAGCTTTTAATACAATTAAATCGTAAAAACTTCAAAAAATAAGTTTTCATTTTCCTAGGTTAAGATAAATATAAAAAGTCAAAAAATATTTTTCCAGATTTTTCTTAGTTAAATTTGTATTTTAAGCAATTTAAGTAGTTTTAAATAGTTTTAATTCATAGAAAATACAAAATAATCGTAAAAATATAAAATTAGTTTTGAAAATTCTCTTTAGTTATTTTAGATTTTTATAAGTCATAATTTCATTTTTCTAGCTTTATTTCATATTTTCTTGTATTTTAGGCTATTATTAAATAAGTAAAATAGTTTTAATTAATAATAATTAAATAAATAGTTTTAAAAATAATTTTCTTTTCTAAAAATTTTCTCTTATCATTAGGTTTGTAAAATGTCATTTTATATTTTAGGATTAATATTGTTTAAGTTTCATATTTTCTTTTGTACGTCACGTAGTTTTTAATTTAAAATTTGATAAAGAAAAATCAAAAACATCATTTTGCAAATAGTGATAGCGTTTATTTAATATATTTTATCTTTTAATTTTCTTTAATTTGCATTTAAGCCCTGTAGTTTATATACTTTTCTTTAGTTATAATCAATCAAAACTCTTTTCCGCTCAAATCCTCTCGATCACTATTCGTTTGGTGATTCATCGCACACTCGTTGGGACATAACGACACTGGAAACACTATACTCTCCCGATCTTCATTGCATTTGGTTCCAGGCTGTTTTAAGTTTGTTACGGTTGGCCATTCACAAGTGGCTAGCTTGTGTGATTAAACTTGACCGTCTGGAGCTCGAATCAATGTACACAGTGCATCAGGAATAGCTTCCTTGCTTCTTCCTGGCGGGAGAACGACCCACAACATATTTGTTATACCACTTGAGTTAATGGAGAATAGTACGTGCGATATAAAACAGAACACACATCTGGCAGAGCTAATGGAACAAGTCAGTTTAATAATATGGGACGAAGCACCAATGACTCAAAAGTACGCCTTTGAAGCATTGGATAAAACACTTAGGGACATACTAGGCTACCCAAATGTGACAAACATAGAACGCATGTTTGGAGGCATGACTGTGTTACTTGGAGAAGATTTTAGACAAATTTTATCGGTTATCCCAAAAGCAAAAAGACAGGAAGTGGTCAAGTCTTGCATAAACAGGTCCAAATTGTGGTCAAACTGTCACGTGTTTCAGCTCACACGTAGCATGCGGGTAAACGAATACGACCCGCAAGGACGAATTGACACTCATAAGCAGAAGTTTAATCAGTGGGTTTTAGATGTTGGTGACGAAAAGGTGCTAGCGAAAATGAAAGACAGAGAGGATGAACCAACTTGGATACAAATTCCCGAGAGTTTCCTCATAAAAAAATGGGAGTGCCCCATAACAGAGATTGTCAAAGTAACATTTCCAGACTTCATTATAAGACAAACAAACGAGGCTATTTAAGAGAAATGGAAATATTGATGTCGAAGAATGATGATGTAGATGACATCAATGAGCACATGTTTAAAAATCTAGGAGGACAAGTTGTTACCTACAAAAGTGCAGATGAAATATGTAAAGCAACGACTGATTCACTCGATCAAGAATACTCATTCCCACCGGAGTTTTTAAACTCTTTGAAGTTCCAAGGGCTTCTACCGCATGGACTAAACTAAAAAAAGGAGTTATCGGTAAAGCTGTTACGGAACGTCAATCCAAGCCAAGGTATGTGCAATGGAACAAGGCTTATGATCACACATCCGGGTGAATTTTTCATAAAGGCGAAAATCATCACGCATTTAACGTTGGATGCGTGGTATTGATACCAAGAATTACACTCACATCAAATGTAAATCGCTGGCCATTCATTGTAAAAAGAAGATGCTTCCCATTAAACCATGTTATACAATGAAGATCAACAAGAGTCAAGGTCAATCACTGATTTTGTCGGCCAGATCTACCAAAGACCAAGATTCGACTATGACCAACTATATGTGGCGATATCTAGAGTCACCAAATTTAAGGACCGAAATTCTAATGATGGAAGACCCCGACAACAACTTAAAATATCACACGCGAAACATTGTCTATAAAGAGGTTTTTAACAACCTACACTAGCACAACAAGGTATGCCTAATAACTCTATAATCAAAACATATTACGTTTGTTCTCAAGAAAATCATGGCCAATCATTGGTCTGTCGAAAAAATAATTATATAACATGTAAACTACTATCAGTCTCAATTACAATCAAACACATATAATTTAAAAACAGTGCAAACCTGAAAAGGATATCTTGATTTGCTAATTGAAATGGACCAATAATTAAGGATTTCAACTTTGACCAGTAGTTCACTTTGGTTTGGTGGTGGTTGTGCAACCACGCCCCATTGTGGGTGGCGTAAAGATGCTCACTGGAATTTGATAGTTCTAATAGATACGTTTTCAAAAAAATCCAATGTTGGGCCAAGCGTTGCCAGCCGGTAATTTTCTCGGGTTCCTAGCCGGTTCTAGGGTTCAATTGAAATGAAAGGGAAAGTAAACAAGCTACATTTTTTTAAAAGTAGGGTTCTCAAATTTAGTTTCTAAAACTTTAATTTTTATTTATTTACTTATTCTAACTACAAAATTTAGAAAAAAAGAATAACTCATAAAATACATTTTCTAAAATATTAATATGTTTGTATAATAAGTAGTCGATATTATAATTTTTATATAATAAACTAATATACTAAAATAAAATTAAACAATTTTAAAACGTGTTTTCAATTTAAATATATCACATTCCTAAATTTGTATTTAAAATTATTTTTACCGAGTATCAGCATGAAACGACGATCAAATCAAGAAACATCAAAGCTTAGTACCACTAGAAAGCAAATCACATGTTACTACTTACAAACACATGTAATAATTGTCAAACAAACCTTTAAATATATTTAATATGAACCATTTATATTTATAAAAGCTTAATAAAACGAATTTCTTAGTTTAATACTTTAAGTTTCGCAACTAATGTTGACACACATAATTAACACTTGCCATAGTGATATTACTTCATGATAATTGAAGCCAGTGGCGGAACCAGGAATATATGATGTGGGGGGCAAAAATTTTTTATGACGATAACAACAAAATACGGAAGAAAAAAACTTGAATCGTAATGATAAATTCGAGTATTTTACTTAGAAATGAAGGATTTATAAAGCTTAGAGTGTTAAATGTTGGGTTTATTATGTTAGTGGGGCAATTTGAGTTTTGAAGTGACTTTCAAAAAGGTCGAAATTAAAAAAAATTACACTAAAATTTCAACTTTTTCTATAATGCACAAGGTAAGGTCATTTATATTTACTTAATAGATCCGTCTCGATTGAAGCCCGTGCATTACATGGGTCATGCTACCTCGTATATGTAATTATTAAATTTTGCAAAATGTAAATGAAATTCTCTTTTATTTATATAGAGGAGCGAAATCTAGCTTGGGATTCTAGATCCTTCTAATGTTAAGAATTTTGGTATTTATTATTGCTACACATTGCAATACTGCTTACTTGGCTCATCCTTGTCCGAATCCTTTCACCCAATTACACATGCACATTCCCTAAAACCATGAGTCACCACCAAAACCTCACCAAACTAAACCCTAACAAACCCTCACGGTAACAAATGGATAGGCGTTATAATATTGATGATCATGTGGTTCTACCTTTCGATATTACTACCCCAGAATCGTGTCTAAAAAGTGTCACAAATCTTCGAGAAGAACTATTATCTTCTCGTGTTGGGAAAGACGTCTTCGTAAAGTATGAAGTAGATGATGACATAGAACTCAGGCGATTGTATCTCCACGTACAAAGAAATGATGTGTACAATACGCGCTTTCACATAGACGATGGCCCAATCTGGAGTGTAGATACGGGACCGGGAGCTTTGCGAAACGGATATTTAGGTATAGGACATATGTATAGGGATTTGACTAGGGGAGACGGAGTAGGAGATGTAGTGGTGGGTTTTCCTAGGTTTGAGGCTGCTGTTTGGGACGTCGTAGCTAGATTTGATTCTGGAGGTCTAAATGCGACTGAAGAAAGAAACAGAAACTCTAATCATTGGAATGAGTTACTTGGAAGGGGCTTAGCTTCTCTTATCGTGATGACTCTAGAGTCATGTAGATCACTTTGGGTCGATTATGACTTAGGTCGGTTGCTAACTGAAGTGGATTATGCCACGCGAAAGGTCTCAGGTTGTGAGGGGGGTGTTATGCTTGGTTGGGGTCAAATGAGCGGGATTAGTCGACTGGAAATGGTAGACTCTGGGCCGATTTGGAGAAGCAGTCCCATTGAGGTCCGAGATGTTAGAGCACTACAAACTACTCCAATCTATGCATGGGATTGCGTTGAGGTTAGATCGATTACCTGAAGACACAAAACAAGGGAAGTACACTAGTTTTTAATTAGTAGTAGTATTACACTATATATCATGGTATACTTAATTGGAGGATTTATGATTCATGGGGTTAGGCTTTTGTACGAAATCAAGTCACATTTAATGAATAGTATTAAAGGAAATTGATAGTTTATGATTCATTTGTTCCATCTGTCCAATAGTCATTTTTTATTTAGTAGATTGTTGAAACATTGTTATGTAGTTTTAAAAAGGTTTTTTCTAATTTGTACTATGGTGGCACAAGTTTATAAGTGTTAATGAAAATAAATGTTTCTTTAAATAAGTAAAACATAGGTAAATTTAGTAGACATCATAAATTTAGAAACTTATTACTGTAATATCAAAGAACATGTGAATATTGTAATTTGAGTTCATTTAATACCCATTAACCTCTACCACCGCCTCTACCACCGTAAGCAAGTTAAATTCACTTTTGAGGAATAATTTAAAGGTTATATATGTCACTTTTGTTTAAGGTTATATGTGTCTATTCTAAAGTTGTGGGTCTCAAACCCATCTCTTTCAATTAAATTAAATAAATCAGCATCAATATTCACAAACCCTAACCCTAATTTAAACCTTACTTTTATAAAATTTATAAACTAATGGATGGATACCACAACAAGCTCCTCTTCAATTTTAGATGGTCTGAATACACCATCACAGATTCATCAAAAGTATGATTCATTTTTATGTTTTGGATTACATTATTCTGAATTGTTGTGTTAATTGAGTTGAATTATGTATTTATGGTGATGATTTGGATTAAACTTGTGGTGGATGTGTTTGTTATTGAAATTAGGTTAGATTAGTTGTGGATGTTATACTGTTTTAGTAATGTGAATTAGAATGTGTTTGTGTTTCGTACTTTGGTTGATTAGTTTTGGCGGTTGTGTTTATCATCACTTCTGTTAGGATTTTGAATCGCTTGATGTTCACTAAACGCCTAAGACATGTATTATTGTCTTAGTAACTTGGATCAGAACGCCTGCTCAATTGTACGATTTGTTTTGGGAAGTAGTTTATTTTGCAGCTTAAGTTTGAAGTTATTGATTGGCTACTGTTGAAGATTTTGAATGTTGTTGCTTTGCTGAAGCAAATGAATAGTATGGAGCATTAGAAATATTTAATGTTATGCTACACCCTCATATTTTCTGTTATTTGCGAGAGCTGGTCTTGTGGATAAGCACACCTGAGCATTTTGTGTTTCGTGTTCCGTTGATTGTAATGGTTTGATGTGTTTGGTTTCCGAATTAGTTTGGATTATTTTTCGCAGCTGAATTTTGAAGTTATTGATTCGCTATTGGCTGAGGGTTTTGAATGTTCTGGTTGAGTAAAATGAGAATAATTGAGCTGTAGTTATTGGTGACTAGCGAGCTTTTGCTTATATTTTACTGGCAAATGTGTTCTCGGATAAGGCAGTGGGAGAAGTTTGATCATCGGTCATCTTTTAACCGTGAAAGTGAAAGAGTGCGGAACACAAGACGAGAATTTTATCATGGTATGCTGTTTTGTAAGATATTTTGATGCTATTGAAAAGAAATTGAGGTCAGGCAATGTTGTTTTACGAATTACAGGGTGGAGACTGAGTCCTTGCGGTTTTTAACAGCCAAATATTGTCCATCGGTGCCTTCTCCTAGGCCAACAATTGCAGCAGCGTTTAGTGCAGATGGGATAACTATATTCCCATAATCAGTAATTCAGTATTTTCCCATATCAGTAACTCAATATTTTCCCATGTCCGTAATTCAATGTTTGAAAAAGCTGTATACAACTGTATGAGCTGATGATGGCTTCTTCTGTTCTTCCATCTACCCCTCATGATACAGCTGTTGATAGTTCATCTGAACCAATTGATGTCACGGGAATTACTGCAGTACAACTTCTAGAAGGGTATGAAATAAATGATGCTTCTAATTTGGATACTTCGAATATCCTTAAACCAAAGCCTAACCCGATAGGCCAGCCTACAGACGAGATTAGGCAAGAACTTTTAGAAGAGTGTGTTGGGAGTTAACCTTCATACAAGGATGGCTGATGGGTCAAAGCCAAGCTGGCACTTCATCTAGTAATAGAGGGTGGGTTTTTAACCACGTTGCCACATGCGTCAAGTGCCTCTAATAGGGAGCTTCCAAAGGGTTCATTGCTTATGCCAGAAGCACAAGTTTTACGGATCTTTCTTCAAATGGTGCTTCAACTTCTGCATCGCAGTATAGTGAAAATGCTATGGTCAATGAGCCAAATGTTGGGGGTTATTCGTTCCCGATCCCTTAGTCAAATACACCCGCAACTTTCTGCTTCATTGACTGCTAGTGCTGCAGCTGAGTTACCTTGCGCTGTAAAGTTAAAATATGGCCTCATGATTTTAAAATCCTTGTGCTAATCTCAAGCCTGCACGTGGCCGTCTAACAATACCACATGCACTACTTTGTAGGTAAGGCTTTAAGATCCGACTGAAGTTTGATATTATATGTATCTGGGTCGCTGAGAGCAATGCTTCATGGTTAATATTCTCTTTATATGCTTTAGAGTGCTCTCAAATTAAATCTGACCTATAACTAATTATAATATAATGGAACTGGGAGCGTTTGAGCAAGAGTTCAAATGTTAAATGCAAACGATAAATTTAAGCAATGGATATGTATGTTCAATTTTCTTTTGACTACACGCCTTTAAAAGCAATTGGTTAACATGTATCTTTAAAATCAGTGGGAGTATGGATCTCGCTGAAAATGTTGGGTGTTTGTAAAGGTACATGATCATCATTTGTATGTGGCGGTCATTTGCTATTAGTACCTTTTTTCAGTTGCATGCTTTTATGTCACTATCTTGTCAATGGTGTTTACTAATGGGGAAGGGAATTTGTTGATGGCAAATAGGCGAGTCAGGCGGGTTGGGTATCATGTCAACAGGTTAGGGTCATCTAAGTCTGCAAATTTAATGATTTATGAGGTTCCATGCTACTAAATAACGCAAATCGATCGTCCTTTACGAGTAGATGTGTAGAAATGGCCACCTCTGCATCTTGTTTTTAGCCATTATTGCATCATCGGGAAATGAAACTGTTTGAATATTGATTCTTTGATGTCGTTGTAGAAATTTATATGGCTGTATCTTTTATGGACTTTTCTTTAGTGTTACACTTCCTAGAGCAGTGTGTTTCATATATCCATTGTCATTAGACATATGACCATTTATACTCTGTGTACATGCACACATCTATTGAAGTCTTTTTTATTGCTTTGATCCGTGATTTGATGATATTCTTTACAGAGACAACCTGAGATTCACCTTTTTGCTTCCAGATTTAGAGAGCATGGTGGAGATATTGCAGGTGCTCGTGCATCTTATCAGCTTGTTCATTCTGAAATTTCTAGGTCTTCTTGAAGCAATATCAAGCATGCTAACATGGAACATTGGCTGGTAAGCCAATGAGTACTTAGTCAAGCATTTTAGTGCGTAAGATCTCATTTTGCTCGCCATTACTCATAATTGTTTTGCTCCTTGTATTATTAGGGGAATGTGGAAGATGCTTGTTCTTTGTATGAACAGACAATTGCAATTAAGAAAGGAAAGAACATGCAACGATGTTGCCTCTTTTGTTTGCACAGTATTCTCGGTTTTGTACTTGGTATGTCCATTTAATTAACCTTTGTTATCCTCAACTTTTGAGTGCTAGATTTATTACTAGCATATGCTTATGCATTTACAAATCATCGACTAAATTACTATAAAAGTTAAAATCTTAAGAAGTGGCAGAACTTGTGCATGTATGTCATTGAATCTGCCAGAATCTCTTTGGTGTGAGTGGGAGTCCCAAATCACATACTTGGGAAAATGAGACATACGAATCGAAAATCAATATCTGATTGAAAAAAAAAGGTTTAAGAGAATAAGTTACACCTTTGGCGACTTTTATCCTGATTTGGCTCCACAAAGATGTAATACAACTCGAAATGGCACATTTGTATGCTTTGTATATGGGTCAAAATTGCCACCTCTAATTTCTCGAGACTTGTCAGATGTCATTTCTAATTGATGACTTGAAGTCTGTGTGGGTCTGCAATTTTTATTCAGACATTGTGTGCATGTGGTTCTCTTTTTACTGTTTCTTTTTCATGTCGTGTGAAAGGGTTTACTAACCATAATATATGATTTTTATTTTGTTTTTCTATCTATCATCTGTATTAAGAAAAACATCAGCATAAAAAAGCTTCACTTTGGCGGTTCGGACCGGTTCCAGGCGGTTCAAGACGGCTCTTTAGTCAATGATTACAAATATGATATGATGTCATTAGTAATCAAATTTTTTATTAAAAATGGTTTTAGGAGTCGATTTATAAAAATACTTTATCGGCTACTTTTGACCTGTTTGACCATTCTCTTTACGGTGTTCAATTTATACTTTCACTTGTAAAACATAGCCCGAACTCGAGCTGTTCATTTACGAACGGGTCAAAATTTCCACCTCTAGCACCTAAAACATTTTTTTTTCACAATGGCGTTTTGGGTCAACCATACTGACTTGCATACCTCTTTTCACCCATTACCCAACTTGCCTGACCTGCTTATATTGTCCCCTCAAGGATCAATTTAACTTTTCTAGTGACTTCATATTGGTTAGCCGATTCAATGCCTTCCGTTTTGACATCACTAAAGTGTGGACTTTCTTGTGTACTTGTAGGTTGCTTATGGCACATACAATGCTTCTGGAGGTGGCTATGTCCAACCACAAGCCTCAACATCTGTTCCACTAGCTGCTCCTGCAGCTGCTTATGGTGCCTATACCTCTTCATACCCAGTTCAGGTATTCTTGCATTCGCATATACAAAATGTTTAACAAAGTTGTTTTTATCTATGATTCATCAAAATTTTCCTTCTGCAAAATATCTTAGGAATCTTTTATCTACATAATTTTATCAAGTAGCAAATTTGATGGAACACCACCCCGAAGAGAATCATGTAGCATTTTTCTTTTGAAAATAGTAGAATGTATGCGGTATGTTATTGCTGCGTATCAAGACTATAGTTATTGTTGTCTTTCTGTGTAAAAAATAAATATTTGCTTAACAGTCAAAAGTAGAGATGACTATAAATGGATTAGCAGTTGACCAAATTAATTATATGAGGGAAAACCTCCAAATTAAAATAACATCTGTAGTAATACTGTACACACATATTTATCTAAAAAGATGTTAAAATTACAGATCAACCTTATGGGGGCATAATTAAATTACCCATGTAATTATGTAGTCATTTGTAGTCATTACCCAACTTGCCCATTTTGCCACCATGGATAACTCAGTGTTTTGGCCCTCACAGCTCATTTATAATCTCAGCAGGCTGTCCTACAACAAGCTTATGTGAAGCCTGGTGGCAGCAGTGCCACCAGCTCATTAAACCTACTGCAGCTGCTGCTCCGTCCTACTACAGTACCTACTATTGAGCCAGTGACCCATAATATGATCATCTACGGCATTTTGGTTCATTGTTATCAGTCTATAAAATGCAGATATGCTTGTTTCAATATTATTTCTAGACAGATTATCTTACAGTAGCAGACATAAAAGAGAGGAGTAATTTGTTAAATATGCGCCCGTGATATGGGTATTTCAAACAGTTCTCGATACATCTAATTTGTTTTATGCGGTTGCCTAATCTTAGGGTTGTTGAGACAAGAGATCGAGTACTTAGCAGTTTATTGTATTGACTAAATAGGTATCATGTCTCACTTTTAAATGTGTAGCGATGATATTCTTGCTTTTGTACCAGAATTTACTTGCTTTTAAGTTGCATATCTATTTTTATTAATTTTGTTTCCCATTTCTTTTTAATTATTATTATTTAAAAAAAATACAAATTCAAACATTTGTTTTGCGTTTTCCATTAGCAACCTTTAACTGTGGCTTGTCAATTCTGTTTGTAGATTTAGTGGGTGTTCGGCTAAGCTCATTAAATGGGCTTATGCTTATGTTATATAAGCGGCTTATGACTTATATATAATGAGCTAATAAGTCCTTGCTAAATGTTTGATTTAGCATATCAATATTAATAAAGCAAAATGACAAAAAAGCACATAAACATTAAATGAATGTAATTATCATATAGAGTTGATTTCATCAATGATCCATGTGGTTGTCATGGAGTTGACCGGTTTTTTGGCCGATTTTCCATCCAATTGGACTTTAACATAAGGGGCAAATTTATCACTTCAATATGATATGCCTCAGTGACTATATTTTCAACATCTTTAGAAAAATTTAAATGCGAGTCCACCACTACCTTTATTCTTTTTCTAATTATTTTTCCAAACGCATGACCTTTTAACTTGTAATTAAAAAAACCCACATTCTTTTCATAAAAAATCAAGATATAAATCAAAATCCAAATCTTAAAACTTGATTTTCTTGAATGTATATAGAATCCTGATCCTTTTTTCATCAAAAATCAAGATATTAATCCAATAATAACCAAAAAAAGATTGCATTTTTTTCGTATACCACATCTATCAGTTTATCTTGATTGCTAAGACACCTCAAAAGCTTTGTTAAGAGAAGAATCTCATCATTTCCCAGCAATGCCGTGCTATCTAAGCTATACATGGGTTAATTTGTCGATAGCACCTTTACCAATTAATGACTTCGTTAGTACTCATTAAACTCAAATGTAGAACACCACAATCAAGTTGTGTTTCCATCACTAACCGATTCTCAATGGTTTCAAACCCATGCCTCTAGTAACTCTCGCAAGTCTCTCGTCGAGACTTATCGAGATATTCGACAAGTCTCTTAATCGCTTGTTGGTCACACCGTAAAACACTCACTAAGTATCTTGTCACAGCTTAGTAGTGTCAAAATCAAGTTTCTAGATCACTTGATGAACATGTCGATAATGGTACCATTCTCATTAATTTGTCTAGACATTCCATCACAATGGAATTTGAGGCATTGGATCTCTAATCCATTTAAACACCCCGATAGCCACATCACAGGCGATAATCTCGACTTTCTTCATGAAGTAAACTACACACTTGTTTCTTGCACGATCAAGAAACAACTCATACTGTGAGTAGAGTAGTTCACCAACCTGTGAATTCAAAACACAATCCGAGATTCTAATCACTTTGCACCCTTCCAATACGTAATTGAATGCGTTTATTTTGAGTATGAATGGTAAATTAGTTAAAATGTGTAGCAGACACGTCATGCACCCCCATCATTTTGCATATCCTGGGTAAGTCACTACTCACCATAGTTCGATGAAAACGAGCCTACTTAAATCGTTTATTTGGGTATTATCTATCATTTAGTTACAAAATTTAACTTTGGTTTGAATGAATACCCAAAAATATTGGTTAGTGTTGAATGAAAATGCTTTGAATTATCTAAATCCTACAAGAATGAGCATTGCAATAAAAGTATATAAAATCTAGCATATTCTTTCTGTTTAAAATATCATTCTCATAAAAGCACCGGTGGTTTTGCATCAATCAAAACAATTATACGTAGTAACTGTCATTCTTGCACCTTCTCAAAAATTCTAGATCTCCAATTTACAATAATTCATTAGTTAGATATGAAATAAAAATAGCTAGAAAACACGAGTCAGCAAAACAACTTAATAGTGACAACCGCAAAGTGATCGTGAATCACCATGTCTACTAGTTCATATCATCATATTTGTTACGTGCATAATGCCTTGTTTTTTTTTCGTAAACATAGCCTTTTCCGAAATATCGCCATTATGTCACATACGAGCCTCTTTGTAGTAGTAAAAGTTCATCATAAACAAAATATGTGCACAATTAGATAAAAGTGATTACTGCTGTACTAACTCATTTATTTATTTATTTATTTATTTATTTATTTTTATTTTTCATTTATGATATCGAAACAACGATTCTCTTTCGCGATATGCGGTAAATCCCACCATGGATGTAACCGGCAACAGTAATGAATTGCTTGTCCCCAGTTAAGTCACATCTGGTTGGTGACCTGTTACAAAAACTTATTTACCACAGTCATCTAAATCCAATGCATCTTTGTGTTAGACTATTAGTTGTATCATAGTAGGCATATTTATAGCGATTAGTTGTCATTAGTGGGTAATCATTTATTTACTCAAAATAACTCCCGTACTGCCCTTATATGTATTCTATCCTCTTGTATGAAAAGCAATCGATCAATTCAACCTTATCATTCATATCGTATATACTTACATGGTATCAGAGGACTAAACAATCCGATCCCTAAACCTTAATTATTCCGCCAGTATAATTTTCCGCCGCTGCCTCCGGCTACACGCCGAAGGTTCGGAGAGCTCACTTTATTTTTTTATTTTCCCTACTACCGCATATCATCCACTCCAACCAATAACAAAACCCATCTCATACAAACACAACCATCAAGACTGATCAAAAAAAAAAAAAAAAAAAAACACTCCATTTTAGTTTGATACCTTATCGACCATAAATGAAAGAAACCATATAATAAAACTTTACTCGAGACCCTTATTAAAGATCTTGAAGCCATGGCGCTTGTCTTTCTCATTTGAAAGAGGCTAATTCTGAAGCCACTCTTGGAAAGTATGTTAGTGGTTATGGGTTAAGTGAAGGTACATCTGACAGCCTTCACGTTAAGAGCATTAGGTATCGTGGTGTTGTCTCACGGTGGCCATGGTAAAAAGTCACGCCACATCAACACTTTTTCCCATAACACCAAAATTCACCATAACACCAAAACCACCTCCCTCCTATAACACGAGTTTATGGTGCTATCGTGCAACTTCAAACCCCACATATACATAAGGTATTTATAAAAATTTAAGTGAATCGATATATACCACTAAAACTTAAAACTCTGCATATTTCCCATAATACAAGTTTTTATCAGATGATTTACAACGATTTTAAGACGTTGTGATATACGCAAATACGCAAGTTTTAGTAAGATATACTTAATCGACCCAAAATTTAAAAGGAAAAAGTGGATAAAATTAAAAAAAAAAGAAAAAAAAAAAAAAGAAAAGAAAGGTGGCTCCATATCACAGCTTTTTGACCAAGCAAAGCATTCCTCTTTTTTATAAAACTTTTTGACCAAACATTTACTACACTCTACCTATTTTTTCTTTCTTCTCTACAAAGTTTCTTCTCCTCTAAACAGAGTTCCTGCTATTACACATTTACAACATGAAGAAATACACGATGAACCGAATACACCATGATCTTTTATCAAGCACCTTATATTCTTAAACAAGCTGAAAAAAGGGATAACGCCAAGAAAAAAAAGGGGAAAACGCGAGGCTCGTTACCGTACTTGCGCCATCCCATCGCGTTTTCCGGGATGATTTGGGCTGTTGGTGATGGCAGGACGCTAAAACGCGAGCCACGGTGTGGAGCTCGAGCCGTCCGGTCGCGTTTTGCCGGAAAACACCTCCCTTGGTGCTGGGTATCGAAGCCTCTAAGGACTACAATTACTAGGGAGTGGTTTGGTAATTGTTACGGATTGGTGTTTTCTTGTTATTATGAGGATCTCATATGACTGTTTTGTCTAGGTGTCTTTTGTGGTCTTGATCTATACTATGATTGTGTTTTCTTTTCAGGCAGTGGTCTAATCCTGAGTATGGATGGTTATAATAATTAGAAAAAATAAAAAATTGATGGATCTTTATGTTTTTTCAAGGGAAAAACACGCCCTTTGTTTGGAAAACTCTTTGGGGGTTGAAGTTTTAGAACCAACTTTCGTTTTCTCATCTATCTTTTGATGTTAGTGCATGAGTTTTAATTGTAATTTCATTTGTTTTAATTGTAGTGATACTTTGTTATCCCGCTTGTTTTAACAGAGGATACTTTGGGTTATCCCGTTTGCTTTAACAGAGGATACTTTGCTATCCAATTTTGGCCACGATACTTTGGTTTATTCTGTTTGGTAACGGATACTTTGGTTTATCCAATTTGGTCAGGATACTTTGGTTTATCCTGTGTGGTAGGGATACTTTGATTTATCCGGTTTGTTGCATGCTGCTGAAGATGTGCTTAGCTTGTTGTCAAATGTCTTCATCAAAAATACCAAAAAAGGAGAATATATTTATTAAGGTCCTCAAGGTGGTAAACTTTTAAGCCTATTCCCAATCTGGTCATACTCAACTCCGCAACTCCGCAACTTCACTCAATACCTGACAAGTGTCCAACCTTTTATAATAAAAATATGTTTGATTTGATATTTTGTCTTATTACTAAAATAGTAAATGTCTAAATTACCCTTAACTTTCTCTTACACTTATCTTCCCCACATCAATTTTATCATCCACCACCATCACTCACCAAAAAATCTAAACAATCAAATATAAAACATAGCAGGTTGATACCCATCCACTCGTCAAATAAAGAAAACCACTATCAGTCAAATTTACATACCAAGCACACAACCAAAATACTCATAAATTCTAATGTCATATTATTCATTCTCATTCCTCATTGAGTCATTTCAATTCCAAAAAACATAATACAATGATATCATAAAAACATTAACCTTAGAATTAAATTAAGATGTGCGCAGTAAATTTTCACTTTTCATTTATTGAGGCACATTTGTTACAACTTAAGTTTAGTGATGTGTGTGATTATGAAGTATACTAAACTGTTTTTTTCTTTTTTTGTGTTACAGAAGGATGATAAGAAAAAAGGATGCTACTAAGAACAAGGATGATAAGAAAAAGACCGACGGTGAATCACCCGCAGTCGTCTTGAAACTCGACTTGCATTGTGAAATACCAAAGAAAATTCCTCAAAAACTCTTTACAATGTCCACCACCACCACCTCCGCCCACTCAACCGCCGACCACCATCACACCCATCAACACATTGCTCCGCCGTGTTCGACCACCATCAAACCGCAACAACCATCGAAACCGCCTAACCAACGAAAGCATCAACAACCACGTATGTGGCCGGATAATGACCGGATCCGTGGAGGTGGGGGTGGTGAGGATTTTATGCATATATAGTTTCCTCTGTTTTGAACCGAATGTATAAATAATGAAATACAAATTAAATGAAAGTAGTAGACTTTTATGCATTCAGGTGATTCATTTTCTCTGCTCAAAGCATGGAGTATCGAATGTAGTAAGATTCCCATTTGCGTATATAGTTTCCTCTGCTTCTCATATTTTGGATGTATGGTGAAATAGTGAATACATAAATTTATTTCGTGGGCCTTTAATCTTACACCAACAGAAGAAACAATGAATACAAATTAGAATTAAAAACATGGTGAATGCTTGAAAACTTTGGTCCAGCAAGTGTGGTGATGATGGTGACGGTGATTGTGAGGGAGGGAGAGAGAGGGAGAGAAAGATAAAAGGGTAATATGAACATTTAACATTATTAGTAATAAAACAAAACATCATATCACACAAGTCAACTGTACTTGATAAAAGACACGCAGACGTTTTGGAAATAATGAATGAAGAATGCTTCATTACCATTTTGAGATCGTGTTAAATTGACCACAGTGACTTCAAAAAGATTTTGGCTTATTTTTGTACTTGACTCTTATTTATTTGCTTTAATGTATTGTTTATTAGCTTTTAATATTCAGTCCGAGCTTTCACGATTTCGCCGTTCGAACTACAGGGGAGTGTTAGATTATTAGTTGTATCCTAGTAGGCATACTTATCGTGATTAATTGTCATTAGTGAGTAATTATCTATTTACTCAAAATATGTATTCATCCTTACCTCTTGTATGGAAGACAATCAATCAATTCAACCTTATCATTCATATCATGTATACTTACACCTTGTTCATTGAAACTAAAAATTATGGTATTATTACTATATATATAATGTACCGTCGAAAACGACTCACGTCCTGTCGTTTTGACTCCTATCTGACGGTGGCTTCTCATTGGCTGATTCTTAAGGGTTTGGGAGCCCATCTTCGTGGCCCGTTTACTAGCCCTTTCCAAATTTGGGTTGATTTTAGCCAAAAATTTTAGGCCGGCCCGAGTTTGAATATTTTGTATTTTGACCGTATTTTTTTCCTTTGTACTTTGCCTATATTAATATACACAGTTTTGTTGGTAAAATTCATCTACAAAATCTAGAAAAGTCGGTTACGAAGTAAATTGCTACAAACTGATCATCCATCCACGTTTGTGTTAAATTGAAACGATTTTAAGGTTAGTTGAATTATCCTTGCATGCATACCAAAGTATTATGGTTGTTGTTAGCATTACACATTTGCGTTTGTCATTCTCTTGCAACTGTTAGCGGATAATTAGGCCCAAGCCCGGTTTGTGGGTTTAGGGTATTAGGGTTTTCACCATTATAAATAATGGTCCATAATAATATTATACCTACGGGTTTCAATGTAAACATAAAGTTCTACATGGTTTCAAAGCAAAACCCTAAATAATACTAAACAAAACCCTAATTCCGCTGTCCAATCTCCTTCTGCTACTCACCTTCAATCTCCTTCTGCCTTTCCCTTCGTCCACTGCTACTCACCTTCAATCTTCTTTCTGATCCTCTCAATATCCCTCTCACCTTCATTTGTCGCCGATCCTCAAAACCCTAAATCTACACTTTTCTCCGCTTCTTTCCACCTCTACTCCCTTCCACCGCTTCTCCTTCCACCGCCACCCTTCCTCCTTCGCTCTATTATCGCCTCCTCAATCCTTTCCACCTCTACTACTCCATCTCTATCGCTTCGCCTCCTATTTATCAAGATACCACCGATCCTCCAAACCCTAAATCTATAATCCACCGCCTCCCTCCCTTCATCTCCTCTCGCTCATCGCTCCATCTCTATTGTCTTAAAAAAAAAAAAAACTAATTGTCGCCATTCGATCTCCACCGCTCGATGCGCATCACCGTTCTCTAAGAATTTAGGTTTTCCAACAATGTCTTCGCCTTCTTCTTCAAAGATGATTGTGCTCAAAGAGTCGGATGGTGAGTTGTTTCGTGTAGAGAGACGGTGGCGCTGCGAAATGAGACGATCAAACACATGATCGAAGATGATTGTGTCGACATCGCTATCCCTCTCCCAACGTCACCAAAGAAAATCTTAGCGATGATTATTGAGTAATCGTAAGAAACATGTCGAGCCATCCAGCTTTGATGATAAGGTTGCCGAGAAGATCTCAAATCTTTGATGTCGACTTTGTTAAAGTGATCGGGCACTTTGTTTGATATTATTCTCGCCGCACACTATCTCAACATCAAGAGTCCGTTGGGCTTTTGAGTAGTTTCAAGACATATCTTTATTTTATGACGTATTGGTTCAGAGATTATTTGTGAATCATCAATTTTAATTATAATGTTAGATGCCTGGTTTACTTTATATTAAAAAAAAAAAAAAAAGTTATTTATTTATTTATTTTTTGTTGTGTCGAATCCAGGTATCAATTCCCGAGACGACTTTTGTTGGTGTCGAATCTAGGTTCTTATTCCCGAGACGATTGTTTGGGATACTTTGAATTATCCTGCTTTATTTTGGTTATTGTTTTATTTTGCTTTATTAGTTTACTACTACAGCTCGAAGCTGCGATTTCGCCGCCGAATCATGGGGAGTGTTAGCGGATAATTAGGCCCAAGCCCGGCTTGTGGGTTTAGGTATTAGGGTTTTCACCATTATAAATAATGGTCCATAATAATATTATACCTACGGGTTTCAATGTAAACATAAAGTTCTACAGCAACATGGTGCAATTTTGTAACTTTAGACCCAAAAAAGAAAAGCAGGTACCGTTAAATGATGAAGCACATAATCTGATGCCCCGCCGCAACACGACGGACCGGCACCCATCTCGTTATAATATCATATTGAATCACCAGAATGTAAACTTCTTTTACAAAATCCAACGTACAAACTGATCAAGACTAAAGGTTTAGTCCATTTATCAATCTGATGACCCAACTTAATGTCTCAATTCAATACACACATGTATCACACAACATGAAAAATATTTTATAATATGTTTCATAAAAACTTGGAAAACAGACTACACCTCCCAATATGAAACCATGTAGTTAAACACCTTTAAGATTGTTGTATTTAGCATGTTATGTACGACTATTTCAGTGTTTCATAAACACTTTGTGAGGATCTAAACACTTGAGACTTGTGTTATAGATACTTTGAGGGTATACAAAGTAGTATGCGGAATCTACTACTTAGTACTTTAGAAGATTAATGTGTTTGATGTATATGAATGAATGGAACAGTGATGAAAAATAATATAACCAAAACGCTTCAATATTAATAAGAATAATATGAGTGATCTCAACTATCACTAGGGTTTACAACCTTGAAGCTTAACAAAAGATGTGTGTCTAACTGCTAATCTAGGAGCTCCTTTTATAACGCAAGGAGTCATTTACAAGATAACTATCACTATATATTCGTATAAGATATGCACAATATCTATCCTATAAATACAAAACGCGTACATATCACATAAGCAATACAAACTCTATGTACTAGCAATACTAAGTCAGTTAGTACTGCTAGTGTTATCTTCAGCAGTCCCGTTTGTATGCTTGGCAGTACTAAGTCCATTAGTACTGATGCGTTTAATTCCCAATAATCCTCCCATAAACTTATGATTTCTCTGCAAATCACTAAGTTTCTTCAATTAAACTTTAACTCTGATGATGGGGGGAATTCTTCCAAACACTCAACTCCTTTTTCTTAGAGCCTGAGTTTCTCTTACACACTGATCATTGATTCTGTGAATCAACTCTTGAGCCATTTCTGAATCTTCTTCAACCCTTAGTTTTGAAGAAATCATAACTGTGAGAACACCTACTCTGAGTGGATATTCTAGCTCTGCTAACATAAAGATGTCTGAACCTTCTTGTGTAGATACATGGTGAACTCCATTATCATACAACTTCCAGATAGTGTTACCTTCATGAGCAAAGAAACTTCCAACATCCGCTATTAGATCCGTTCATACAAATTTTGAGTTCCACCCATAGCTCTTTTTCTTTATCTTCTACAATCTTTGATAAGTTGTGTGGTGGTGGTGCAAATATAAAAGAAAATAAAAGTGGGGAAGAACATGAGGGTAAATTAGTTATTTCGCATGGGGTTTGTAAGATATTGATTTCACAAACACACTAAACCATAATCACATATGAGGCGCTCAAGTAGTTTAGAGAGAAAGTTTTAGGAGAAAGGAAGAGAGTTGGGAACTAGGTGAAACAAAGAAAATGGTATTGAGCCCAACCTCTACCTTGGGAGGTAGAGGGTATTTATAGTGTCTTACAAATAAACGCCACCTACGGCCGTGGATCGTGCATACAAAGGTAAAGACCCGTCCGTCCCTCCACGGTGTTACTTAACAAACTACTTGCTAACATAACTTGACTACGACTACGAGCTTAATGAATACATATACTGAGGTGACCGACTTTTAACGATCGAATTTTATAATTCTAACAATCTCCCTCATGGAGGTCACCTCAATTTACAATGAATACAAATGATATTATATTAGATTGTTCTAGGATTCTTGATTAAGTTCTTTGCTCAAGAGCTCATAGTCTTTGATTCTTCATGTTCCGCATGTTTGGATAATTACAAGTGGAGGTCTTTAACCGATCCACGTGATGAAGAGTTTTGAGCCAAAGATTGAGATCATCACCAACATAAATCTCGACTCTTCCTTTGTGGTGTTGGTATTGTGTGATGTTGTGACACTGACCGACATGCTCACATTCGGATCATGATATATTCTCATCGTAGTAGCGGAAGCTTTAACGGTTCATGATATTTGCAAGAAGATAGCGTAGCATGGAGTGAAAGTATCGTAGTCGCTGAAGCACCTATCATGATTTCTTTAGAGATGAATGTAGTGTGAGCATGCGGCTATGGATTGACCACTTCATTCTCGATCACCGCAAGCGCCGCGCGACCGCATGCAACAGCTTAGCAATAAAGAGCACGAAAGTGTCTTTGATCACTTTCATTGAATTGTGGTACATGGCCCACGGTTCCCTCGCTGATCAAGACAAGCACCGCTCGTGATCGTATAATTCCAAAGAATTTCCTTGACAGGTTTCGCAATGCTTCTAGTCGTTTCTCAAACCGAACGCCTCAAAGAAGACAATACGGAGCGAGTGAACCAAATAATTGAGATTCACCGATTGATGAAAAGAGATTTGAAAACAATCGTATCGCTCAATAGAAATTGTTTTGCAATACAACGAAGGTTTTAATGAAAATCAATTATCAATCATAAACACCTTTTATTTTGAAATATTAGTACACAATGATGTGTTAAGGAAAAGAGTTTTTAAGCACAACGACCGGTTTTTCAAAGGTATCCGCCAATCCATAACTCGAACCAGATTGATTCAAAAGATTGAATTGCCCCATTGTTTCGTTTCGCTTATCACATGGTTGATCTATTGAATAGATCCCACATGACACCCACCAGAGCTTGTTTGATGTTGGCTCCGTAAGGCTTTCCATCTTCATTGTGAATATGTTTACATATCACCTGATGTTCGAAATACCACAAGGATAATGCGAGGACTCATAAGATATAATCTCTTCCACATTGTGTGAAACAGTAGATTCTTCATTGATAGTGTCCTAAGGAGATTTATTTGATGATCTCGTGGCTCTAGACTCAATTGTGCATATTTGGTTCCTATGCCGGAGACTAGGGAGAGGGTCTCTTCTTCAATATCAACAAACTCTAAGAGTGAGTCGATAGAAGATGTCGGTTCCCGTGAGAATGAAACAAGTCCTTTAAGAGGAACTTGAGTGGTTTGGGAAGTCAGAGTGCGCAAGGCCATCGATCCATGACGCCTTGTCTTCAATACCGTGTTACCTTAGTAACCACCAAAGAGTATATGAATTGAACCCAAGATTCGCCTCTAAGGTTGAATTATCGGAGGGCTATTTATTTTCACTCTTTTCACATTCAATTCTTTTTCATTCTTCAACCCCTTCAAGGCTTACCGAGACTTCATAACTAGAACCTTGTTGGGTTTATTCCAAGACTAGCTCGCCTCACCGCACTCTTCCCATATCTCACATTTCTCCTTTTTTCATCATACCCAAGGACTTCTACACTATCTAGTGGATTGTCCCCTCGGTAGATCCCTCCGGCTCGCGGATCATGGAACAGATACCTAACCTTATCATCCTTATATCACCATGCATAAAGTAAATTTGGTTGGTCTATTTGGTATTGTTCATCCGCCATTGGAACCAATCGAAACCATTTGAAAATCAATCCGATACTTGTGATATATTATCAAAGCATTTTGTACCGAATTGTTTTTGATATTTTTAGAAAAGAGCTCCCTCAACATGTGCATCATGTATTTGAAATCGCTTTTAGCACACGGAGGCAAGAGGAAGAATTAACTTTTTGATTACCATTTTCTAAGAGATATCATCATCACTTCCCGATTAAATCAAGTAAATAAAGTATATTGGGGAAGGATGAGGTTTTCAAAGGTTTGCTCCCCCTCAATATGTGCCTCGAGGTTTGAAAGAGTGTTGCACGTACTAGAGGGAACCCGCACTTAGATACAAATCAATCACGCTTCAATTCTTTGTGGTTTTAAAAGATGCTCCCTCAACATGTGCATGGAAAATTGAAATCGTTTGGCACATGCGGGAGGAAAGCATGCAAAACACTTATGAAACCATTTATCGAATTATCGCTTTAAATCCAATTTAAATCACAGATTCTCCCCGATCACATTGTTCAAACTTTGAGAGTTGTGATCTCTATTGATTTAGATTAAATTTTGAAAGCTTTTGAGGAGAATAGTGACTTGCTTTTGAAGAAAACATTTTTAACTCGATAAGGATCGATTTTCGACTTTAAACCCATTGTTTAAACATGCAAGATTGTCTTTTGAAAACGTAATATTAGCAAAGGTTTTGAATCAATCAGATAAAACATTATTCTTTTGATTTTTCAAACAATAAACCTTGCTCATTTATGTGCCAATTGTTTGAAAATGACCTTCAAAATAACCTTTTTAATTCGAATAAAATCATTCTCCCCCTTAATCAATGACTCAAGTTGTTGATTGAGAGATAGAGATTTTAACATATGATAAGCATAAATGATTTACATGAATAATAGAATATGAGGTATTTTCAAAGCAATTTAGTTTTCATTACATAGCAAATATTTTTCAGAAGAATCATTAGACGGAAAAATATTTGGAAAGAGAAACATTTGTCTTTTTGATGACAAACATTTTTTTTAAGAATCATAGCATGGGATTTGAAAAATAAGATAAAGCATGGCTCTGTTTTTTACTTTTAAAACGGGTTATTGCCTAAAATGACAATAAACCACCATTTTTCTCCGCCTCATTTTTTTTTAAACAAAATATGTATATTCAAAAACATCTAAAGACCCGTGACATTCTTTGAATGTCAACACAAAGTCTCAGAGATGATATCAAATAAGGAAAACGTGACAAAATAACAATATTTTGGAATTTTTCAAGATTTTCTACTTTTTATGGATTTTTTTGAGAATTTTATAATTTTATATTTTCTTTTGGGTTTTGAAATTTTGTATTTTGCTTTTTGAATAAATATATACAAGAGATAGATGGATAAAGACCTTTACTCCTCGCCTTCCTCTTGAAGACGCTGAGTGTTTCCTGTTGTCGACTCTTTAGACCAAGACGGAAGGATAAACTCAAAACGTTTCTAGAAGAGCTTGTGAAGATGTCTCGCTAACCGGTATTCACCTCACAAAGTAAAGTTCCACCACACCGCTTTCAACTTTCTCCCGATGAAATGATGTCGAATGTCGATGTGCTTTGCTCTTGAGTGTTGTACGTTGTTGCATGAGAGAGCAATAGCACTTTTATTATCACAATACGTAGGATTTTGTTGAATTCAAAGCCATAGTCGATAATCGGGATCTCATCCATAGGATTTGAGCACAACAAGATGACATGGCTATGTATTCACCTCAGAGAGGAAATAGAAGTACTCATTTGCTTATTTGAAGACCACTCACAAGCTTATCACCCAAGAACCGAGCACCTCCGCACGCATTTCGACGAAAGTATCTTGACATCCCGCATGATCAAAGATCTGTAACACCCCGAAAATCTTAATGACAATGAAGACTAATTCGGTGTTACTTGAATGGAGATCATAGTCAATAATCATAGAAAACGACTCGAAAGAGACGTTTTATTAAAATAGTTATCATTCATCGAAAACTCATAGTTTGTTACAAAATATTGTAAATAGATCAAGTGTTTTTCCCAAAAGAAAGATCATGAGTTTGAAAGAAATGATAACTTTTATGTTTTACACCACCGTATAAGCCTTGCCATGCCCGCTCCGCACCTTGGTCATAATCTTCACCGACACCGAGATAACATGCTTAAAAGGTCAACAAAATGTTGAGTGAAGTCCATAGGTTTAAAATAAGTTTGAACACAAGTATAAGATCATGATCATTGTAAACTAACAATATCATAAGAAAATATCACAGATTATTATGCGCTAAGCTCATGAAACCAAACTCAACCGCATACACGAATTACCAAAGTATGTAAATATGCCCCAAAGGAGGTAATAGCCAATTACCTAAAGAAATTCGATATAGTGCGCCTTGTTATTTCTCTATAACCGAAACGGGTTCGTTATTCCCCATAGTACTATTCACAATATCTACGTTCACTCGCGGTGACTAATGGTTCATGATCGGGGACTTGTGGCTAACAACTTAGGCGGTACCAATAATCAAGAAGATCAAGCATTTATGAAAACCTTGTGTTCTAGTTTAGAGCATGTATCTCCTCGGGGGTTTATAAAAATAAAGTAAAAGCGAGGCTATGAACTCACCTTGATAGTAATGCACACGCACAAATAGATCAAGCACAATGTAGCGGAGGTTCCAACTCGAAACCTAAAATGATGAGATGGCGAGTCTCAAGATATGAGCATTTTGGTTCGCGACCAAAATAATAGAGCATTGAATATTCTTATTCAATAGATCATTGGATTGTCCAATCCAATAGTGTGCGATCGTGATTAACGCTTTTAAGTTAATTTATGTGCTACATTGCCTTAATTAGTGATCGCCACTTACGCATAAGTGAAATGTTTTCCCCGTTGTGATCTTAATAGATTTGTTGAGTATTTTAACGTATTGAAATAAATTCCCGTGTGTTTTATCGGATTCGATATATATATAATTATAATCTTATAATATATATATATATAAGTAATACATTTATCGTTATCCGAAATAAAATACTCATAAGATCAAAATACTTGTTTTTACGGTTATAATGAAATCATAAGTTTTTCTAAACTTTTCTCAAATTTACACTTTTACCCTCGAGTTACAAAAAGTACAAGTTTAGTCCCTATACTTTTAGAAAATGACACTTTGTACCCAAAATGTTATAGGCTTAAAGTTTTCGTTTGACACTTTTGGTCCCTTTAAAAATCTGTTTTCAAAATGTTTTGAAAACTTATTTTTTTGTTACACTTTTAAATATTTATTTTGTGTAGTTATAAGTTATTGAAAGTGTAGGGTATTTGTTGCCAAACTATGAAAGTTGTAAAATAAAAGAAGAAAACGCCACGTGGTGGGTTTCGAACTCGTGACCTCAAGCTCAAACACACCGCGCTTACCAACCGAGCTAGGCTCGTTTTGTGTTATAACACTACATAACGGCTATATAATGAGAGGTTTTACGTTATTTATTTTTTGTATACATGCCACAGCTTATGTCGTGGCTTGCATGGTATCATATTCTTGTTTTCCATTTCTTCTTCTCTAATTTGACATGCATTTGTGCCATGGTTTTCAAGTGACCAAAAACAAGTTTCTTACTAAACCAAATGTTACTCCTAATAAACCGAACATGGCACGAGGGTTCTTATTTCAAGTTATGTTGTTAAGTTTCCTAATGAGTATAATGTAATACTAGACATCAAGCATGATATGAGTCGTATTGAAATAGGTTCGAGGAAAACTTACAATCACTCAAGAGAGTGGTGTGGAAACTCGGACGAGGAGTGAGACACCAAGTTAACTAAACCGAAAGCAACCCAAGTTTCCTAGTTGCTAATAACCCAAAACTCTTTGCTTTTCTTCCTTTCTTCTTGCTCGATGAAACCCAAAAGAGATAAAATGAAGTGAAGTGTTTTTGTTTGAGGTGTGATGAAAATGCTTAAGGGTGGTGGTTTATATATAGCCAAGAACAAGCATGGCTTTTATCATTGTTTATCCTTAGATTATCTAGGTCAAAGGTTGTATTAGGCATGTGTTATATTGAGTTTGTTTATATTTGTGTCTATGTTTCTTGGCGTGGAATGATGGCGCCAAGTTTGGGGCATGCTCAAGGCTTTGTCAAGTCATTAGAAACACAAAATCCATTGGTTTATAAGGTCAAGCTTGGTCAATATGGGTTAGAGGAGTATTTTATTAGTTTAGGGTAGTCTTGCAAGAGTTTTGTCTCCTCTTTTTGCATACATACGCAAAGCACTTGACTTAGGATTCTTAGTGGAGGTATATTTGACTTTCAAGCTTGGTCTCTTGTTTCTTGTTGTCTCGTTCACAGCCAAGGAAGAGGAAAAAGGGAAGGATACTTGTACACATCTTGATGAAATCATAGCCTAAGAGAATGGCATTAAAATATTACTAGCATGGTTTTGTGTTGAATGTTTCTTTCTTGTTTGTTTTGTATGTTTCTCACATCTTGGCCACGTTGGGATTTCACGATCATTCATTTGGTCTATACTTGCTACATATTTGGAACACAAAGAAAGTAAGTGTGTTGGGCTAAAGATACAACCGGCAGGGCCCAAGAAAAGAAAACAAGAAATGGTTATGGTGTTGGGCTAGGGTGATTAGCGTGGCCCAAAAAATTAAATATGGCGTGAGCTTGGCCCGTTACAAGGCCCATTTATGTGTCGGGTTCGAGTGGTGAAAAGTCCAATGAGTTCCGAGGCCCTACTAATTTTATATACTTTTATTATAATTAAATTCGTAATTTTACAAATTTTACGTATTCATTACGTATTTTAAAATTATCGGATAGTGGGAAATTTATTTAGATCACAACGGTATATTTATGAACGCTCAGTCATGTTGATCATGCATATGCCAAATGATATGCAAAAGTGATGTTTAGAAAATTTCATGACTAAATAGATCGTGTTTAATTCTTGATTAAAACGTTAAGTACATTGAAATTTTCCGGAGCTTACAAGACCTACCCTTAAGAGAACCGCGTCCGCTGTTAAACTCGCAGAGGTCATGGGTGATCTAGATGAATGGTGGGGATACTTGGAACGCATTATATCCTCGCTCCCGTGTGAACTCGCACCTCGTTTCTTATGATTCCATCGAACTTTAACGATAGGAATGCGGCTTTGCTTAAGCCTTTTAACTTCTCTCGTCCATGATCTCGATGGGTTCTTCGACAAAGCTAAGTTTGTCATTGAGTGGATGTCCTTGAGTGGTACGACTAAAGTTTCATCCGAAAGACACTTTTAAGATTTGAGACATGAAACGTGTCATGTACTCGGCTAAGTTCTTCGGAAGATCAAGTTTATATGCCATCGGACCAATTCTTTGAAGAATTTTAAATGGTCCGACGATCGAGGTTTGAGCTTTCCTCGTTTTCCAAATCGACCATCCCTTTCTGGGTGATACTTTAAGCATTACACGGTCTCCGACTTGGAATTCCATTGGTTTTCTTGAACATCTGCGTAGCTCTTTTGTCTATCTCGAAATGCTTGCAATCTTTGCCGAATTTGCATTATCTTTTCTGTTGTCTCTTGGACAATTTCGGGCCTGTAAGTTGTACTTCTCCAACTTCCGCCCAAAGAACCGGTGATCGGCATTTTCTTCCATAGAGTGCTTCAAAAGGAGCGACTTTAATCTTGGCGTGATAACTATTATTGTAAGAGAATTCACCAGAGGCAAGTGCTTATCCCATCCTTTTCCGAAATCAATCACACATGCTCTTAGCATGTCTTCCGTAGTTTGGATCGTTCTTTCACTTTGTCCATCTGTTTGAGGATGGTACGCGGTACTCATATCTAAGTTGGTACCCATGGCTTTTGAAGCGTTTGCCAAAATCTTGAGGTGAATCGGCTATCACGATCGATATGATAGAGATTGGTACACCGTGACGAGAAACAATCTCTTTGATGTACGATCTAGCGAGTGTAATCATCTCATCGTTCTCCTTGATTGGCAAGAAATGAGCGGACTTTGTAAGACGGTCACAATAACCCAAATGGTGTCAAAACCATTAGAAGTTTTTGGCAACTTTGTGATAAAGTCCATTGTGATTCTTTCCCATTTCCACACGGAAGTTACGGTTGAGTTAACAATCCGGATGGCTTTTGATGTTCGACTTTAACTTTCAAGCATGTCAAACATTTATCGGCGTATCTGATGATATCGACCTTCATATTAGGCCACCAAGACAAAAGCTTTAGATCTTGATACATCTTGTTGGGACCAGGATGTATGGAATACTTTGATTTATGTGATTCATGCATGATGAGCTCTCGGATACCTCCAAAGAGTGGAATCCAACTTCGATTTTTGAAACATAGCGTTCCGTCCGATCTCTTCACAAATCCATTCTCATTCTCCGGCATGCCATAAATCTTCTCATTCGGCCTATTTTCTTCTTTAAGGGCTTCGATTTGAGCTTCAAGAATTTTCGATGGTAGAGGTGAATTGATTACCATTCCCAATGATCTCACTCTAAGTGGCTTAGGCGATCTTTTACGCTTAAAGCATCGGCAACAACATTTGCCTTTCCGTGATGGTAACGGATCTCGCAATCATAATCACTAAGCAATTCAAGCCACGACGTTGACGCATATTCAATTCCTTTTGATCTAAGATGTGTTGAAGACTTTTGTGATCGATGTACACTATACACTTGGTTCCGTACAAATAATGTCTCCATAATTTGAGTGCAAATACCACGGCGCCAAGTTCTAGATCGTGAGTAGTATAATTCTTCTCATGAGTTTTGAGTTGTCGTGACGCATAAGCAATCACTTTGTTCCTTTGCATGAGAACAAATACTAAACCCATGTGTGAAGCATCACAATATACTACAAAATCTTGGCTCCTTCCTAGAGTGCCAAGATAGGTGCTTCGCAAAGCTTGTTCTTCGAGAGTTGAAAAGTCGATTCTTGATCGTCTCCCATTCGAATTTCTTCGTTTTACGGGTTAACTCGGTCAATGGTTTAGCTATTTTCGAGAAACCTTCGATGAATCTTCGATAATAACCAAGAAGTCCTAAGAATTGACGAATTTCGGTGGGATTAGTGGTACCGCCAATTCTTATGATTCAATCTTTGCGGGATCCACATGGATTCCTTCACCGTCAATCACATGACCAAGAAATTGGACCTCTCAATCCAAAATCACACTTGGAAAACTTTATGTACAATTTTTCATCCTTGAGTAACTTCGTGATGGTCTTCAAATGTTCCGCATGTTCTTCTTTATTACGAGAATATATAAGAATATCGTCGATGAACACAATGACTAATTTATCCAGATATGGTTTGCGACTCTATTCATGAGGTCCATGAATACAAAGAGTGCATTAGTTAAACCGAATGGCATTACTTGGAATTCATAATGGCCATATCGAGTTCTAAATGCGGTCTTGGTATATCTTCTTCTCTTACCGTGAATCGATGATATCCGGATCTTAAATCAATCTTCGAGTATACACTGAGCCTTGTAATTGATCAAACGGATCATCGATTCTTGGTAAGGGATAGCGGTTTTGATTGTGAGCTTGTTCAATTCTCTATAATCGATACACATCCGGAATGATCCATCTTTCTTCTTAACGAATAATACCGGTGCTCCCGGGTGAGGAACTTGGTCTAATGAATCCTTTCTCGGATAGCTCTTCTAGTTGTTTGGATAACTCTTGCATTTACGAGGCGCTAAACGGCATCGGTGCTCGTGCTACAGAGGAGTAGCTCCGTGAATAAGATCGATTTGAAATTCGACTTGTCGAAAGTGGAAGTCCGTAAATCTTCCGGAAACACCTCGGAAAATTCCTTGATTACGGTACATCTTCTAGTCGTTTCTCTTCCGACTTCTTTTCCGTTACTTGAGCTAAGAAGGCATAACATCCTTTTTCCATGTACTTTATTGATTTCGCACAGGATATGATACTTAAGTACTTTCTACTTTGATCTCCTTGGATGACTAAGGTTTCACCGTTGATCGGGATATGAACGGTTTTCTCGTCACAAACAATCCTAGCACGGTGTTTGGACAACCAATCCATGCCAATTACGACATCGAAACTTCCAAGCTTAATTGGCAAAAGATCTATGAGGAACGAGTGATCTTGTAATAGAATAGGACAATTACGGATTACAGTGTTGGTTCCTATTATTTTCCCATCGGCAAGTTCTATCTCATAAGTTGTATCTAAGGCGATTGGGGATATTTCAAGTAATGGTGCAAAAGTAGTAGATACAAAACTCTTATCGGCTCCGAGTCAAACAAGATTTTGCGTAATGATTGTTAAGAGAATACGTACCC
The DNA here is from genome assembly GCA_022545495.1 of Chrysanthemum lavandulifolium. Taxonomy (NCBI): domain Eukaryota; kingdom Viridiplantae; phylum Streptophyta; class Magnoliopsida; order Asterales; family Asteraceae; genus Chrysanthemum; species Chrysanthemum lavandulifolium. The sequence goes on from CM040238.1 coordinate 180,788,809, forward strand.
GTCACAATGTCGTGGTTCAACGGTGTATCTCCATCTCCTAGCATGTACACTCTTGCACGTGCATTGTTTGTTTGAACGACATTTAACTTTGGGCATTGACTCTTGAAATGACCGGTTCTCCACATCCATAGCGCTCATGTTTGTCACGTTGTTGCCTCTTCCGTGGTTTCGACAATGTTTACCTTGATGACCTACCTTGTTGCACTTATCGCACTTCACAAAGACAAGGTCCGAATGGTGCATCAAACATCGGTTACATCGGGATGTGGTCCTACATACCCTTTTCCAAAGAAGGTGCAAGATAAGCCCTTGCGGCTTCTTGCCTTCGGTTTTGCCGATTGTGGTGTTGATTTGTTGTGGTGATATTGATTGTTGTTGTTCGATTGTTGTTGTTGGATCGATAGTGGTTGGAATTTGAGGTTTTCCGATCATCAAACTTTCTTTTGTTGTCACTTGAGCCTTGTGCATTTGCAAGCTTTAGTATTGGTTCCATAAGGCGGTGGGATACAATGACAACTTCTTCAGCAGCTTTTGGCTTGAGCGATGACATCTCCTTCGATGCTTGAGGTAAACCTCCGATCAAAGCTTCCAAAAGCTTTTCATTGGTGGGAAACAGATGAGGACATAGAGCTCTCACTCATGGAATCTCTTGAAGTATGTCTTGAGATCATTACCTTTAGCGCCAAGTGGTAATACTCATCTTGAGTTTCTTGATCTCGGTCCTCGGGCAATCTTGTTTCATTAACAGCTTGTTTCAGATCGACCATGAAATCTTACAAGCTTCTTCCATTCCAATTGGTTGAGCATGGCCTTTCCACCAAGATAACGCATCTTCTAACAAAGTTCCAGCTTGCAAACTTGACTTTGCAATCATTTGTGCATCACTTAGCGTAAATACGCCTCGGTCCTCTCAAACCAATGAAGTAAACCAATAGCACCTTCATGCCCTTGAAGAATGTCGGCTTGCGGTTCATGAACTCTTTGTAATTACACTTGCGAGTTAAAGTGGACTCACTTTGATTTGAAGTGTTAGTTGCATTTGAGTTTGCCATTTCAAGAAGGCGTGCGACCTGCGACACGATTTTCTTCAAGAATGCGGCGACTTGACCTCGCGTCTTGCTGAGCGACACGCTCGACTTGACCTCTCGAGCAATTCGGGCATTCTCGCCTTCTCTTGCAATTTCGGCTTCTCTTGCAATTTCACCACGTGCCTCTTGGGCAATTCGTTCGACTTCAATGCGTTCGACTTGACTCTAGCGATGATCGGCAACATGTTGAGCTATAGCCGCTAACACTTTCAAATGACCATTTTACGAATAGTCATGGGAGTGATGGTGGATGAGGTAGCTTTCTTCTTGACCATTTTTCTAAAATTTTCAAGAATAAATACCAAGATTAAGAAATTATCGATCGATGATAAAATTGATTTCATATTATACATTTCATAATAGTCCAGATTACCACTTTAAATAAATGATATGATATGAATATGATTTTTCTCAACAATCATAATATATATATATATAAGGACATAAGGATTGGTTCGGCATACATCACCGAGGAATAATAACATAGCATCGGAATAATAGAAATACAACCATGGAATACATCGTTACATAGTTTTGTTCACAACCATAAGTTACATCATCATAATTCTTGTTCCAAGGTTACAAACCAAAATGATACAAGCCTTAATGCCTCATATGGCGGCTTTATGATACATACTAAGATAAAGATGACTAGGATCTACGCATCTCCGATGCGCCATCCCGACGACGAATCTCCTCAACCATAGTCACAAGTCTCGGATCTGCTTTCTCACGGGCTCGGTCTCTCGCCTCGAGGTTATCAATCCTCTCCTCCAGAATGGCAGTGTGAGCATGAGCAGATGCAAGCTCGTGATGTAGGACTCTCTCTCGACCCAAAGCAGTCTCTCTCAAAGTGCTAGCATCACGAATAGTAGTCTCCAATCTCCGAGTCAATTGGTTAACAGCCTCCCTTGCCTCCATAATTTGCGTACTCATCATATCAAACACAATCTCGATGGAGTAGCGACCTACCACGAGGTTCTCGACTTCTTCCTCCAAGCTCTCTATCCTCACTAGTGGAATCTCATCATAATGTGCCATCAGTTCATTCAGCTGATCTTCGTGCACGATAAGTCTTGTAGCCAACAGAGGAATAGTGTGGTGCAATGGTTCACCGATAATGTGTATGACCGAGTCGGTGCGAGAGTCGAGCTTTCTCAAGCTCAAAGGAACTAGGCGCCCTTCGTCTTCTCTCAACGTCTAAGTAAAGGTATCAAGAATGACCATCTTCTAGCACCGGATTTCTTCCTTGGTCCCGGCCTCATTGTCCACTTGAGTAGGCTTTTCGGGATCGAGATAGTGATGGTGGATAACACTTGATGCGAGCGGTAAAATTGGCTCACTAAAAGTGTCCAAAGGAGGTGATCTTGTCGGTGGTGATGAAATAGAATGAGTAGTCGGCGGTAGAACACGATGAAGTGGCGGTGGTGGTGAAGTAGCGATGGGTGGAACAATGTGAAACCGGTGATGACCGAGCGGTGGTGGTGGAAATGGTGATGATCGAGTGGTGGCATCACATGAGTCATAGTGATGGGTCGCACACGCTTCCTAGCGGTGCGTTTGAAGGTCTTACCATTAGGATGTAGTCTATAAGGTACTCCAAACGGCTCAGTTCATCGGGCTTAAGAACACGAATCATACGTCGGCGACGACGGATAGCTTGAAAGATGATCCGAAGAATCGATGAAGCGAGTCGGTGCTTCGATGATTTGGATGATTCATCATCCACAAAACATCTGAAGCGGTAGCCATTCTTTGCGACTCATAGTAATGATCTAGGGTCATGGAAGCAAAAGCATTGTACTCTTGAGGATGAGCGGTCATAGGCGGAGCAGAGGGAGTTCTGCAACTTCACCTTCCTCAAAGGTTCGGTTCGTCCAAACAGAGTCGGTATGACAGGACTGGGATGAGCTGGCATAGTGACAGTCGTAGAGGACATGGTGTCATCCATCTCGGTGTCAGAGGACAGAACAACTGGGTGGGATGCAGACATGGTACTGTAACAACCCATAAATTAATGTAAGTAAATGCCAAATAATATAATTATTTCAGTTAGCTAAGCAAATCTCCATGCCTAACTTAAAATGAATGCCATTTACTTATGATCTAGTGATGCATCAATCCTAATGCATAGAGCGGTCACGGAAGGGCGTAAGGCAGTGGTGTAAAATAGTCCCGTTTTAAAAGTGCGGTTATAGTCCAAATGATTTTGAAAAACTCTTTGGTTCTCTATAACCTTGGCTCTGATGCCAATCAGAACACCCCGAAAATCTTAATGACAATGAAGACTAATTCGGTGTTACTTGAATGGAGATCATAGTCAATAATCATAGAAAACGACTCAAAGAGACGTTTTATTAAAATAGTTATCATTCATCGAAAACTCATAGTTTGTTACAAAATATTGTAAATAGATCAAGTGTTTTTCCCAAAAGAAAGATCATGAGTTTGAAAGAAATGATAACTTTTATGTTTTACACCACCATATAAGCCTTGCCATGCCCGTTCCGCACCTTGGTCATAATCTTCACCGATTACGAGATAACATGCTTAAAAGGTCAACAAAATGTTGAGTGAAGTCCATAGGTTTAAAATAAGTTTGAACACAAGTATAAGATCATGATCATTGTAAACTAACAATATCATAAGAAAATATCACAGATTATTATGCGCTAAGCTCATGAAACCAAAACTCAACCGCATACACGAATTACCAATGTGCGTAAATATGCCCCAAAGGAGGTAATAGCCAATTACCTAAAGAAATTCGATATGGTGCGCCCGGTTATTTCTCTATAACCGAAACGGGTTCGTTATTCCCCATAGTACTATTCACAATATCTACGTTCACTCGCGGTGACTAATGGTTCATGATCGGGGACTTGTGGCTAACAACTTAGGCGGTACCAATAATCAAGAAGATCAAGCATTTATGAAAAACCTTGTGTTCTAGTTTAGAGCATGTATCTCCTCGCGGGTTTATAAAAATAAAGTAAAAGCGAGGCTATGAACTCACCTTGATAGTAATGCACACGCACAAATAGATCAAGCACAATGTAGCGGAGGTTCCAACTCGAAACCTAAAATGATGAGATGGCGAGTCTCAGTATATGAGCATTTTGGTTCGCGACCAAAATAATAGAGCATTGAATATTCTTATTCAATAGATCATTGGATTGTCCAATCCAATAGTGTGCGATCGTGATTAACATTTTAAGTTAATTTTCATGCTACATTGTCTTAATTAGTGATCCTCACTTACGCATAAGTGAAATGTTCCCCCGTTGTGATCTTAATAGATTTGTTGAGTATTTTAACGTATTGAAATAAATTCCCCGTGTGTTTTATCGGATTTGATATATATATAATTATAATCTTATAATATATATATATATAAGTAATACATTTATCGTTATCCGAAATAAAATACTCATAAGATCAAAATACTTGTTTTACGAAGTTATAATGAAATCATAAGTTTTCTAAACTTTTCTCAAATTTACACTTTTACCCTCGAGTTACAAAAAGTACAAGTTTAGTCCCTATACTTTTAGAAAATGACACTTTGTACCCAAAATGTTATAGGCTTAAAGTTTTCGCTTTGACACTTTTGGTCCCTTTAAAAATCTGTTTTATAAAATGTTTTGAAAACTTATTTTTTTGTTACACTTTTAAATATTTATTTTGTGTAGTTATAAGTTATTGAAAGTGTAGGGTATTTGTTGCCAAACTATGAAAGTTGTAAAATAAAAGAAGAAAAAGCATACAGGGTGGGTTTCGAACTCGTGACCTCAAGCTCAAACACACCCGCCTACCAACCGAGCTAGGCTCGTTTTGTGTTATAACACTACATAACCGGCTATATAATGAGAGGTTTTTACGTTATTTATTTTTTGTATACATGCCACAGCTTATGTCGTGGCTTGCATGGTATCATATTCTTGTTTTCCATTTCTTCTTCTCTAATTTGACATGCATTTGTGCCATGGTTTTCAAGTGACCAAAAACAAGTTTCTTACTAAACCAAATGTTACTCCTAATAAACCGAACATGGCACGAGGGTTCTTATTTCAAGTTATGTTGTTAAGTTTCCTAATGAGTATAATGTAATACTAGACATCGAAGCATGATATGAGTCGTATTGAAATAGGTTCGAGGAAAACTTACAATCACTCAAGAGAGTGGTGTGGAAACTCGGACGAGGAGTGAGACACCAAGTTAACTAAACCGAAAGCAACCCAAGTTTCCTAGTTGCTAATAACCCAAAACTCTTTGCTTTTCTTCCTTTCTTCTTGCTCGTCAGAAACCCAAAAGAGATAAAATGAAGTGAAGTGTTTTTGTTTGAGGTGTGATGAAAATGCTTAAGGGTGGTGGTTTATATATAGCCAAGAACAAGCATGGCTTTTATCATTGTTTATCCTTAGATTATCTAGGTCAAAGGTTGTATTAGGCATGTGTTATATTGAGTTTGTTTATATTTGTGTCTATGTTTCTTGGCGTGGAATGATGGCAGCCAAGTTTGGGGGCATGCTCAAGGCTTTGTCAAGTCATTAGAAACACAAAATCCATTGGTTTATAAGGTCAAGCTTGGTCAATATGGGTTAGAGGAGTATTTTATTAGTTTAGGGTAGTCTTGCAAGAGTTTTGTCTCCTCTTTTGCATACATACATAAAGCACTTGACTTAGGATTCTTAGTGGAGGTATATTTGACTTTCAAGCTTGGTCTCTTGTTTCTTGTTGTCTCGTTCACGCCAAGGAAGAGGAAAAAGGAAGGATACTTGTACACATCTTGATGAAATCATAGCCTAAGAGAATGGCATTAAAATATTACTAGCATGGTTTTGTGTTGAATGTTTCTTTCTTGTTTGTTTTGTATGTTTCTCACATCTTGGCCACGTTGGGATTTCACAGAAAAGGGAAACAAGAACATTCATTTGGTCTATACTTGCTACATATTTGGAACACAAAGAAAGTAAGTGTGTTGGGCTAAAGATACAACCGGCAAGGGCCCAAGAAAAGAAAACAAGAAATGGTTATGGTGTTGGGCTAGGGTGATTAGCGTGGCCCAAAAAAAAAAATTTAAATATGGCGTGAGCTTGGCCCGGTTACAAGGCCCATTTACGTGTCGGGTTCGAGTGGTGAAAAGTCCAATGAGTTCCGAGGCCCTATACGAATTTTATATACTTTTATTATAATTAAATTCGTAAATTTTTACAAATTTTTACGTATTCATTACGTATTTTAAATTATCGGGATAGTGGGAAATTTATTTAGATCACAACGGTATATTTATGAACGCTCAAGCTGCGTTGATCATGCATATGCCAAATGATATGCAAATGTGATGTTTAGAAAATTTCATGACTAAATAGATCGTGTTTAATTCTTGATTAAAGCGTTAAGTACATTGAAATTTTCCGGAGCTTACAAACAAAATGTCCGGTTCATCTTGTCGAGGTACATCGTGATCCAATCATACTACGATATTTCATTTGGTCTACCATGATCCCCGAGTGGTCCTCATCCGCTTTAGTACGCTCTATCATGGGAGTGTCAATAGGTCACTAGAATCAAATCCAAATTTCTTTAAGATCTCATTTGCATATTTAGATTGATTTATAAAATGCCTCCGGACTTTGTGATATTTGTAATCCCAAGAAAATGACATTTATCCCATCATTGACATTTGAAATTTGGAACCCATTTCATTTGAAAACGATCACATTCATTGGGGTCGGTCGAGGCAAAGATAATATCATTAACATATATTTGAACGTGAATTAAATGTTTGCCTAACTTCCTCGTGAACAATGTCGGATCAATCGCTCCTTTCTTGAATCCAAGAGATAGAAGAAACTTTGATAGCGATCATACCATGCCCTCGGAGCTTGCTTCGTCCGAAGAGCCTTCTTTAAGCGATAGACATGAGTAGGATGCTCGATTCACAAAACCTTCCGGTTGGTGACGATACGACTTCTTTAAGATCTCCGTTAAGAAAATCCGTCTTTACATCCATCCGATAGACAATCATGTTCTTACTTGCGGATTAGCAAGGAAGATTCGATCGCCTCGATGCGTGCCACGAGAGCAAATGATTCTTCAAAGTCAATACCTTCCTCCCGACGGTATCCTTTTGCAACCAACCTAGCCTTGTTCTTTAATACATCGCCATGCTCATCAAGCTTCACTTTGAAGATCCACTTTAGAGCAATAATCATAGCACAATCTGAGCGGTACTAATTCCATACATCAAGTCGATCAAACTCATGAATTTCTTCTTGCATGGCATTGAACCATTGCCTTCATTCATGGCGCTTTAACATCTTTTGGTTCGACCTTAGAGAGTACGGAGTCAAGAAGCACCATAAGGCATCGGTTGCAAGTTGTTTCGTGTTGATACCGGACGAGAGGGGTTTCCAATGATGTTTTCCAATGGATGATCATGTGTCCATTTACTAAGGTGTTCATGTGGTTGTTGTTGAGGAACCAAGTAGCGAGTAGATGTCTCCCGATGAAGATGGTTCGATGATGATTCGAGAGCAAATATGTTTTAAAACGGTGCATCTTCGTGGAGTAGCAAAGGGATTTTCTCCATCAAGGATGCCGTAAACACTTCCATGATGTACACTCGATGATTGATGATTTGTTGATGAGACAAAGTGATCGCCAGCAGCGCTCTTGACTTAGCGTCATAGAAACCGAAGGTTAGCTTCATTGGCAGGGATGGTAGCGACCTCGATGATGGGATTGACAGATCATTAGCGGTTGGCTCATAGTGTTCATCAAACATTGTATCAAGCAGCTTCTTGAGTCATCTTCCTCAAGGAGGTACATAAGGAGTTCTTTGGCGAGGAGTCGAACAAGAGTAGAACCGATGGGACTACATGATGATGCGGGTCCGTAAACTGGGTTGTCCTGGAGCCATTGGACCGGTCAGCTCATCGAACGAACGTGAATTGTTTCCATGATATTTCGTGTTCTTTTGTTGTAGATTCGGTATCCCTTTTTGTTTGGTGCATATCCTACAAATACTCCAATGTCCGCTTTAGCTTTAAGTTTGCCTAAGTCTTGGCCCTCATTAGTTGGATAACACAATGCACCAAACACACGAAGGAATAAGAGATTAGGTTTTCTATTGTGGACAAGTTCATATGGAGTTTTTCCATGAGCAGTGTAAATTAGGGATCGATTTTGAGTGTAGCATGCGTGGCAATGACTTCACCAAGAGAAACATTGGAACCTTTGAGTAAATCAAGATTGTTCTTGCGACTTCCACAAGAGTTTGATTTAGTCTTTCAACTACACCGCTCGTTGAGGAGTTCGTGGAACACTTCTTTGATGACCCATTCCAATACTTTCATAAAACTCACTAAGTTGTTTATTAACAAACCCGCCCATTGTCTCGTTCGGATGATTCCGACGGTTTTGTTAAGTCGAACTCGCAATTGCTTGATAAGTTTGATGATGATATCCGAGTTTCATCCTTTGTCCTTAAGAACTTAACCTGTGTGAATCGATAGTAATCATCAACCATAATTAACACATATTTCTTCCCAAAGATATTACAGACTCTCATGGGTCCACATAAATCCATGTGAATTGTATGAAGAACTTCAGAATCGAGTTTGTAGGCTTGGGTTTGTGGGCATATTTCTTGCTTTTTCCCAATTGGCATGCCGAACAAAGATGATCCTTTTCATACTTTAGTTTAGGTAAACCTACAACTAAGTCCTTTCGGATAGATCATTGATGGTGCCAAGTTCAAGTGATTGAGACGACGATGCCATAACCATGACTTTGTTTTCAAGCCTTTGACAACAAGCAAATTGGAGAAGACTTCATCATATCTTCGATAGAGATGGTGTATAGATTTGAACCACGTGTTCCTCTTAAAAGTTCTTTACCATCAAGTTCTCTAACGAAACAAGTATGTTTTAAGGCCACTTCTAGATCAAAATCATGTAATTGACCGACGGAGAATAAGTTATGACCAAGACCTTCTATGTAATATACCCCGGAGATAACACTATCACCGACAACATAATCTCCATAACCCATAATTGCACCGAAATGATCGTTCCCGAATCTAACAGTCCCGATGAATTTGCTCACGAAGTTCATGAGCGCGACCGGTCTCCAAATATGCTTGGAATACTGAGTCCGGTACCACGTAACGATTTGAACGATCTCAGTTGAACACGCATAAGAATGGATAATCGGATAATTGGGAACCCCATGCAATAATGGGTTCCACTTGGTTAGTAACGATGATTGGAACACCCACATCGAGTAGAAACAATGGAATCATCGTAAATAGATGCGGTGCTAATGTCCGATTCGTCCTATTCAAAGTATGTTCACTTCTTAAGAGAATAGTTCTACCAAGAGGGCATCCATTTTCTAGTGGGCATTGTCTTAGCAAATTGGGGCGAACTCATTAACCTTATGGCGGAGGGTATCCATTGATAACCTATTTTACTAAATATTCTTCCCGGTTTCACTATTTTCTAACTTTCTTCGCCTTTGCCTTTTAGCCTTCTTAGCTCGATTTTTAGCATTACGCTTTTAATCGGGCATTTGACAAAGATTAGACAAAACATTCACACCATATTCATGATTAGTAATGTAAACAACACCGTGGAAAACTAGAAGGGGGGTTGAATAGTTTTACCAATTTAAAACTTCCTTTAAATATTTAGATCGACTTATGTCAATCTATTTGGTTGTTTATGTTGGACATTGATAGATAGATATATAAATGTGTAATGGAAGATAAAGAGTAAGAAGCACATCACCACGACACAAGTTATTTATAGTGGTTCGCTACAAAGACACCTTCCTTGCCCTACTCCACTCCCGAGTCACCTACTCGAGAGTTCGTAAGCACTACACCAAACTCCTTATGGCGGAGAAGCCTTCACAACCTCGCTTAACTTTTTTCCGGTACAAAGCTAAATACCGAGTTCTTTCACACCAAGGCGAACCACACCTAACACAACGTCGCCTACCCTTTATACGGTGCTAGGCTAACCACCGAGTTCTTTCACACCTTAGGAGAACTAATCCTATCACAACGTCGCCTACCCTTTATTAGGTACTAGGCTAAGCACCTAGTCCCATTACTATGGAGGAACTACTACCCTTCACGACACAACACCTAATCTTCAAGGAGATCTACTCCTTGTTACAACACCATCAAGGATATCACCATCCTTGTAAATAAACAAGTACTTATATGTATAACGATGCACCTCATCGATTATACGACCTAGGCATCTTTCCCAAATGCTACTTGATTTGATTCTTCGGCATCCTTCACTAATGCCTTTGACACAACGCTTGGCACCTTTCACTAATGCCTTCGTCTTGACACCTATAGCATTCTTTACTAATGCTCTTGACACGAACGATAAGCACCTTTCACTAATGCTTTCGTCTTGACACTTTCGGCATCCTTCTCTAATGCCTTTAACCCAATATCTATGGTGAAAGGTAGAACTATCAACAAGAGAACCTTCGCTGTCTTGATGATGACGAAGCATGGCAACTCATGGACTTGAGCTTGCACGTCTTCAAGAAGTGGTGATCTTTCCTTTAAGAGGAACCTAGAAGATCACACAAAACAAAAGACAAACTACATAGATCACTTGGATCGAGGTTAGAGGGTTAGAATACTAGGGAAGTATGTGTGTGAAGTGATGAATAGAATGGAAGAAATGGCTCTCATTTATAGAGAAAATTTCTCTCTTCCTCCCGGATCCCACTGGATCCCTTCCACTAGGGATCCGGCTAGCACAAAGCTAGGGATTCGTGGTCCGCTCCTCTTTGCCCATGGGTATTTTTAGTTATGGGTCATGGGTTATGGGTTGATCCATGGTTTTTATTCTAGATACAATGTACTTGGTTAAGTGGTATGTATAAAACCATGGGTTATGGGTCAAAACCATTTGCTAGTTTTTATCTATTTAGTATATACTTGTTTTTACCCATTTTAGTATATACTTAGTTAAGTATATGTTAGCCCAATATGTAAACACTAGTTGTTGTACATATGTAACATAAAATCACTTATACTTGTTTTAGTGTTTTATGTGAAAGCGTAAGTGTGTTAGAAAACTATTAGTTCAAACCATTTACGTATTCTATTTGTTTCGTTAAAATGATTTTACGTTTGTTATCGACAAACCATTAGAAGATCGTAAAATATAAATAAACGTTTTTACGGCTTATTTGTATTAACAATCTCCCCCTTTTTGTTGATGACAAAACATAAAATTATTTTAAGGAAAAGCTAAAAATTCGTAAAAATCTGAATTTGTAGTTTTTACTTTCTTCTCCCCCTTTTTGTCGAAACAAAAAGTGTTAAAAGAAACTAACACAATTTATATATATAAAAAAAATGTAAAAATGTAAAGAGAGCAAGTGAGGGAATGGTACTGTCTTAACTCCCCTTGACGAGTCCATCCTTTAAAAGGGCGTCAAGGACATGACGTAAACTAAACAATAGTGTTTGCAATTATGTTTGCAAATGGTTCGTCTAAGTAATGAAAACGCTCCCCCTCGAATATTGCAAAGTTGCAATGGGTATCATGAAGTGTAATCCAACATTGGATTAAGTTGCAAATGATTTTGCAATGTCGTTTGACACAAAGCTCCCCTAGCTTTATGGTTTCAACATCTTCATGTGTATTTTGAATAGCTACAAACAAAAGTTAGAAAACAAGAGTATAGTGCATAATTTCACCAAATAAGACTCATGTTAGTAGAAGTTTGTACTTGATACACGGATCCCACGCCGCTTCTTGGAGGGATCCGTATAGGCATTTTGTAGGGATCCGGCCATCTGATGACAGTTTCTTCAGCAGTGAGAGTGTCAAACAATGCTACTATGAGGATAGTATATATATGAGAAATACAAAGCACAACGCACAACACATAGCAAATAAGTGTTCATTCAATAAAACAAGAGATAACAAACCAAATCTCTAAAAATAAGAGAATGAACTAGGGCATACAAGTATCACTAAATACTAACTAGATACTAGACTTAAAATGCTACAATGTGCTTGAGTCTAGGGATGAGTGGACTTGTTGATTTGATCCAACTTTGCAAGAAGATGATTAAACATGAAATGTATCTCATTTCGTACTTCTTGAACAAGTCCTTGAGTGTTTAGACAATTTGGACAATTATTGTTTTGGTTTGGACCCGAAGGGAAATGGATACTTTGAGGAGGTTCTATGTGTGCTTGTGGGTCTTCATTTAGAGAAGTAGGAAGAGGTTCTAAAAATGAGGGTGGTAATGGAACTTCTTCAAGGTTATTCCTTGTCTCCCGTGATGGGCTAGTTGGTGTTGTGGGTGGTTCCCTATTCAATGAAAAAGTTGGTGAATGGGAGGTTCTTAGTGGTGAATGATCTAACGAGTAGATGTTCGGGTGAGGAAGAGGCTCATTCAAGGATTGTATTCCATGATTAATGAACAATGATTTTGATGGCTTGCTAGAACTAGCCATGTTTGGTTTTGAACTAGATTACCCTTTTTCTAGTCCGAAAGGTTTGATGCTAATCCTTGCGGTTCTCTTAGCCTTTGGATGAGTTTGATGAGGTGAAATTCTAGCTTCACTATCTCTAATGGGAGATGTTTCGGTGGATGAGATTTCATGGATCATTTGACCTTTTCTCTTGGATGATCCTAAGGTTGAAGAGTTGTTGCTAAGAGCCTTAGTCATAGTGATGATGGTGCTTGTAAGAGCTTCTTAAGTTGCTGATTTTTGAGATGTGATTGAGAGTGGTGACTTAGTCCTAAGGTTGTTTGGTTTATAAAGGATAATTTGAATTAGGAAATTAAATCCTTGCCCACTTAGAGGACTAAGCATGCTCTTGAGGTTTTGATCAGCTCTAGGAGGGTAATTAATGAATGCTAAAAGTGGTTAGAGAACCAAAAGGTAACTTGAATTTGAATAAGGAGGCTGATTTAATCTTTCGCATATACGGATCCAGCGGATCCCTCTCGCCAGGATCCGCTCGGTTATAGACCGTGGATCCGGCTATCGACAGTTTAGGTGAAGTCATTATGCTTTTGTAGGGTTTATCATTAATGGATTTTGAGGTTTTGACTTAATTTAGAAGTCTTTAGTCGTTGGATATCTCAAATCCTTAACCATAACAAGTAATTGTGCTTAATGATGGTTTTGGCCAAGAACATTGACCTTGGGTAGTCTAACCATATGTTTGACAAGGATTCCTTTAATTTGTTGTGGAGAGATGGTGATACTAAGTCCTAAAAGTCGATGATGTCCTAGGATAAATTTACTAAAATCTTTAAAATAAAAAGAAATGAAAACTAGTTTTTGGTCCTAATTTTGAGTCAAAGATGATTGAGATCAATTTGCTAAAATTGAAGGGTAGACCAAACTAAGTGTTATCAAATGTGATAGATCATGTGTGAGTGTTAGAGCGTAATTATGGTGAGTTTTGACTAGTTGATAAGTAAACAAAATATTTCGAAAATAGATCCTAGATAAGCCATGGATGAGAATGAGGTTTTCAACTATTAGCGGAAGACTTAGTTGGCTCTAGTGTATTATGTTTGACTTGTTTGAAGTGTTCTAATGGACTATTATGATGTAGCCAAAACTGTTTTGCACATCAGTTGTATACGGATCCCACGGTTCCCTTATGGGAGGGATCCGGCTAGTTCAAACTCTGGGATCCGCCAATTGCAGATCAGAGAGCTTTAAGGAAATGTGCAACATTGCACTTTATAGTAAATGCTTTTCCTAGTTGTTTCTATGGGGACTAAATGCAAGAGCACAACTAATATAACTTGTATCAAAGAAGAAAAGCTGAAATTCCTAGAATGAGTGACGACGACCACACCAAGAGGTCGTAAAATATCATTTTTCCAAATACCTAAGTTAGGATGTTTAGTGCCAAGATATGGCAATACCTACATACTACAAGCATAGTTTAAATTGTTTACAAACCATTGTTTGAAATTGTTCATCATGCACTTGAGTCCTAAGACTTTACCTCTCTTTTCCTCCTTCACTTCTTCACCCGTCCTCCACTCTTTCACTTCTTCTTCCTTAAGAAATTAGCGAAGCATTTGAAGATTCCCTTGGTTTGTTTCCATTCGGGTGATTCATTGGGGATGTTTGGCAATTGGTTAATGTAGTCCAAGGGGTCAAGATCAATGTTCTCGAGTGGGTTGCTACTACTCCCTTCATCTTCTCCTTGTCTCTTCCTTTCGTCCGAGGAATCCGTGGGTGGATGTGGCCTCTTGCCTTCTACCATAAACCTTGTTGTTCTACCCTCGGTTAATGGTACCATAACCTTATTGCAAAAGCTATGATCCAAGGATTGTGGGGAAGGGTCTAATGAAAAGATGAATTTAGCGAGACGGGTTAGAAGCATTGCATATGGAAGCACCATCTTGTCCATGCTTCTTACACTTGCCATTCTCTTGATCATGTAGTAGGCAATGTTGAAGCGGGTCTCGGTCACAAGACAATAGATCATGAAGCTTAGACATGCGTTGGGGTGATCCTTGTTTCCTACTAGACACACCACATTCTCCCTTATCACATCTTCCCATTTTCTATATAATGCAAACATCTCGTAAAGCTCCATTTGAAAAGGATCCTATAGATCACTTTCGACTTTCTAGTCACCCTTGAAGGGATGCTCTTAGCATAAACACGGTGTCCCTTACCGTGGTTGCTTCCGGATTATTGTGTGATAAATGTCGTGATGATCAACCATAGAGTGTAGCTCCCAACGACCATTCATTAGAATACATGCAAACACCATCGGATGGAACCCCTATTATTCTTCCAAACTCCTCAAGTGAAAGAGTGTACTCATGTCCATTTATGGTGAATTCAATTGAGATGGACCCATCATCATTTCTAATTATACCCATAGTCTTGTAGAACTCGAGCACAAAGACCGGGCAATTTGCTCGTTTATATCCAATAAAAATCAAACCCAATAGTTTCAAATACTTCCTTATGTCGGTATTTGCAAGGAATGATGGATCAACAACTCTACCTTCATGAAAAAGTCTTCTTTCAAGAAACTTAAACGCTTTCCTATCGTCCGGACTTAAACCATCTTTCCTATGGTACATGGGTATGTAGTTAGTGGTGTCTTGGTAATCTTGTTGTTTGTTGCTTGGCATGATTGTTCCTAGATAATACAACCACAATGTGGTGTTAATGGTGAATAGTAACCTAAAGGGTTTAATCACAATTTTGCTCTCATCATCTTTGTTGAGTTCACGAAATGTGTTTAATTTGTATTAACAATGTTAATTCTTTGATTTAGATTATCTTAGAAAACAATGTGGTGACAAATTATGATAAACCCATTTGAACCCAACTCTTAAAGATGAAGATATTGTAATTCTAAGAATCAAGGAATTAAATTAACAATGTAGTGAAGATTATACTTACACAGTGATTGTTAAGCTTGAGAAGAATGATCAATTTGCTCCTATGAACGACTGTAGAGTTCTTGTTCGTGAGTCTTTGAGGTGAGAATGATTGTGGAACTTCCACGGTGATCATTTTAAGCTCATCTTGTCTTCTGTTGCCCGGATCACGTGGATCCTCTCATTTGGGATCCGCTAGTATAAACCGGGGATCCGGCATAACAACAAAGTCGGCTCAAACATTCCTTGATAACTATGGTTTGGGAGTTCTAAAACGCCTAATGTTTTGGTGTTAAGGTTCTAAAACTTGTGGTTTGAGGTTTTGATGATTTAATGTTATTCCTAGTAGACGAGGTTCCCTTTTTAATAATTAGTCATAATTCTTGGGAAGCTTTTCAAACATTATAATAAAATCCCATTTTATTATAACATAAGACGTTTCACATAGATATTTATTGATATACATGAAATGTCAATAAATCCTTTGTGATGAATAATGATTGATGTTATCATATAACTTAAGATATCATTATTGTGAGTTGGTGATGTAGTTTTAACTAAGTCGGAGAAAACTAATTAGATAGGGACAATAATATAAAAAGCTACAAGAATAATTTCTAGTAAATCATGCAACTAACATTTTGATAATAACAATAAATGTAAGTAATTATAGATCATACATTTGCCAAATATTCTTTTTAATAAAAGTATTTAGATGTTTTGTGATCTTCTTGGAATCTCGATTTATGTTGTAAGAATATTTAAACATTCTTTTGCGAAATGTTTGAAAAATTCTTTATGATCTTCTTAATGACTCCAAATCCATGTATGGATAATGCTTTAAAAAAATGTTAGAACATTCTATCATTGTCCAACAATAAGCAACATAATGATTTTTTCAAATGTGATAAAAGTAATCCTTCTTTGTAGTTTTCAAACATACATGGATCGTATCAAGTTTTAAAGTACAACATACTCTAAAAAACTTGGTAACGAAGCTCGATGCCAATTGTGGAAAACTAGAAGGGGTTGAATAGTTTTACCAATTTAAAACTTCCTTTTAAATATTTAGATCGACTTATGTCAATCTATTTGGTTGTTTATGTTGGACATTGATGATAGATATATAAATGTGTAATGGAAGATAAAGAGTAAGAAGCACATCACCACGACACAAGTTATTTATAGTGGTTCGGCATAAGGACACCTTCCTTGCCTACTCCACTCCCCGAGTCACCTACTTGAGTTCGTAAGCACTACACCAAACTCCTTATGGCGGAGAAGCCTTCACAATGTTGTTTAACCTTTTTCCAGACAAAGCTAAATACCGAGTTCTTTCACACCAAGGCGAACCACACCTAACACAACGTCGCCTACCCTTTATACGGTGCTAGGCTAACCACCGAGTTCTTTCACACCTTAGGAGAACTAATCCTATCACAACGTCGCCTACCCTTTATTGGGTACTAGGCTAAGCACCTAGTTCCATTACTATGGAGGAACTACTACCCTTCACGACACAACACCTAATCTTCAAGAGATCTACTCCTTTACAACACCATCAGGATATCACCATCCTTGTAAATAAACAAGTACTTATATGTATAACGATGCACTCATCGATTATACGACCTAGGCATCTTTCCCAAATGCTACTTGATTTGATTCTTGACATCCTTCACTAATGCCTTTGACACAACGCTTGGCACCTTTCACTAATGCCTTCGTCTTGACACCTATAGCATTCTTCACTAATGCTCTTGACACGAGCGATAAGCACCTTTCACTAATGCTTTCGTCTTGACACTTTCGAGATCCTTCTCTAATGCCTTTAACCCAATATCTATGGAGAAAGGTAGAACTATCAACAAGAGAACCTTCATTTGTCTTGATGATGACGAAGCATGTCAACTCATGGACTTGAGCTTGCGTCTTCAAGAAGTGGTGATCTTTCCTTTAAGAGGAACCTAGAAGATCACACAAAACAAAAGACAAACTACATAGATCACTTGGATATGAGGTTGAGGGTTAGAATACTAGGGGAAGTATGTGTGTGTGATGAATAGAAAGGAAGAAATGGCTCTCTATTTATAGAGAAAATTCTCTCTTGTTTCCCGGATCCCACGGATCCCTTCCACTGGGATCCGGCTAGCACAAAGCTAGGGATCCGTGGTCCGCTCCTCTTTGCCCATGGGTATTTTTAGTTATGGGTCATGGGTCATGGGTTATGGGTTGATCCATGGTTTTTATTCTAGATACAATGTACTTGGTTAAGTGATATGTATAAAACCATGGGTTATGGGTCAAAACCATTTGCTAGTTTTTATCTATTTAGTATATACTTGTTTTTACCCATTTTAGTATATACTTAGTTAAGTATATGTTAGCCCAATATGTAAACACTAGTTGTTGTACATATGTAACATAAAATCACTTATACTTGTTTTAGTGTTTTATGTGAAAGCGTAAGTGTGTTAGAAAACTATTAGTTCAAACCATTTACGTATTCTATTTGTTTCGTTAAAATGATTTTACGTTTGTTATCGACAAAACATTAGAAGATCGTAAATATAAATAAACGTTTTTACGGCTTATTTGTATTAACAAACACAATCATCATTACATGTTTTTCCAAAAGTAGCAGAATTCGCATTAATTACAGTACGCTTAGAGCTAACACTAGAATCAACACGATTCGTTTTATTCAAATTCTCCCTAAGGTGATCTTCACTTTCTTCCTTCGAACATTCCTAGCTTGCAAGCTCCTATCATTCTTGGTATTGCACGGAGGCTTTGACTGGCTTGCTATAATGTCACCGATTACTCTGTAGAGGGAATTATGGGAACATTAGTTGGTTGAGCTACTTTTTGCATTCACGAACTAGATGTGCAAGGATCTCGAACTACTAGAAGGCACCTTAGAATTCACTTTCATATTCTTCGGGCATAGAGTGGTTTGTATGCTTGGCACTAGGCATAGAACAAGGCATCACAGACTTTACCTTCGTGACTTAAGGATCTAGGACATGTAGCAATTAAACATTCTAGCGACTCCCCGAGATCGTTTGGCACGAATGCAAGCAAACCTAATTTCTATCAAGAGGCTTATTAATGAAGTCCTCTTCCACAATCTCACGAAGACATTCTAGACTATCCTTAAGGTGAGCACAATAGTTATGAAACACAAGTTCATTGTTCCTAAGATGAGGAGGAATGTATTTAACAATCACGATATATTTGCGATCGAGGATGACTTTGATGCAACATTCTCATTGAAGACAAGTGTCGGTTTCCCTTTTCACGACTCCTCGATTCTCAATTTCTTTTGTAAAGAGTTATTTTTCATTGTTTTTGTCACGAGTGACTTTCATTGAATCATATAACTCTTTAAAGTGTCGTTTGACTTTTTCATTTTCTTCTAGAAAACTCTCGTTTTCTTTTGTAAAGCATTAACCAAGTTTTGAAGATGAAAAGTTTGAGAATCTTGAGAATCTAAAGGAGGAGGCATATGGGGCCGGTCACATTGTTCTTTTCACCCTTTAATTGAGAAATTTAGGCTTTCAACTTTCGATCGTGTTCAATGAGCTTGAATCATTCGTCACGTTTGTTTATCTGAAAAGCGCATCAAACTCGAACATCCGAGGATGTCTTGATATTTGAGGTTTTGACATTTTCTTTAAGATGTTGATATTTTAGTTGTAAATCAAAATGTTCAACTTCTAGTTTAGAAAGATGTTTTACCAAATTATCGTGATCATCCCGATTAATTTTCTCATTCGATTACGAGTTTTTGTTTTCAAGCTCAATGACACGATCATGGGAAACTTTCAATGCAATAGATAATTCATGAAATCGAGAAGCAGTAATAGAGTGCTTAGTAACAGTATAAAACACATCTTGAGTAACACAACTTGAAATCAAATTCTCATTTAAGATATGCAAGTTCCTCCTTTCAACTTCATTATATTTGAGTTCCTGTTCATAATCATTGACCTCAACAATCATAGCATCAAATTCCTTTTCCATTTCCTTAATATATGAATTTATTCCCTTTTAAAGACTTTCAAATTGACCTTTTAATTGTTTAAAGAAAGGCATAACCTCAGTTAAATAACATTCTTTAGTTTGCTCAAAACCCATTTCCCCCTCAGTTATCCTTGTAGGTGTGATTCTATTCTTACACGTTTTCTCAAAATCAACAAACATCTGATAAACAACATATAGGCTGATTAAGGTCTTGCTATTAGTGGCAATAGATCTAGGAACTAGATGCATTGGTGTATTAGGAGGATACACAGTTGTTCGAGTCAATTTCCTACAAGAGGATTCTTTTCAACAAGATTTTCGACTTTTAGCATATCCATATCTTTCTTCAAAAATCTTTTCGGGGTTAATTGAGTTTGAGGCTTAAACATGTTAAGGAGATCCAATTTTCCTTAGTGTAATCATGAGGTTTGATCGTTATGTTTTTCTCTTTACATACAGGATTGTTAAGTTTCTTATCCATTTTCTTCCTAGATGCATCATCTAATTTTCTATCTTCCTCAGTTCACTCAATGCAACTAGGTTTTGTCTAGGTTTAAGAATCTCATTACCATCATAGATTATATTTTGAGCGACTCTTGCAATCTTACCATACTCGGGATTAGGTTTCTCTATAATGGGAATGCTATGCTTATCGGCGAGAACTTTATGCTTAGTGATCATGTGAAGCGATCTGAATGGTATGCCCTTGTACGCATAACTTATTTTCAAGCTTGTTTTTCAAAGTTTTTAGATTAGAAAATCATTCACAAGTTTTGATTCCTTAGCATTGAATTCTTGCTAAGCATTTTAACATTTTCTTGAAGTTCTTGTTTTTGCTTAGCGCTTTTAGAAAGCTTTTCTTGTAAGGAGTTTAACTCTTGTTTTAATACTTCTTATCTAAAATTACTTTTTCGAATAATTATGCGCATTTGGTCATCCATTTCCACGCTCACGGGTGGTTAACTCAAACTTAGCACGTTGTTCATAAATAGCAACTTGTTCTTTATAGGCATTCGGTTCGGAGATAATAGAATCATCGAGGGCATGCGGTGTATTCATAAAAACATAGTCATCATTGATGCGGAAGATGCATTGCTTGGTACAACCTCACTTTCACTTTGTTTCACATATTGATCATATGGGACAATATTGCTATTACCCTCATCATCAATATCTCGATTCATAAGTTTCAAGAGATTGTATTTTATTATGCATCTTTGCTCATCAACATCATCATATAGTTTAATACCTCGATATGATTGATTCTTTGGATGGACCCGACTTCTTTGTGATGATGAGACCTTAGGAGAGACCATTGGAGAAATCGGCCATGAAAATTGTTTGTGCAAGATGGGTTCATCATCGACGTCAGTCGTATGCATCACGTCGGCGACTTGAAAGGCATTCGATGATTGTGACCTATCTCACGATTGGTTTGCTCATCCACATATGCATCATATGTCTTGGCATTGCCACCGACAGAAACAACAACTCCTCTTCATCAAAGTGCACCATTATCCCGAGCTTGCGAGCAACATCTTGTCTCGAAGTATTACGCATTACGTGGGCGTTTTTGAGATGTGCGGTTCTAGCAATGTCCCTCACCACCACGTTGTAGCATTTGGTGGCTTTGCTTGTCCTTGATTTGGATTCCTTCCATGATTACGATTTGCTACATATCCTCTACCAACTCCACCTCTTCCTGTTCATACTGTCTTTCTTGAAGCTGGTTGCACCACAACCTTCCCATCTCGGCGAGTAGCTTGATTGTGTGGATTTGATCTTGTTACGAGGTTATTGTTGTTGTGTGGGAGAGGTTCGTGTTTTGACTAACCATGAGAGCAGTTGATTGATGAAGTTTTCCATGAGTGTTTTTGGGTCGGGAGGCTTATATGTTGGATCGGGGATGAGCTTGTAATTACCATTACCCATAGATGCTTTGGTGGTAATACCAACATTGGTGTAGAAAGTTTGTAGAATCATTTGGTGGTGGTTTCTCCCCGATTGGTTTTGGCGATCTAGAATCCTTTTTCAAACATTGCATGCCTCTCATTACGAAGCGGAAGGCATACAATTGCTCATAGTTTGTATTCTTCAATCCTTTGGTTAGCTTCACGGTGAAAAATTTGTGCCATTCGGGATTCATGTTGTTCACAAACTTTGAGTTAAGGCGAATGTTAGGCATGGTCATTTTGATGTTCCTCATGTCATTCACGAGCTTATGGAATCTCACGTAGTACTCATAGACACTCTCATCGGGGTTTCATCTTGAAATGCTCAAATTCATCATCTGATTGTGATTCTCTGTCATCCTTAGTTAACTCAAACACGAGAGAAGCATTTTGACATTATCCCAAACCGCCTTGGCTTCGATGTTGTGATTGATAAGCTTGTAGATATCTTTCCCACGAAGAATAATGTTAGAAGCCACGATATCGACGCGAATCTCTTTTTCTCCTTATCACCGAGCTCATCATACATCTTTGGTCATCCATTCCATAGATCATTGTTCCATCTACGGATAGATCAATTAAGTCTCTTGTAGTCTCAACTGATAAGGTCCTTCATCAATGGATTTGAGAATGTTGACCCCATTTTCCTTTCAAGACAATACAATCGGATTCGTTGAGCCCATGAGTCATAATCGATTACATCGAGCATAGGTGGACAGTGTCGATCCAGTGCTTGAATGTCCTCGACTACGTAAGAAACGATAGTAGATACGATGTTTGACATGATTACAAGTTCTCGAGTTTTACTATTCCTTGATTAAGCCGGAAATTGATTCTTTCACGGGATTTTACTAAACCAAAGAACAACCGCAAAAATGTAGCACGAAGAACAAGTCTCAATGACAAGTAGATAAACAATCAACTCGCAGTTATCAACTCGCTAAGCAACCAACTAAGCAAAAAGCAAGTCGCTTAAAGAACCAACTCGCAATAGCCAAGTCGCATATAGAGACAACTAAGCTTAATAGCGAGCCAAGACGAGAGACAACTCGCTTAACCACCAAGTCGCTTAAACTAACTCTCTAGTTTGTCAACCGCAATAGCAAAGTCGCTTTAGAACTCAAGTCGCTTAAAGAAACAACTCGCTTAGAACCCAAGTCGCTTAAAGAAACAACTCGCTTAGAACCCAAGTCGCATAAAGAGTCGACTCGCTAAATAGCCAAGTCGCATATACCAACTCGCTTCCATAACAAAGCAACTCGCTCAAGAAACAAAACTCGAGACTCGACTCGCTTAGTACAACTTACACAAATAACCACTTAATCAATCAAAACAACCAAACCACAATGATTTAAGCCTTTTCCAATTCAAAGCATAAACACATATGATGATCCTAAATACAAAAGTACAAGCAAAATTCAAACTTTAACTCTAGAATTTGTCCAAATGATTCAAACTCTCCTAAACACTTAAAACCCCAAAAACCTTATGAAATCCACCAAAACAAAGAGCATGAAAGATGAGTGATCAAACCATTGCTCTTGATACCAATTGTAAGATATTGGATTTCACAAACACACTAAACCATAATCACATATGAGGCATTCAAGTAGTTTAGAGAGAGAAAGGGAAGAGAGTTGGGAACTAGGTGAAACAAAGAAAAATAGTATTGAGCTCCAACCCTCTACCTTGGGAGGTGAGGTATTTATAGTGTCTTACAAATAAACGCCACCTACGGTACGTGGATCGAGACATACGATGGGTAAAGACCGTCAGTCCTCCACGGTGTTACTTAACAAACTACTTGCTAACATAACTTCACTACGACTACGAGCTTTCTAATGAATACATATACTTGAGGTGACCGACTCTTTAACGACTGAATTTTCTAATTCCTAACAGGGTTTGACCTTGACTAATGAAAAAAAATAACGATCATTAAGGCAAGGGACATAATTTGCAGCTAAAAGTAAACAATAATGGATTAAATTGCAAAAATAGAACAATAATGGCATAGGGTGCAAAACCGGCAAACTACATAGAAATGTTTTGCAATTTACTCTAAAAATAATTTTACTTAAAAACTTACGAAATGAAACAAGTAGATTTAACAAAATAATTTTACCAATAAAAGGCAACGTCATTTATTACGGTATTATTTGAATAGTTAATTACAACTTATTATCCAGACTTTGTTCATTCTTCCTACTCCACACTCCTTTTACATCACCATCACGAACAATCAGTGTACGACTAAAACCAAAAGAAAAAAAAAACAAAAATACGTTACACCTATTTTGTTTGCTTAAGCACAAGCATTAGACTATTTGCTATAAACTTTTATAAAAAAGAAACTATAGTCATGCAATTAATAAACTAGAACCATCGATAATTATCTGCAAAACCATAAAAGGTCGCACACGCACACAAAAACGGTTTATTCCATATAAACCACATACAGAAATCCACAATACACAAAAAGTGAATAAATATGAACACACAAATTAATGAAACCATATTTTGTTGAAAAATATAAATCGTCAATGCTATTACACAGGAAATTACTTAGTCTTTTTGTAACACCCGACATTTTATAAGTTTTAGAAATAAACTTTTATATTAATATTAGAAATTATAGGGGACCAAATGATAGTATTTTATGAAGAAAAGGACTTAGAATGCTAAATAGTTAACAAAAAGGACTAACGGTGCAAACAATTTAACGGTAAAAACTAACGATCGTTAAATAGGCAAAATTACTATTTTACCCCATATGCTTATATGACTTAATGACCAGAAATTCACCAAATAAAAACACGTAAGATGGTGTGTTGTCCCGTATGTGGTTTCAGGGAAATATTTAGGAGGAAATAATTATTAGTACTTCGTTATCCAAGAATCATAAAATTATCACAAGAAATCTCTAAGGTGTGGTGTTGGTGATTTCCTACAAGCTTTAATGTGTTAGAGATAATTCTCATTAAGGTATGAATTAACACTAGTTATGATTTCATGTTCATGATTAATTGGAGATTTTAAGTAATTATTGTTTATTTAGAGGTTATGTCTTATTTAGAGGTTATGTAAACCTAGTTTTAATTTATGGTGAATCTTGATGAAATTGGAATTAGATGTGTTATGGTTATGATCATACTATGATAAGAATCATGTGGTCAAGTTATGGTAATTGATATAGAAAGATTCAATGCTAGTTGTTGTTGATAATGAAGTATGTCTCATTAAGGAGTGTTTGGAACAAGCTTATTGAGTGCCTAAACTAGTAAGATAGCTTAAGGGCCTGATGAAAAATGATCTTAATATGTCAAATAAGCTGTAAAATAAGTTTGGTGTATAATAGAATAGCTTATCATGAGTTTTGGGTCGAATTGGTAATATTTAAATTTGGGACAGCAATGTTTTTCAGAAAATGCGCAGACTTGAAAGGGCTGCTGAGAACAAACCGTTCGTCGGATTAAGATGAAATCTAAACGAAAGTTGTAGCTCTCGGAGTGTACTTTAATTGTTATTCTTTGAGTTTTGGCTCAATTGGAAGTTAAATTGGCCTAAAGTTCAAAATACAGCAGCAACACATAAAATTCTGCACAAAATATATTTTTAGAAAAGTGTGTTAATGATAAAATAACACCTTAGGTGACCATGTTTAAGTTGTATAGACTCAATACATGTTAGATAAATGTGTTAGCATGTCCTAATAGCGTTAGAATGGTTATCTTGTGAGTAGGTGCTCGTGGGAAGCTTACGGAGCTAATTAAGACCTAGAGGTGAGTAACGGTGCATTAGCTTCATGTTAATAGATTAAACATGATGTTAGAACTTGTGCAAGGTTTTGGAGATAGCGAAACAAATCATGAATATTATGCTCACAAGAAGCATTATTTACAAGTTTAGCGTGCCTAAGAAATGCATCGATATAGAACTCCCGTAGTAGCATCCTAAGTGGATGACACGTGCTTTTATAGTAGCATCCTAAGTGGATGACCAAGCATCTATGTGGATGAACCGTGCTTGAAAAGCACTTACGTCCCTAAGTGGATGACCCATATCGAAAAGCACGTATAAATAGAAGCGTCGTGTCTAGTTTGGGTTAATACACGATTTATTTGTAAAGGATTTGATCAAATAAAAATAAAATTTGATTTTATAAATGTAAGATATAAGTTTAGGTTTGAGCTCGATCTTGAAACTTTATTTAACCGAGAATCTAACCGAGATGCATGTTTCAATGCTCGATTGGTGCCAATATCGATCTGGGATTTATGTTTTTTCTCGTTATGGAACCAATTTTTGGGAAAGAAAATAAAAACCTTAGTATTACTAAAAAATGTAATATCTTCAAGTACTGCTACCACTCTTATGTACTTTCAATTGTTCAAAAGAACATATATAAATTTGAGTTCAAACTTCCAATTATGCGAAACACATGAAAGCCATTGTATTTTTTACTATTAAATTTTTTCTATTTTCTCATTATTTTGGTTCTGTTCGACGCTTGACCAAAACCCGTTGTTCATTCCCTTATATCATCGAGATATGGTTTATGGATACAATCATAGAACCAGATCTGTACCACGGTACAAGAAATTGGATCATTTGGTACTGGTGTGAGACCATTTTTCTTTTCTTTTTTTTTGGTTGGTTTTTCCAGTCTAAAACAACGCATGGAAACATTTAATATCATGAGAAGAAATGATACAAAATGACTTGAAATCGTGAATGAAAAAGAAAAACGTGAGGATAATTATCAACTCGAGATCTTAGAAGGTGCAAAACTAATAGGGTTCGAGCTACTACAATTGCTTCAAATGGAGTCGCTATAATTGCTTCATGAGAGCAACTATCGGTATTGGAAACATCCTTAGTTCCTTGATTCATTCTGTGGCTCGTAATCCATTATTGGCTAAACAATCATTTGGTTATGCCATTTTGGGCTCGTAGCCTAGCAAGATTCCGTGACCGTGAGAAATTTTTAATATTGCGAGATTGTTAGTTATCAATATTTCTCATACAAAATAACTTGAGGGGTTCAACTTGATTACATTCATCATCTAGGGGACTCAACCATTCATTTCTAAAGACATAAAAAAACACAAAAACAAAAACATGATTATTTTTATTTCATTAAAACCGATTCAAATCATTATAATAAACAACTTTTTTTATATATAAAATTTGAACAAAATCAAAAATTCAATTCATATTTCTGGTTCATTATCATTTAAATCCGACATTCTCTTTATATACATAAGGCATGACATAAAATCCTGTATTTTCTTTTGATTTCATGAATTGATGTTTTGTTAGTGGAAATTTTAATGAAAATTTGCTTATTTAGGGTTTATTGAAATTGCACAATCTGATTGCATAGTTTTCTTCTCATTTCATGCGTTAAAATTATTCAAACCTTTATTTCGACGTTTCGAACTGTTGCCGTTTAGGATTCTGCTTATAAATAAGTACTACAGGAAATAGTTTTAGGTTTTCTTGTTTCATATTTATTTGAAATAAGTTTCATCGAGAGTAGAACTTTAGAGGGTTGAATACTTGAATTTATCCTTTTAAGGATTCTTAGGTTAGATAAAACGGAAAGAGTTCACTATTATAAGCAATTAAGCATGTCTCTACCTGCTTCTTATTACCCTAGGAGATTAGCATAAGCAGTTTGGATTCTCCAAACTGCTTATCTGCTGATAAGTAGTTGAAAAGTAAGCATGAAGTACGTAGTGGATTAAAAATTTACGGTTTGAAAGTTTTGAGCTGTTGGTAGTTGTACAGATCGTGAAAGTTTTGAGCTGTTGGTAGTTGTACTGATAAATATATTGAAATTGCCCAACTTGAAAATTCTTTGCTGTTGGTATAGATGGTAAATTGTGAATGAAACTTTGTTAATTAAGCTTTATAACGTTTGTGTATGGGTTTATGAATTAAGCAGGGTGATTGCTTTCGGGAGTATAAGTAGCTGTGATTTTTGTGGGTTTTAGTTGCAGCTGCGTCTTATGTTGAGGATTCTTAATCGTACTACAAATGAAGATATGGAATCATATTTTCCGATTAGGCCCGAGTGCCAAGCTGATGTTCCCAAGACTCGATTTAAGGCCAAGGTCTGTTCACATGTATCTTTTAGTTGTTAATGGTGGCCTGCTTTAATGTTACACGCGGTTTTTTGTTAATTTGTTTCTCTAGTTGACTACATCCGGATCAAACAAATTCATGGGGTGTTTGAGATTGCTTAATAAAACTGCGTTTTTGTGTTTCGATAAGCAGTTTTGAAGGTGTCGGAATTAGGCTTATCCCAGTAGCTTATGTGATTAATTGAGAGTGAGATAACCCTTAAGCAGTTACGAATTATCAATTTGTGACTTACGTATTCCATACTACTTTTTTGAATATTGTAAACTTAAAGGTACACACAATTATAATAAGCAAATCGCAGACACCCCCTAAGACACACTTACAGGGATCCTTAACTTTCCTTGAAATTTATACTTTATAGCTTAGTCAAACTGCAAGTAACGCTATGATTATTCCTTAAAAAAAGAAGATAGACATTGCGTGATATAGGTGAGAATTATATTGTCTTGCTGGTAGAGTGGTAGTAGTCTTGTCAAAATGAATACAAATTGGTGTTTTGTATACCGTTCCAGATTGGGAAAACTCTAAGTGAAAGGAGATGGAATGCTGCTTTTGATAAAGATGGTCGTTTGGGAATAGCAGGTGTGCTTAGGAGGATACAAAGAGGGGTATAGCTTCTACTTTCTTATTTTATTTCATTTTATCGTCTCTCCGTGTTTATGGCATATCTTTTTTTTGTACAAGAAACTGAAAACACAATGTCATGGTTACGTTAAAACACATATTTTAACCCTGTTATTAAAATCGGTTGGACTTCTTTTGGCTCTATATTGCGTATATGTTTATGCATCAGATAGGTCTACCCCTTACTTTTTTTAAAAAGAATATTTTAGGGGGAATTACAAAAGTTTGAAGTAGGTGGAAAGTAGTCTCTCCATAGATATTTTGTAACTCCCTCTACTTGTCTAATAATGACGGTCATACTTTTTTTTTTTCTGTTGCAATTCCTTGCGGTGAAACTGTGCAACAAACCAATTTATATCTAGAAGTTATGAAGAACACGGGCCATCATTTTTTTGGTAACATTTAGGAGCAAAATATCCTAATATTTTTTTTTTTTCAATCATAGGGCATTCATCCAGCAATTAAAGGGGCAGTCTGGGAATTTTTGCTGGGTTGTTATGATCCCAACAGTACCTCTGAGGAACGAGAAAAGCTCAGGAAAAAGAGGAGGTAGTACTTTCCGCTAAAGCTTATAGTCGTAACATGTTAGGCAAAGGACCCATTACCCATCATATAATGATACCACTCTTATATACTGGTGCATTTTATGTTCTTAGGCAACAGTATGAATCATGGAAAGAGCAATGCAAAAGATTGTACCCATTGTTGGCAGTGGGAAGTTTGTCATGACACCTTTAATTTCGGATGATGGAGAACCGGTAGAAGATAGCGGAACTGACCTACCAAAATCTGATGCTGATTCAGACAAGAAGGTTATCAAGTGGAAACTGAGTTTGCATCAGATAGGTTTGTGAACTCAACCTATTGTGCGTCCATATGCTCCTTTCATGCCACTGCACTTCTTTATGAGATTAAGATCATAAATTCTAGAATTGCTGTCTGTTATGTGAGGGAATGCATGGTTCACGTATATTTTTCACATGGTTGTGTGTGCATGTGCTGCTCATCATCAGGGATCGTAATGTCTACAAGTAGGGTGCACTTTTCTTAAGATAAGTTATTATGCATATATGTAATGTATAATCTCCTTGACGGTCCTTAATGCTTTAACCAATCCTCTTTGTCTCAACTGACTGAAATGTAATTCATTTTTGGCCTTATCTTCTTGCAGTGCCTTCTAATTTGCTCATAGAACATTTATAACTTGTAGTGCACATTTAACACGATTGAAATACAGGTTTGGATGTTGTGCGCACAGATCGTGCTCTTGTTTATTATGAGAATGAAGCTAATCAGGCCAAACTATGGGATGTCCTTGCTATATATACTTGGGTAGATGACGATATCGGTTATGTTCAAGGTGACAAACTCTATTCCTGGTTTAAATCTGTAGCTGTAAAGCATTTTGGTTACATAATCACCTTTTTTCATTTCTTTTATGCAGGAATGAATGATATATGTTCCCCAATGGTTATTCTTCTAGGGGATGAAGCAGATGCCTTTTGGTGCTTTGAGCATGCAATGCGTAAAGTGGTACGCCTCTGTTCTTTTGTAACACAACTGGAATCTTGAACTAAATAGTAGATTCATTAATTGCATGACTATAGTTTCTATTTTTTTTAAAACATATGCGTATATAGATCTATAAGTCTTTCGTTCCTGTAGTTAATCCAATAGTTAAAAAAATCTGAGCTGAATGTCTTTGTTTACGTAAAGATTGTGACTTAAAAGGTGTTTGGGGTTGCTTTTTTCTAGGCAGTTAAGCACTTTCTTACTCCCATATCACCTAAAACCCTTGATCTGGAGTTGGTTGACACTTTCTAATCGTTTTTTCTGAGTCTGGCTGCGTTATTTACAGCATATAAGCAAATCCAGACACTATTGCCTGAACTGCTTATCTGCAATGCAGGAAATAAAGCAATCCCTAACACCTTCTTTTGTACTTCCATAGGTTTGCTTGATTATGTAAAACTAGCATATAATATTGTGAAGTTGAACTGCCATGTTCGTTTATTGATATCGATGTATACAACTTCAATGTTGTTAATGGTCAACGATTGATACAAGGTACAACTATGGTTCCCTCTGAGAAGAGGGAAAATTTCAGGTCTAATGCAACTTCTATGGGAGTGCAATCACAACTTGGCATACTGTCACAGGTTATGAGAGTTGTTGATCCGGCTCTTCATCAACACCTTGGTATGTTGTTTATTTATAAGCATCTTCATTAAAGATGGCAATTTTTACCCGTTTACATATGGATAGATTGAGTCGGGTTATATTAGCATCATTAGGTAAATTAAGATAATTAGCTAAAGATCTAATGGGTCATATAGGTAGAAAGTCATTGATAGTGCATTTTTTAACCATGCATGATACAACCTCCTAAAGCGTTGTACTAATATTTTGACTAATTAAAAGAATATGGTTTTTGTTTATAATCTTTGACATAAGTGAGCTACTTGAACTTAAAAGTTGAGAACAAGTTTCAACATCTCATGTGGAAAGCACTATGTTACTCAAAAATGAGTTGAGTTTTCTTTGTCACCAAAAATCTTAAGTCGTTTTTTTTTTTCTTCTGTTACAATTCAGTGAACTAGTATATATTTAAATTAGAGCACTTTTTGTCTGACACTCGTTTGAAGGTAAAATTGATTATTATGAGAAGAGATATCTAAGAAAATGTTATCGATTTGTATTGACAATGTTACTATATTTACTTGATCAAACTATCAAAGGGCTTAGAAGTTGGAAGGTGGAGAATATTTGTTTGCAAATTGTGTCACCTTGAAAAAAGTTTCAACTTAATTGTTATTGTTCTTTATTTGATCAGAGGGATTGGACGGTGGAGAATATTTATTTGCAATTCAGATGCTAATGGTACTTTTCCGACGGGAGTTTTCTTTTGTAGACGCCTTATATTTATGGGAGGTAAAAGAAACCCTCCACATAATATTCCTTTTTTTCTATCCTTTTTTCCGTGAATTTCTGAAAATATAATGTTTTTCTTTATAATGGTAAACCAGGTTATGTGGGCCATGGAGTATAATCCAAACATGTTTGCTGAATATACTTCAAATGGGTCTAATGAGCTTGTAGAAGCAAAGTTAAGCAGCAAAGTACTAAAACAGTATGGTAAATATGAGCGGAAAAACGTGCAGATCGGAAGGACAGACCAAAAAAGTCTTCTTGCTGTTTTTTGGTTGCGGGTGTTCTGGAGACCAAGAACAAGAAACTTCTGAGTGAGGCTAAGGGTCTAGATGACGTTGCCGAGGTTCTCTCCAATCATTACTACACTTAACCTTCTAACCATATTGTATCTTGGAATTATAAAATCGTTTATTGTTTCAGATTATGGGTGGTATGACTGGAAACTTGGATGCAAAAAAAGCTTTGACTGAAGCATTAAAAATTCACAAAAGATACCTAAAAAAGGCAAGCATCATATCTTAACAAATTCCTGTTCATACATTAGAGGTGGCAATATGGGCGCATAAAGCGGATTGGGTAATGGGTCAAACCTGATATTTTGGTAGGTTTTATCCATTAGAAAATTAACTTTGGAAGACTCTTGACTTATTCGACTCATTTGACGTTTCCTTTTTATTTTTCTTTTTGTTATACCCATATAAATGGGTTAAAATTTCCATCTCTAGACACAGTCATCCAATTCAGAAATCTAATGCTGGGCCACTCTTGTCTCTGATTTCAGGCAAGAACTTGAGAAAACCAAGTTATCTTCATGCCGCGAAGAGTCCAAGCAGCTATGTTCAAAATTCTTTTATTGTTGTGTGATTATTGACCTTTGTATTTGTTCACAAGATCTTCATTAGGTGCTAAGTTTTCCCCGAGTTAGCACATTACAGCCGGATCAACATGTAGGAACCACATGGGTATCACAAATGGTACCCATCAGTGGACCTGCATGGGTTTGTGAGTATCGATTTTAATACAGATTGCAGTATCTCGAAAATGAGTGATAGGTAGAACGCGTGTGTATTTTAAAGGAAGAAATGTAATTCTTTGTATGATTGTATTGTTTGTATAATTGTATGATTAAGATGCAGTTTGAATGAAATAGACCTCTAATAGTTATGTTTAGGTCAACTAAATCATACACTTTTGAGCAAAAGGAGGCTTGTTTACAATAATTGACTCGTTTGATTTGGCACTACATTTGGTTCATACTTTCAAGGTTTGGGTTGGATGCAAAACTCAAATGTTGTACAAATATTATATATGTAAACGGATATTTCGAACAAAACGTTCAAACCTACAAGGTGAGTAAAGAAACAGAAATCGAGATTCGCAGTGAAACAGAAAACTTAGATTTCACTTCAAGAAATATCTAAAATTTTAGCCAAAGAGACCAACTTCATAGTTGTTACATTCAACTCTGACATTCAAAAGCAAAGCTGGAAAAGAGAACCAAACCAAAAAAAAAGTATCAATACAGCTACAGATTAATCAGTTTCTTTATGATATTTTTTTCAGAAAAAATAAAAATAAAAATTGATAGGTTTGCTGTATCAATTGGTCTAAGAGCTAATACCATCTTTCGAGGATCCAACACTTGGAGAGGTAGCCAGTGGAGTGGTGGCTTGGAACCAAAAAAGGGGTGCCAAACGTGACCGCTTAGAGTGGTGGCTTGGAACCAAAAAGAAGGGTGTGTGAGGGTTGACTGGCAATCACATCGGTCAAATATAGCCTAATTAAATTTTTCATACCTAATCACCCAACAATAATATTCTTCCATCTTATCTCATATCTAACCATGATTTTTCAGTTTAATATAAGGGGTGGCATAATCCAATTAAAATTTTCATACCTAATCTAACTCATACCTCATCTAATTTTTATTTTATTTATAATTATATTAAACAATTTAATAAAACATAATATTTTATTAATACTTAAAAGAAAATTACATAATACTTATTAAAAAACACTAGTCATCATTGGTATGGTAAGTTTTGAGCGCCTACATACTCCGTAAGATCATATCGGAGACGGTGATGGATATTTTCGTCGAGTAACTCCTAGTAGTACATTCGGTCAAAATCTGGCGTGACCTACCGATCCATTATATCAACCGTGATATTGCCTCCGTCGCCTTTTAAAATCATATTGTGTAATATAACACACGTATGAACGATTTTCGAATCTTTTCGACTGACATAGCCCCGAGAGGATGACCGAGAATAATCCATTTTCTTTAAGACGACCAAAAGCTCGCTCGACATCCTTTCGTGCGCACTCTTGTAGCTTCTTGAATCTCTTTCTTTCGGTCGGTTGATAAGGATATGCTTTAACAAACGTTGAATACGTAGGATAGATTCCATCACTAAGATAATATCCACGTTTGTAAAGTCGTCCATTTAGAGTAAATGAACCGTTTGGCGCCGCTCCATTTCACGAGTAAGATACAACGGAGATTGATTCAAAACATTGATGTCGTTATTTGCACCGGAGGACCAAAACGAATGCCAAAACCACAAATCATTTGAAGCTACGGCTTCAGCATAATAGTCGGTATTGGTGATCACCTCTTTATATTGCCTCTCAATGCCTAGGACAATTTCGCCAAACGAAATGTGTACAATCAATGCTACCAAGCATTCCGTGAATGTGATGTTGTTCTTGATGTGCCTCTAATAAGCGTGCAACGTCGTGGGTTGTCGGCCACGTAAGAACTCTTGCCTATATAATTGGATTACCGCATCGCAAAATGATCAAGGCATTCACCTACAAAGTATACCGAATTATAAAAACTAAAAATACCGAATTATAAAAACGAAAACATTATAAAATATACCGAATTATAAAAGCTAAAAATACCGAATTATAAAATAACTCGACGTTCTTCGTGCCATGTTTAAGTAGTCATCATATTTATCCGGAGGTCCACCCGTTGCGAGTTGTCGAATGGCCGATGTGCATTTTTGCAACGCCGTGAAACTTTTTTCCCCTAGCGCTCACGCCTCTTGAAACCATTCGAAATTCGCTCAATATCACCAACAATTTTAGAAACAAGCTTTTATTCATACGAAATCTTTCACGAAAAACATGGGGAAACTTTGGGTTTTCTTCGACGAAATAGTCATTCATTAGAGTTTCTAGAGCTTTTCACGAAAACGGGTAACATACCCTCGGGTTGAGCTTGTCGTGTCTTCAATGGCATCGCACGCGGCTAAATAGGTTTCATGGTAGAACCCGTGGAAAACAATAGTTCGGAAGAGTCGGATGGAAAATCTAACTCGTCCTCGGATGAAGAAGATGAATTTTGTTGAAGATGAGAGCCATTTTGTTTGTGAAAATAGGTAAATGTTTTGTTTGAGACTAAAATAGAGTTGTTTGGCGTGGTGTCGCGATGAGAATAATGCCCTTTTCATCGCTTCGGGGTCCCTATTTCAAGGTTTTCACTGCTACAAGTCCTTTGACCAAGTCAACATCGATTTTGTTTTGTAGTCGAGGGTATTTTAGTCCATACACATTTATACTTTTATATACCCAAATCATTCATCTCCCAACATCATCACGGTAATCATCTCCGAGATCTAAAAGGATCGAGAAACAACAACAACAACATGAAGAATAATAAGAAGAAGACGAGTGAAAACGAAATTAACCCCCGAGATGGAATCCGATTCGAAGGACGGAGTCCCTTTTTTGCCATC
Source organism: Chrysanthemum lavandulifolium (assembly GCA_022545495.1). Taxonomy (NCBI): domain Eukaryota; kingdom Viridiplantae; phylum Streptophyta; class Magnoliopsida; order Asterales; family Asteraceae; genus Chrysanthemum; species Chrysanthemum lavandulifolium. Next base: position 180,823,760 of record CM040238.1, read on the forward strand.
AAGTATATTTCTCGTTTTCTATCTTTATTATATTGTTTTTCTTGCTTTTTAATTTTACCCCAGGACATGCTATTTGTTACTGTAATTAGTGATTAGTGATAGTGTTTCTGGTTATTATATTTGTTTTAAGATGGAGTGTTTTATTATATTATTATATGTTGAACATAAAATTGTTTTTGTTGTCTGGCTTATTAATGAGATTAATCTTATTTACATATCGTTTCTAAAAAGTCAAGACGTGACATTGTTGGACCAATGGGATTGTCCCAGTGTAGAGGTGTTTGCAATTGCATCACTTGTATGTAAGTTTATGAAACCATACTTTATTCGCACGTATCATTTTGACTTATCTTGTGGTTAGGATGGAATTTGAGGTTGTATTATAATTACAGGAAGAAACAGGGTCATCATTTCATTGGTATTGTTAAGGCAAAGGCGGTGGATTTACTTACATCTCGATATGATTCATGTAAAGGTGCCGAAACGTTAGTAACTACAAGAGGGTGAAAGAAACATGTGCTCTTGGTTTAAAATTGTGTTTTGCGATCCGATGCGCTCAAGGTCCCAAAGGCCGATGCGTGTCGTGATCTTGAATGCGAGCGCAATTTAGACACGATGCGTTTAGTATTAAGAAAGTGAAAAAAAATATTTATAAATATTATATTTTTACCAAGTACCAAGTAAATACAACAAACTTATAAATAAAACACTAACATAATCAAAAGTAGATGATGACATGATGTTAAAATATATCAAAAGTATACTTACAAGATTTATATCAGTAACAAAGAATCATAATTTACTTATAATTAAATCAATAGCAAAAGTTAGTATTATAAAGTTTAGTCAAAGTTGAACAATAAATGAGTTCTAATGTTGAATCAAATAAATTAACTCACTTTGTACCTAATAAAATAACATATGTGATTACTATAATCAAAGAAGAACATATGATTTTTACAACTTGAATCACAAAACAGAAAGAAGAAAACTATTCGATTATGCATTAAAGTAAATCAAAGAATTTACTCACTTTGTAAAATCTGTCGCACCACCAGGAGCTTAATGAAATAAAAATGGGGTAATTTGGATGTAGGGAAAGAACTATGGTTGCCAATGTGTATTTTTATGGACGTCATTTATTAAGGTCCTTATTAAAATAGTCGGGCTTCATAAATCAGCCTAAATTCCAAATTACACTAATGCGACTATTGCTAGCATTACACAAATGCGATAAATTGCGGTCAATTGCGAATGCAACGGAATGGCCTCGCATTAGGTGTCATGATGCGAAATTCTAAATGAATGCAATGATGCGTGCAATTTGCGCAATGATGCTACATTTTTAAACCAAGCATGTGCTTCACCAAGAAAGCAAGTTGCTTCAGCTGAGGTGTTTTATGTTCCTCTTTGTATATTCATCTGTAGCTCTAAATATATTAGTTCAGCCTCTATGTGTATATTAGTTATAATTTGCATTATCAATATTAAACAGGGAAATTTGATTACCTCACCAAAGAAGTTGGGGAAGGAAAATCATGATGGAAAGACGATTCAAATGCACGATGTCTTTTAGGATGAGTTGCATAAATCGTTTTGTGAGTAAACCCTATGTTTATTCTAGTCTTGCATTTAGGATTAGTAGGATTTTGCAATTGTGTTTAGATAATTAATCGTTTTGTGAGTAAACACTTCTTTAAACCTTAAAACCCTTCCACACTTTTGAACCCATCCCATTTAATTATCCTCTCTTCTTTCACCCAAACCGGAAAAACAATAAAACCCAATCCCGAAATCATGTTGCCCGCCAAAATCCTCATCACATCCTACTCACCTCCACTTTCCCCCCCAATCACTCTCACCATTGGAAGTCGCACAATGAGGCCAAAGGAGCTTCACATGATCCAAGTACACCTTGGCAATCCCTTGCCTTCTCATTGAGCTCAAGTGTTTTAATGGCTAAGATCAAAAGGGTGCTTCCTCAATACATCTGGATGGTCAGGATTATGCTTGAGAAAGCACAAATTCACCTCAGCCTGTTTGCCTCTCACAGAAGAAACACACCAAGGAGCATTATGAAGACTTGAAGACATTAGAAGCTTAGTATAAATAGGGACTTGTAGCCATGAGTATAAGGCACCCTTTTTTTCTAGTTTTAAAAAAATCAGTTGTATGTTTTAAAATTTTAGTTTAATATTTCTTCTTTTTAATCAATGAAAGTACCCCTTTGTTATCTAACTGTCATAGTTTACAAATTTCTAGTGAGTTGAATTAAATTAAAGTAGTGAGTTTTATTTTAGCTTTTGTTGAAAGAAATTCCAAGTTCTAAATTTTCTGAATCAGTTTCAAAGAATTCATGTGAAATCGAGGGTGTTTGGATGTAAACAAGTTTCGGTCAAAACCTTTTCTACCCAACAACCATTAAAGTCGTGATACTCTCAAGATTGTTAGTTGGATGTTATAGATAGAAAGTGTTTTAAGAGTCTTTGTAAGAGCTTGGCAAGTAAAAAAAAAAGTTTCTAGAACTGCACATGAAACAACAACTACACTGCTGATCTGGGGCTCAGTTCTCAGCTCAGTTGGCTTTTTAAATAAGCAAGCTTTGTTTTTTTTACTACTTGTAATCCCACATCAAGTTGGTTGCAACTTATTGTATCGAATAAACCCTTAGCATGTTCAAATTTTGAAGTTTTAAACCTGTTTTACCCATATATCATTTTCAGATCGTCAAAAGTGATCATAGTCACCGATACTAGCTTAATTTTAAGTTGTACATGCTCTTTCTTGGCCCTCAATCAACTTATTTTGAATCATTGCTATGCTAACTTGACTTTTGAAGCTTTTTCTTCT